>JAZKJV010001476.1:0-435000 GCA_037367405.1 Ottelia alismoides | reverse complement strand
ATCAATCAATCTTCGAGTGGTTGTAACAAGTGCAGATCAAGTCAAATCTAGTTTAAAAATATGACATGCTCATATACCACTCATATATCAAGACAATCTAGTTTAAAAATTGGAAGTGAGCAGTGTATTTTTTTTCATCAGAGCTAATCAGACTGCATCCATTAGCAATTTGACTTTGCGGTTTGTCTAGACCAGTCAAGTAAAAATATGACCACCAAAAGATCGGTCCAATAATACCACTCACCGGTAAATAGCACAGGACTTCTTCGTGAGTCTCCTTTTGAATATTGAACATCATAACCGCAAATAGGAATGAAATGGCAATAGCTCCTACATGAACTAGTGAGGAGATTTTAAGGACAAATGGCAATAGCTCCATTTGTATCCTCAAGTCTGAAAAGGGCAAGCTGAGGTCAATACATGCCGACTAAATTCCTTTGCTATTTCACTTGTTAGCATTCATATAACAATAATTATCATTTGCATTTTCATTGAAATTTACATTAATTGTTGCATAAAAAAACTACAATTAGTCTTCTTTTTTTACGACAAAGGCAACAAATATTCGTTTCTATATGATTCGTCACCGGCGATACAGCTACGAATATGTAATTCATCGTTTATTCAAGTATAAAATCATTCCGCAACAGAAAATACTCATTGGTACATATTTAATGTTAAACAAGATAGCATCATATTTTAAAGGAATATTTACACCTATAATCCTGCACACTTCCAATATTACATACATGGCCCTCCATGATCGTGAATTACACCCAAAACCATGCATAGTGCTCAACTCTTCAGCTAATCATACATACATCTATAACCTTCCTCACGCAAAAGCACATAGGGGTATGGGTGTAAAATCCATGAGACGTAAGCACTATTCAGGGTTCTGAGTGTAATTCGTGATTATGGAGGGTTATGTACATAATATTGAAAGTATAGAGGATTATGAGCGTAAAAATCCCTATTTTAAAATGTACATAGATATATTATGTTATAGTAAATCTGAGGTAAGATCGCACAATATTTTTGACTTTTTACTAAGTTGGGAGAAAAACTTCTCAAAATTATTTGCAATTTATAGGTTCTTCAATCTAGATAAAATATATCTTTTTTTTAATAGTAGACATGGCAATTTAGGGGTCTGGAGCATCCCCTTTGGGATTCGAACCTGGGCCCTTTAAGGTGTAGGCATGCTGCACTACCACCGAACTACTTCTTGGGTTCTAGATGAAATATATCTTAGAAATCAGACTTAGGGTTTCTTTTTAATTTCTTTACGAATTGATCATATATAACAACAATTTTTATGTTAAAATCATAGTTACGAAAAAAAACTTACATAATTGGTTGAGATTTTTCAGAAGATCGAAATATATATTACCCACAATTATAAACAAATTATAGTCTAAATAATAAATCAAATGAAACAGCACTTTTACCTCATATGTGAAGAAATGTATGATAATTTAAGCTGTTTTAGATGTAAATAGTATATTGCCCCCTCTGACGTGGAATCCTAAGTCCCCCATGATCTCCATGAAGAAGGTGTGCACCAAGATGAAGACGGCCATGAAAGTCAGGGAGGTTGCTTTATATTAATACAAACTACAAAGGCATAAGTGTAAATATGGATGTTTATAGGAGTTGTTATGTAAACATGAAATAAGTAATGACACTTTGGCAAAATTTACAAGCATTCCAACAATTAAAAAACAAATGTATTCGGCAGCAAATCAGACCAGGATTCTCCACTGGTATCTACATTAAAGAAGGCACGTTTACACTATGACTCATATAATCTTGTCTAATTACACTGTAATCCCTATTATTTTTCTAATTACACCACGAGTCTTGTAAATTACATGAGGCCCTCTGTAATCTTTACTAACTTTTACACCACAATCTTTGGACAGGGACATGTGTTTGTTTTATATAGAGCCATACTGCTATTATAGAGATCATAAGGGGTTTTTTGTTGTAAATTGCAATTAGACTAAATCCCATTAAACCAAAGTGCAGGAAATCGCAACGAGGGCTTACCTGTTCAACCGTTGACATGGAGCAGCAAACCAAAGCGATGCAATAAAACCCCCCACCTCACTCCGTCCGCTCCCTTCACGTCTACCTGCGAACAAGAGGAGAGCGAGAGACCAAAAAAGCCGCAGCGGAAAAGCGGACGAATGTACAGGAAGATCGAGCCGGGCGACTACCTGATCCAGGTCCCGAAGGACCACGTCCACGCCCACCCCCCGCCCCAGAACGCCTACCTCTCCCGCTACTACTCCCGCCGCGCCCGCCGCCACCGCAACCTCCGCCTCTGCTGCTGCCTCTCCCTCCTCGTCCCCCTCCTCCTCTTACTCCTCCTCTCTCTCTTCTTCCGCCCCCCGACCTCCGCGCTTCTCTGTCGATGCCCTCTCCGTGCGGGCCTTCTACCCCCAACCCGCGGAGATCCGCGTCCACCTGCGGGCGGAGAACCCAAACGGGAAGATGGGGATCCGGTACGGGATGGGGGGCAGCGTGGAGGTTTACTACCGCGGAGTGAGGATGTGCGGTGGCGGATCGCCGGCGTTCTACCAGGGAGCGGGGAACGCGACGGTGGTGGGGGTGGATCTGAGAGGGGACAAGCTGAGGATGGGGGAGGAAGGAGGAGAGGCGGCGGAGGAGATGGTGGTGGTGGAGGTTAGGGTTACGGCGAGGGGGAGATTGGGGTGGTGAGGACGTGGGAAGGGAGGTTGAGGGCGAGGTGCGAGGTGAGGGTGGACGCGATGAGCGCGACGGCGAGAGTGATGTCCCAGGCGTGTGGGGTCCGCTTTAGATAGTTCTAGTTCCAGTGCCCTCCCTTTCTCTCTCTTTTTCTTACTAAGTTTTCTAGCTGGGGGTGTGTTGTCTGTTGACAGTTTCCTGCTTGGGAATGTAAAATACTTTTTTTTGCCATGTAAAATATGAAGAATAAAACTATGGTAATGTTTTGGATCGCTTTCTTGACACGGACTGGAGCTTGTTATCATCATGTTGCTCTATCAGTAGAGTAAAACATGCTCGCGTGCATTTAGAGTTCATTATATGATAATTCAAAAAAAATATCCATTCATTGCCAAACGATAGGTGCATGTACATGCACACAAAAAGTTCACTAAAATTGACTTCTTTATCTTTATAAATGCTTATCAAACTATCGAATTTTATTATCGAACTGCATTTCCAAATTTGTTCATTTTAGTAAGTTTGACCTTAAGCCAAATCATTAACGAACTACTACCAACCCGAACTCGAATGCTCGTTTTATGAACAAACTCAAACTTACGCTACTGAACATTTTATCAAATCGAACTCGAACTCAAATCTTCGAACTTTCTTATCGACTAAAGTCAGAAATATGTTTTGTTACAATTAGCACTTAGCAGCCCTACGTATTCAGTACAGTCGTCAATAATGTTAAGGGAAAAAATCATATGCATCATTTGCCTTTTTTCCAATAAAAAGGCGAGTGATCTACAGGATTCTAACATCATTGTTGCTACCATAAAGGTTAATCCATCATTCGAAGAAAAAATGAAACAAAAGACAAACGATACAGAAGTCACAATGACAATCAGCAGCATGTACAAATTCAATTGTTTATAGTGTATTCATTCTATTGCATAACAATTGAAAGGATCCAAAGATGACAGCATTCAAAATTACATCAGCTTCAGATCGATTGGAAAAACACGGTACCGAACTTTGCTCTGATAAGAGATTTACTGCCACAACTAAGGATTAGTATAACCCGGAATGAAATAAATAGGAAATCGAGCCGCTCCGCCAAAGAGAGAAGGAAGAAACCCCAAGAAGAGATACATCACCGGTGTTTGCCAAGTTCCATCTTTTTCTTGATAGCACGGTGCCCATGATAAATAAAGGCATCTATGATACCGGAAACTGTGAATACACCTGCAAGGGACAGCCATTGTTTCATGTGAGATCAAGGGGCGGAAAAGATCGCAGCATTTCGTCTCGACAAAATGCACAAAAAAATATAAGTTTAATCAGGCAGAATGAAAGTTTGTTGAAGAGCAACCTCCAACAATAGCACAGACATTCGTCAGGAAGTGCAAAAGCGAGGCGTTCTCCTCTGTGAAGATAACCTGCAAGACATGCCGCCAGTTCAGTTCAAACAATGCATGCTAAAGACTTCAAAATACAGACTAAGAAAGATGGGAGTTTCAGGCATGGATAACGATCAGATGCCCCAAAATGGCAAGCTCAAAACATGCTACTTGATTAATCAGATACACCTAAGCTTACACAACAATTGACCTCATGATCTCTAAAAGCCTGCTTCACATATATCAAACTTCAGATATTACATAAATACCCCTGCAAAATTTAGGATGCTCGTTGATTTAAAAAATGTATAAGCCTAACAAGTTCAAGATGCAGTGTTTCTTCTCACTGACTAATCAAGAATTTATATTCCACAGGTGATGGGGAACCCACGTAATTAATGGTCTAGTGGTAGTACAGTGTGTCTACCACACAAAAGACCAGGGTTCAAATCCCACTCGTGCAGGGGTTGCGTTAGGTAGTCGACGGCCAGCGTAAAAAATAGTCGAATCTTTCAACATGGATTTGAGCAAGAATCCATGTAGCCGACCCTACTTATAGTGGGAGAAGGCTTAGCACTTTTTTTAGGTGATGGGGAAGTCACAAACTAGATGCTCCGCATCCTCCTGGTTTTGACACACACCAAACATGAGCAGAACAAATTTGAGCCAAGTGCCCATCTCTTCTGATACACCTTATGCGACTGACCTCTCCTCAATCGCGATTTCAAGATTTTGACTTCTAAAGATGTGTTCATCTACCACGTCAAGCACCGTTCAGGAACCACTATGGAAATGTCGTCGGCAAAACACTTCCACTAGTTTAAAAGATCATACTATTATTAAATTCTTCTCCAACTTGATTCCCTGATGGCACATTTAGGATGACAATCTTGCAGCAACTCAAGCAGATGCATCGAAAATCCAAAGCAAGAATGCAGGCTAAAAGATCAGGATTCACTTTGCCGCCATCACCACTCTCCACACAATCATGACAGCAATCAGGCACCGTCCGTCAGCCATAAATCTCCAATCAAGGCTATAATGCCCTCCTTGCAAAAATGCATCAAAGCTTAATTTAAAGGAGTACTGACTCCCCCCAGGAGATGCTAAAATAAGTTCTCCACCAACGGTAGTACCTCCCATTTTGCTGAAACAAGTGTAACTGAGTACACTGTTGATATATCTGTTTGATTTATGCAATAGATCAAGTGATTCTTTGACTTGGAATTAAATTGACTGATGCAACTGCAATCACAATAACTGATGTATTTACACTTGTATGGGTGCAGATAAAAAATCCAAAGATAGCAACTGGAGAAGAGCGGAGCAATTAGGAAAAGACGGGATTGACAAGAGAGAGGAAAGAGAGCACTACAAGGGGTGCACCGTTGCCTGGAGACGAGGAATCTAACTATATGTTGTCAGTTGATGTATCTCCTCCTACCAAGGACTTCATAAAGGCATTTTTCCATATTTAGTTAATGAAAGGAAGCTCATTCCCCAGCTTGAAAAGCGTAGACAACATAGCATCCCTGGTCAGGACTCAGGATTTAACAATAAATAGAACTAGCCGGCAGCATATAGGGTACCCCCAACCAAAGCAGCCTTAATTTTCTTATTCAAAACCCTCGTCTCATAATGTTCATGTGTAAATAGTCCTAAATATTTCATCCATGAACATCCCGCACCAAAAGACCATAGACAGTGAATGTTAGTTCAATTTATTGTTTTCAAAGTTATCACTAATTAAATGGTGGAGCACAGGTGACTACCTTGTCTTTCTAGAGATGGCACTTTTATTATTAAATAATGGTCCTCATCAAATTTGTAAACAACAAAAAAGACAGGCCGAATTCATTTGGAATGCCAAATTTTATGTACAGAACCAGAGAACAGAACTCAAAATCATGACCCCTTTTGGATGGATCATCAACAAGGATCCTTTGTCACCAAAAGGGTATAATTTGGAATAGAGTAGAGCAGGCATACACATACAGGGTCTTTTCGCATGTGAATAAAATGACAATGTGACTCAACTACTAGCCCTCATTAACAATTTAAATTATTAGAGATGCAACCGTATGTAAGATTTTTTTTTGAAATCAAAAAAGGGGGAGACACTCAAAGGTGTTCACCCCAGCGATATATTAAAAAGTAAAGAAAGCAAAAGAAATACAAGAAGCGCTACTAGGCGAGCCAAGAGCGCAACGACCCAAAGCGCCAGCACAAACATTCTCCCTGTAGAATCTATGACCAGAGAACAACACCCCGTTCCTAGCAAGCCAAACAGGCCAAACTAAAGCAAGTGGCCGCAGGAGCTCCTCTCTCAGCCAGAGCTTGGCCGCCACCAAGCTCCTGAAGTAATCATCCACACCGGCCCTACCCACCCAGACAAGGCCGGGACCATCCCAGATCGGAGCCACAGAAGGGCATGTGAAGAAAAGATGTTCCAAAGTCTCGATCCCCGCACCAGAAGGGCATGTAAGATTTTTCATTTTGAAAATCAATATGTAAACAGTTTTCACCTTGATGGGAGAGAAGTCGTAGAAGAAAAACACTCCTGGAAGTGGCCTCTGGAAACCAACTGCATCTCGATAATGCTCAGTCACCGAGAACTACATGGGTAGAGATCATTTGGGTCTTTGAGAAACTTTTTGTCATGGTTAGCAACACATCAATTAGATAGCAATTTACCTGATTTGAGTTGATCTTGTGCCCTCTAATATTGGTATAAATTGTAGGTACAACCTGGAGCAATTGAGATGAAAGTAAGCAATATGCTGTTGTGCAGCTATGCATAAGGAAAAATTCAGAAAACAGAATCATTAACTGAAAGCATGCCACCATGGTTTTTAAAAACGTGAAGTGGATCGAGGCAGTTTTCCCTTGACGAGGCGAGACGTAAGCCTCGAGGTGGTCGAGGCGTAAGCCTCGTTTTATATAAGAAAATATACATAAAATACAAATAGGAATGATTACATATTTATTTATTTATAAAACCATAAATTTAGATATTCCCCAACACATTCACCATATATGTTATGAACACGAGAATACATAATATTATTTGCATGATTGACTTTGAATCATAATTCATATTGTCATCCAATATGCAATGCAAATTTTATATAACCTACATTACTGTTGGTGGGGTGAAGTTCTTGTCGATATACAATACTTCCCTTTATGTGCATGAGTGAAGCAAAATTATGTGACTAACATATATTATTAGCATACACAATATACAATATGTTTATATTATTTTATATGTGTTATATGACTAGCCTATATATTGATATGTTTTAAATCCTAACCGTCCAATTTGCTAAATACAGTTCAAGAATTGTTGTATGCACCTCCTGCCGCACCATACCCTACCAACACGGGATTCTCGCTGTTACTAATTAATATTAACACGGGGTCTCGCACCATACCTTACCTTGCGAGGGTTGCAAGGGCAGCGCTCCCGTCCCGAAACGAATTTATTATATGACTAACACAATTTTTTAAATATGTAATAAATATATGTGCGTATATAATAAACTAAATTGTTAATAATTAATATTATACTTAAGATATCATAAAAACTAATATAAAAATATAAAAAATTGGGTACCGAACCTGTGCAGCCCGAGGCGGCACCTCAGGATCACCCCAGCGCCTCGAGGCACGTTTTTTAAAACCATGCATGTCACATTTGCAGATATAACTTCAAGTCCATTAGGCAAAAACAAAAATATTAAGAATAACTGCCTAAAGAATATGGATGCTAAATAAGCAGACCTTAATGAAGTACTGATACATCCCTGCTGAAGGTGAACTCTGCGTCCATTTTGCACTGAAATTTAGAAGAGAATCCTGAGATTTACAAGCATAAATTGGCCAGCACAACTTTTAAGGAAAGTACAAGAAAGAGATTCAACGCCCAGATTACCCATCGAGTGGATTCACGATACCAGGAAACTCTTTTCCAAAAGATAGCTTGTTGATCTTATGGCTTATCTGGCAAAAAGTACATTATATCATCGAAGTGAAAACCAAGAAATTGCCAGAAACTGATGTTCAAATGCCGCAGATGCTGGTAGCAAACAAATTCCTGGTAGCCAACCCAGGCAAAGAGTGACAGATAAAGATTCCAAGAGGCAAGGCAAACAGTGACAAGACAGAGTCCAAGAGGCACAATGCCCGCACCTCATTGAACTTAATTATCTTACAAGATTATAGATATTTAACATAAATAATTCTCTCCATTCATAAGATCCATCAAAACTCAATATTTTCGTCATTTTAACATTGACTATTCTGACACCTTTAAATACCTTGTATCTAAAGGCTGTCTACTTCTGTGTATTTTGGACATGGCATAAACTATTTACTTAAGTTTATGTGGTTTTTAATCAGTAAATCATCTAGTTTCCTCCGGTATATCTATCGGCATTAAGGCAAGATATTCAGAGAGGTAGGAAATTATGATCAAGATCAAAAATTGGTTAGGTAATCGAAAGAAACTCAAAGGCACTCATTCAAATTGCAAAGAAGCCTCGTGTACTAGAAATATCATCATATTCAAAGAACAGATGTATTCAATTTCCAGTACATGGAATCGAAGATTGCTAATTAAGAATGTTCAACATATATTTTTTTTGAAGGCTAAAAGGGGGGAAACATGCATATGTGTCTTTCCCAAGCTTATATTAATAAATATAGAAAAATAGTACAAAAGATAAGACTCGAGGAGTCTTTGAATGAATAACCGCAATCTCAACCCAAAAACTCTAAAAATCACTAACATTCTGTGCTAACCAATTAGCGCAATCGGCTTGACTCTGTCTGCTTTGGCATGGAAGCGGGAATTGAGAAGGGAGTCCAAAAAAAGATTCTCTACTGTGATCTAACCAACCAATTCCCATTGTATGCCAACCCTCCACGGCCTTCACGCATTCAAAGAAAATGTGACTTATTGTCTCCCAAACTGCACAGCAAGCAGGAACTGTCCTCAAAGTGAAAAATACGAGCCCGTCAGTCTCTACTGAGGACTTTCCCATGCCTCAAGAGCCATAGGAAAACCTTGACACAAGCTGGGATTTTCAGGTCCCAAATCGTTATGCAATCTCTAATCAAATCTTCATGAAGTGGCTCACTTCGGCCAACAAGGATCTTGTAGGTCTTTCCCACCGAGAAAAACCTACAAGATCCAATGATCTCTGTTAGTAGTTGGACACTCAAAGAATTCAGTGGCTTCAAGAGGCCAACGAAATCCTATTGGACCCTCAAAAGAATTCAGTACTCCAAGAGGCCAATGAAATCCTAATACCGTTGCTCTGAGAAGTCCCCATTGAAAGTGGGTAGCCAGACCCCCTCCACCCAGATGTCAGCAACCTGTGCAACTTTGTCCGTAGCCAAGGTAAAAAGTCTAGGAAAGCGAGCAGTTAAAGTCCCACCATCAGTGCAGTTGTCTTTCCAAAAGGAAAGACTATGACAATCCCCAAGCTTCCGAGAGACAAGAAGAGGCAAGTCAGGCAAGATCTTATGAATACCCTTCCAAAATGATGATTCGTGTCGAAGATGTCGAAGGTTCTCCAAGCCCTGAGAGTTAATACCGTAGATCTTGGGGATTAGTCTACTGTAGATCATGTGGATTACTCTGCAACAAAAGCCATATGCAGGCCCCTAAATTTTTCCAACCCAATTCAAAAGCAAAGCATGGTTCATCTCTTCCAGCTTGGTAATGCCAAGCCCCCCCTCCTTGGACCTGTAGCCATCTCCCAATCCACACGATGTTTTTTTAAAAGAAAAAAAGGGCTACCACAAGATGTAAACCATAGCCATCTTGACATGTCTTTCCTAGAAAAACTTCTCATAATCATTTCTAGTATGCAACGAATTCCTGGAGGCAGCAAGCTGGAAGACATAAAGAAAACATGAATGGCTGCAAGCACAACATCCACCAGAACAAGACAGCTTTCGCATGAAAGCAGGGACCCCTTCCACCCTGCTAGTTTCCTCCCCACTTTCTCAACCACAGGTAGGCAATCCGAGAGGTGAAGTCGACCGCTAAATTCACTTCCACATGCCTCTGCCACCTCGTCACTGAACCCGAAAGGAATCAGATTGGACTTCAGACCGTTGATCCTCAACCCCAACAGCTCCCCAAAAAGATCCAAAGCCACTGCCATTCCCCTCACCTCTTCCACCCCCCTTCCACGAAGTAAATTGTGTCTAGTGGACATCCCTGCCTAACTCGCCTCTGTGGTTGGAAGAAACCATCCTCAGGACGCTCATTCACCATCATTGAGAAACATGTATTAACTCACCTCTTCACCCACGAGATCCACAGATCTGGGAAATCTCTTCTAGCCATGACCGACCAGAAATGGCGCTAGTCCTCACTATCATATGCCTTCGAGAAGTCCACCTTCCATAGAATGTTCAACATAATTTATATTGACTTGGAAGATTTAACATAATTTTATGGCAAGATTTGGAACTTGGTGCTATTAACTATCAAGCATGCCACCATTATCATCATTACTTGTTGAAATATTAGTTATCTTTCGTGATATTTTTAGATTTATCTATTTTCTTTTTCTTCTTGTAATTTGACCAATAGATTCTCCTATATAAGAGAACTCTAGAGTCTCTCATTAAGTAAAGTTATTTGTTTCCTTCCACATGGTATTGGAGCGGCGGTCTTAGACCGGAGTTCCCATATCCAACCACGTCCTAACCCTACTCGGACTTGATAGAGCAACAGAGGTTTATGCGATCGGTTGCCGGTCATTCTTCGTTTGCACACAGGATTCGGAGAGGTACCATTGCCATTCTTGTCTATGTTGATGACATTACCATTACAGGAGATGACGAACAGGGCATTCGGGTTGCCAAGCAATGCCTTAAATGTTGGATTTCTTTTTCGTTTCGATAAGCTTGGAAAGAGAAATTCGATAAAATTTCAATGGAATTTCGGTGAAATGGCCGAAAATTAGGAAATTACTTGAAAACTCATTTTTAAAATAAAGATTTCTAATATTCTTTAACTCAATATTCTTGGAATTGCTGTCCCCGACGGACAACCTACCTGGCCTTTCAACCTGACCTCTATTGCCTACGTTGACCTCGGCTTCCCCACTGTTTTCGACTCTTTCTACACGCTCGGGTCCTTGCTTCACTTCACTATACTATCTGCTTCGTCCAGCTTGCTTGAATCAACTACCAGACTAACTTGCTTGCTTAGCTCACTTCTGTCTTTCACCACCTGCCCCTCTTCTCTTCAAGACTTGGCTGGGACTCCCTATTATAGCAAAGGGCTTGGCCACATCGACGCCTTCCCTTAGGTCTGCGCCCCTTTGCCTTAACACCATATAATTGCACTGGATGGGGGTCTGTCTCGGTTTCCAGTCCCCCTGACGTGAGGCATCTCAGACATTTGACCTCAACAATTATATCGCGATTTGAGTTTGTTTCTTTATTTGTAATATACTTATAAATATAAATAGTGCTAATTATCAAAATCTATGCTAATCGCGAATTCGATTTTCTATAATATGATAATTATTTAAACTATACTATCGCGAACAGTTATCAAATTGCAGATTATATAAAAGATTTAAATGAGATAGAAGGATAGTTTTTTTTACTAATAGTAAGATATTAATATGATATGTTACATTAAATTTCCATACAATCATCCCAACATTCAAAAAGTAGTATAGTTCTCAGAACCAGAACCTGATTTGGAACGTAATTAGAAGCAATCAGTTTCTCCTCGTAAACATGAAGAGAATGGTGACACGTGAGCACCTCTTTAATAAGAATGAGGTGACATATATAATAACCACGGATTAAAACATATACATCAAATGAAAGAAAAACAAACAATATAAAGATCTTCAATTAAAATTTTAAATTAACTCTTAAATCTTTTGTTTAACTGGTTTGATTTGGATTTGGATCTAAAATATAGAAACTAACTAAAGAAGCTTCTTTAAACAATGTAAAGCACTCTAATAACTCAAGACATTAGCGAATAAATAAGTGAAAATTCATTAATATATGCAAATTTTGATGAATGCAAAGAGTAGATTTCCATTTCCTTATTTTTATTTTTCCGTCGAAACGACGTGTAATTTCGATAATATTTTGTTGTCATTCACTGATATTTCGTTGAAATCTTGGAAAAAGAAATAAGGGAGCGTTCCGATTTCGGTGACCTAAAGAAATGAAATTTTGGAGAATTTTGGTGGAATTTTGTTGAAATTTGAGGCCATGTTGCCAAGGACTTCCTAGGTCATCAATTTGTGACCAAGGACCTTGGTAACTTGCTTTACTTCCTTGAACTAGAGTTTGCCAGGAACCAGAGGTCTTGTAAGTTGTAATGACCCAGAGGAAGTATGTTACAGATCTTTTGTCAGAGACAGGTATGGCAGATTGCATACCTGCCACTACTTTTATTGACCCAAGCATGAAACTCTATGATGATGACACTGAGGAGGTCGATAAGAGGAGGTACATGGAGCTCGTTGGCAAGCTACTATATGGTACTATTACCATGCCTGACATGTCCTTTGTCGTGAGCAGAGTGAGTCGGTTTATAAAGCAGCCCAGACAGGCACATATGGATGCAGCTCATATAATTCTGAGGTATTTGAAGACATCACCACACACAGGACTTCTTTTCAGCAGAGGTACATCTCTTTCAATTACAGCATGTACAGATATGCAAATTATGTTGGGTGTCCAAAGGATAGGAAGTCTACTTCAGACTTCGTTGTGTTTATAGGGGATTCTCTGGTTTCACGGAAGAGCAAGAAACAGTCTGTGGTTGTCAGATCGAGTGTTGAGTCAGAATACAGGGGTCATGGCGCAAGCTGGCACGGAAATGATGTAAGTCAGATCTATTCTTATTGACCTAACTATAGAGGTGCATCTTCCCATGCACCTCCCATGTGACAATCAGGTTGCTCTGTTCATTGCCAACAACCCAGCTTTTCATGAGAGGACCAAGCACATAGAGGAGGATTGTCACTATACTCGTGACATTATACAGAAGGGTCATATTGCCACTACGCATGTCAGTTCTGGAAATCATACAACAGATGTTCTTACTAAGGCCCTAGTCAGAGGACCTTATCAGAAATATTGTTCCAAGCTGAGTCTGATCGATATCTATGCTCCAGCTTGAGGGGGGTATTGAGATATTAGTTGTCTTTTGTGATATTTTTAGATTATCTATTTTCTTTTTCTTTTTCTTGTAATTTGCCCAATATATTCTTCTCCTATATAAGAGAACCCTAGAGCCTCTCATTAATTCAAATCATTCGTTTCCTTCCACATTACCAAATTCATGTCCATTACACCTAATCTCTTTTTCAAAATTATTTTAATTTGTTGTATCATAAACTTATCAATTGGCCATTAACGAATGGTTGAGCACGTATAGAAAGAGGTATGCTTTCTACGTGAATATGAAGCTTGAGGAATGGTGTAGTTATCAAAGCCAAGTGTGGTTGGTAGTAGAAAGAAACTCAAGAGAACTCGTTCAAATTACAAAGATGTCTCATCTACAAGAAATAGCATTCATATTCAAAGAATAGTATTCAATTTCCAAATATGGAATTAGAGACAGGCTAATAAAGAATGTTCACTATAATTTATATTAAGTGGGGAAGTTTAATATCATTTTAGACCATGATATAGATTGAAACCCGGTACCATTAAGTTTCTAGCTTGCTAACATTTTCGCCGTTAACAATATTTTAATTATTATTTTTTTAAATTATTTTGAGTTCTTACATTATAAACTTATCAATTGGCCATTGACAAATTAACAAAGAGCACATACAGAAGAGGGTGTTTTGTATATATTTATATATGACATGGTTTTAGTGAATAATACAAGAGATATAAATTAATAGGAAGCTTATGCAATGGAGGGTGGCTATGAATCGAAATGGTTTTCACCTAAGTAGAATGAAGACGAGTGTATGGAATGCAAGTTCAATGCCCAGGAAGTTAGAGATATGAGAAAGTTCGAGCTTGAAACACATTGCAGTTCACATGGTGCCTTTTAGAAACTAGTAACCAATGTTTTATTGAGATGGAGGAATTTTTTTGAGGCCAAAAGAGGCTAAGGTGTCCACCCCAGATTTAATAATAGCCAAGACTCAAGAAGAGTCTTTGAGCAGAATATTACATTCTCAGCATAGAAACGAGAAGAGGAGAATAGAGTGTTGTTTCTAGCTAACCAAATCGCCCAAATAAGTGAAAGAGGCCGAAGAAGATCCTCTCTAGCCCTATCTTTAGCCTCAGGAGTTCCAAAATGAGTCCAGGGTCTGCACATACAGCCAATCAGCCTCAATATCCCGCCATATAGGGGATGTCTGCTGACAATGGAAGAAAAGATGGTCAAGAGTCTCAATCTGCATCTCACAGAGAGGGCATCAGAAGATTGCTTTATAAGCACTCTTGACTGAGGGAGAGTTGTGCTTCCAAACCCAATGGTCATGCCCAATAGTGGGTCTATCAATCTATCTGATAGAGTCCATAAGAAGCAGGAAGTTCTTGAGGCACTACTTATAGAAGTCAGTCAAGAACCGAGGGATCCAGTTACCATCCACCCAACACTCTGCCACATTCACGTCGTAATTGGCCGCCAAAGGTAATAAGTGATGGAACCTTGATGAGAGCGTTCCAAGACCAGACTAGTTGTCCGACCAGAGCCCAAACGAATTGCCATCCCCAAGGGACGGCCGAAATAGATCCTGAACCCAGGGGAGCAATGATCTGATTCCTTTCCAGAAAGCCGACGGTATGGAAATATGCTAGCAAGGAAACGAGTACTGGACAATGATAGAATTTATGTAGAGATGTCACTCGTAGAATTTATGTAGGGTGGGTAGAAGTGAAGATCAGGTATTCTCTAATATAGGAAGATATATTATTCTAAGATAAGAAGATTCTATTTTGGAGATGAATGGTAAGATTATAAGGAGTTGTAATGAGACTTGCAATGCTTTATAGCAACAATGATTACGCAATTAACTAAAGACAATTGTAGAAAATGTTGGTCATTAGGATGAATTCAATCTAGTGGATGTTTTACAACATAAAAATGGATCATTCTAAGGAGAGTAACTAACAAAAAATTGGTATGGCACCAATAGAAGATAAAATGAGGGAAACTAATCTAAAATGGTTCTTACATAAGCAAGGAAGATCATACGGTGCTTGTCTCAAAGGTATCAGAAGTTAGAAGAGACTTGCAAGAGGCAAGGAAGACCAGAGCAATGTTAGAAGGAAATAGCTACAAAGGATATATCAATTTTTGACCCAAGTCCTGACAAGACTCAAATTATATCTATTTGAAAGCAAAAAATACACAAGTAGCTGACCCCACTTAATCTCGGTTTTGTTGTTGTCATGCTATAGTACGACAAAGTGACATAATTGTTTAAAGTTGGGAATTTTAACCTTATACCTCAATATACTTTCCTAATTACATCTTGACCCATCCATAACTCATAATTACACCCCAGACTCGTGGATAGTAACTAACCATTAAACTGTATAGTCCTAACTTCGGGCATCTTCTTCATTAACTTTGACGGGAAACATTAATTGCCCTTGTAGATCCATTGTATTTGTGAATCATGCAACTCTTTCTCATCCTTCCTCTCCCCCATCCTCCTCCACCTCTCATCAACTCCCCATCCACCTCATCTATTGTCTCCACAGCCACTACCTGGCTCCTACACAATCTCCATCTCCGTCAAAGGCACCACCTCCTCCCCAACCCCCTCCCCTCCATTCATAATTGCACCCAAAATCTTGCATAATGACTAACCGTTACATGGCATACATATGTTACGTGTTAACTCTTGTCACCCTTTGAACCCACTTAACGGTTCGATGATAGTGTGGTGTGCTAGGCACCACCTCCTCCCCAACCCCCCCATCCATAATTCATAATTGCACCCAAATTCTTGCATAATGACTAACTATTACATGCCATACATGGCATGTGTATGCTACATGTTAACTATTGTCACCCCTTGAACCCACTTAACGGTTTGATGACAGTGTAGTGTGCCTACCACCAAAAAGATCACAGTTCAAATCCTGAGGCGGACACATGTACATGTTTCCCCCACTTGTTTCAAAAAAATCATCTAGGGGAGGAGGCAAGTGGAAGGTTAGTATGCATTGGGTTAGGCAAGACTCAAACAGTGTTGCCAGCAAGGGAAACACAACGGCAGCTTTTGCCTGTCTTCTCGCCACCTCTTGTCATTGCTCTCTTTCCTTCCCCTCCTCCCTCTCAGATTGGACTCTCTATGCTCAATTAGGACTATTATAGGGTCGAAATACCTCAAGGCTGCCCAGTCTCCCCCTGCTTGATGAATGTTTATCCCCGCACTTCAAATCTCGTATTCGAATTGGGAAAGGTTAAGTTATGTTCGTTATATTGATGACATGGTCTTTGGCATAGCAATGAACTCCGATTCCGAGCTTCATATGAAGCAGACTCGTCAGATGCTCTTTCGTGCATTGCGGCATCTTGGCTTGCTGGCTACCTTTGAAAATAGCGATCACTCTTAGGGAAATCAATGATGCTAATGAATGGCTGCTAGATGAAATGGAGACAAATAATGTGAATGAATATTTTATCTTTGAAGAAGATATTTTGATATGGGGAAATGTGGCAAGAGCAGCAAGAGCATCTAAAGTTGCAGAGGCATAAACATGTACACGACAACATACAAGGCACGGAACACCTATTGTGGGATCTTCTTCAAGATGAATTGTTGCTTCACAAGACAATGAAGACTAAGAAATGGAAGAGATTGAGGGAAATGATTGTGGAGATGAAGACGATACTGGTGATATCAATTTTGGTGATATCAATTTTGGTGATATCAATTTTGGTGACGATGAAAATTAAGGACTTACGAATCCATAGACAATTTTTAGATATATATATATTTCACTTTTGTTTGTGTAATTTGAACGTTAAAATAATTTCTAGAAGTGTTCAGAGTTTTTGTCTTTTCTAATATATTTTTGTTTGGTACAAGTAATATAAATAATCTATTGTGTATATATATTAATACACACAATATTTCTTTAGTGCCTCGATTGTCTCAAGCGAGAGCCTAGCGCCTCGGGCGTTTTGGACCCCTAGCACCTTAGAGTGCCTCACGCATCTGACAACACAGGTACTCACTAATCACAAATTATGGAGGAGCCACGATGTAATTACGATAATATACCATGGTATTATATATGTAAAAATCCCTTTAAAGTGTTTATATTCATGCATATGCATATTTTACATGGTTGAAATGTCCAGTTGTTATTTCAAAGAATCACTTATAGAGTATTTACGTTTGTATTATTAATAATGCACTAAGAAATTGTTGAGTAGCTTTCAGGGTTCTCACTGTCCCCAATCTTAAAAAAACCCATGCCTCTGCAGCGAGGTCCAGTTGCTGTAGGCATCTCCTACTCATATTACTAAACCCTTCATGTCATGGTTTCTGAACTGCTTTACAAGGCTTGTTGATGGCATGGACAAAAGTGAATAAAAAGGTGCAATTAAGGACTTCAGCCCTAGAAACTAAAATAAAATGCTACTCAATACTTACATTATAATTATCTGTTTGAAAGATAATCAGATCTCGCATATGAAAATCAGAGATGTGGAGACTTTTTCCAGGTGAAAAGTGAAAATTCCCAGCAACTTTGTTGACTTCTACAAAACCATGAATATTGCACCCCTCACCATCTTCCTCCTTAATCTTCTGAAAAAAGCCTTCTCTCTTACACTGCAACAGTAAAAAAACAGCCCCTTCAAAAAAACAGTAAGAAACATCCTGTCATCGACAATTAATATCAATAAATACTGTGAAAACAACTAACAAGTTGACTACCTAAATGTTAATGACGTAGTCAGATTTTTTCTTCTGAATTATATTGAGAAATATGTCAAGATTACTATATATATGAATCAATTAAAACTCAGACTTAGAGCATTGAGAGGGCCTTCCCTAGCACAAGAGGAACGGGTAGGACGCATCTTCAGTGTACCGGTTATCATCCCACGGTCAAGGCTGGGTAACCAAGTGTGTAGAGGATAACTGCTGAAAGCATCTAATTTTTTGACGTGGTCCCAAGGAGCAAGTCTGAGAAAGCGGGATGGCTTATCAATAGTATTCCTTAGCCCCTGCTTTCGTCTCAGTCTTCCCTTCCACTTTTCTTCACCCAAACTAGAACTCCTCATCCTGGCATCAGACATATTCACATGTATGATTTGATGAGCTTTGGATGAGTAGAAATCTTAGACCCCGTTCGTTGGAAGAACAAGGCCTGGAATAGGGGGTCAATTCCCCGCCCGACACGGTTTCCAAGAGTACGACTATTCCCATCCACATCCCATTATTTCACCTTATTCTATCCTTATTCCTATCTTTATTCCACCTTACATACCCTTATTCCACCTTTTCTCCTTATTCCTATCTTTCCAGTTGAACAGAGAATAGACCCTTATTATCCTTATTCTTGCTTATTCCCGAACCGAATGCCCCCTTAGGGTCTAGAGATCCGTTTCGGTAAGTTAGTTAACTAGTTCATAAAAAGTAAAGGAAAATCATTATCTTTATTTGTTTGTGTGTAAAAGTAAAGCCAAAATTATGGCAATGTGAGTTGATGAAATTGTCCTCATACTAACGGCTACTGGTCTAGTGAGAGGCAAACTATAATTAACACCAAACACATCCGGATGACTTAAGTACAAACTAGATTCCGATGATTTCAAGGTATTCATACAAACTGTAACAGTTAATTTTGGGAATATGTACTTAGGCTATGTAGGAAATCCGTACGACCATCCACGACAAATTGACAAATCCATATCAATTTAAAGGATCTCATCTCTCTGTGAACAAAACCAAGTATCCACAAATTGCTTAATATTAACTATAGCTTAATTAGGAGCAAGCCAAGGCACATCAGTGCAAGCTTGTGAACTTGGATTCAGTGCTTCCTCAGGAGAAGTTCTGAAAATATTTTGATTGTTTTGGCAGAAGCACGATGACATGGAATTAACATCCCACAATTGATGCAGTCCTGGAATCAGATTGCACCAAATTTTATTTGCTGCAAGCTCCTTCCCCGAGAGGTAGACCACATGAGAAGTCATGGTAGATGGGAAAAAACTGTACGCTTCTCCCAGAAGTCTCGGTAAGAGGTTGCACATTTTCATCTGTGAAAACCCCGAGTCCCTGACCAGGTTTTGTCGAATGACCTGCACATTAAGCCCCTGGATTCTAGCTCCTCATCTTTGAGCAAGTCGAGATTTCAAGATTCCAACCATGGTCGGGACCAGATAGGTTTCTTTACTCAGCTAGTTTATTTCAGTGCCATGAATCATTCTTTCCCTTGGCCGTTATGATTTTTCGTCCGTGTCATATAAGACATTATGAAGAGGTCACCATATCCATGTTACAATCTATCCAGGGCCTTCCTCATAATGAAAGAAGCTAGCCTCGATCTCAAAAAAGGAAAATTGTCTATCACAAAGAATAACAATAACAATGTTTTATGCAAGCAAAATGCCCTCGATGCTTGTCCTTTGAGACAAGTTCTCTACCACTATGAATAAAACATATGTATCTTTTATATAAAAAAATGCAAGCCACTTCTTGGTCTTGCCAAGCACGGTTAACAGAAATCTACTTAATTCAGCATAGAATCGACCGAGGCAACTTCTAACATCAGATTATCGAGGGCAGAGATCCGGTAAAAATGAAACAAGGAGGGAGATGCTAACACCAAGTTTCTTCATGTGGTGGCTAGTGGCAGGCAGCGTCGGAATCTTTCCATGCATCTAGTACTTAGTAGTGGATGAGGTCCGAGTTGACGTGGACCTTAATTTGGTACAGTGTTCGCAAATCACATATGCAGAGTAATCCCGTAGAGCCAATCGCAATGAGTGGATATGGTCAGGCACTGGGGCATCTATCATTTCCGAGGACCGAGGCCCATTGTTCTTGTTTGACGAGACAGTTTGAAAAGAATGACGTGAAGTTCACAGAGATGGGATTGAATGCTGATGGGGCTCCCAGTTCATATAGCTTTCCGATTTCATTATTCCTCGAGTTTTAGGATGTGGTGGGAGATGATATTGTGGAGATGATAGAAGTGTTTGCTTAGGAAAATGTTGGGTTTGACAGGCTTCATAAAGCACTTGGTTTCTGTTACCAAAGGAGGTCGCCGAGAGGGTGGCAGATTTTCGACCCATCGCATTGTTCAACAAAGTTTACCTCATTATGGATAAATTATTGGCTAACATATTCAGTTTCATTATGAATGATATCATTTCTCAGGTACAAAGCAAGTTTACCCACAAGAGTGGATGATAGACAGTTTGGTGATGGTGGGGCACTGGGGCATCTATCATTCCCGAGGCCCATTGTTCTTGTTTGACAAGACAATTTGAAAAGGATGAGGTTAAGTTCGCAGTGATGGGATGAAACGCAGACGGGGCTCCTGGTCCAAATAGTTATCCGATTTCATTATTCGTCAAGTTTTAGGATGAGGTGAGAGATGATATTGTGAAGTTGAAATAAGAGTTTGCTCAAGAAAATGTTAGGTGTGGCATGCTTCATAAAGCACTTTGTTTATGTTGCCAAAGGAGGCCATGGAGAGAATGGGGGATTTTCGGCCCAACACATTGTCTAGCGAAGTTTTACCTCATTGTGGCTAAATTACTAACTACCAAATTTCGGTTTGTTATGAATGATATCATTTCTCTGGTACAGAGAGCATTTACTCGTGTAAGTTGATGATGGAAAGTCTAGTGATAGCAATAGAGATTAAGCCAGATTGGAAGCAACATCAGACCAAAAGTGTGCTTTGGAAGGTTAATTTCACCCAAGCTTATAATAGTGCTGACATGCAGTTTTCAAGAATGGCACTGCCCAAATGAGGTATCCCAGATATTTGGATCTCATGGATGAAGAGGTGTATCACCACAACATCTTATTCTGTAATGGTGAACGGGTGTCCATATGGTGGATATTTTAAACCCCAGATGGGTGTTCGTCAAGGTTTTCCTTTCGCTCCTTTGTTATTTGTCTTGGTTGTAGATGTCCTTGTGATTATGGTTCACCAAGTGTACACCATGGGCTTATTGCAGATTATAGGCTTAAAGATGTCTCTATCCCCATCCTTTAATACGCAGATGACACTATATTTGTCTTTAAAGAGGGTGGGGAGGAGGCGAGAGGGATGACAGAGGTTCTAGACATCTTTGGTGAACCATCTGGGCAAGTAATCAACGAGGATAAATCGATTTTGCTCGTTTCGACTTCTTGAGGAGGAGATGGCAGACTATGGCACATTTCTAAGCATTGCTTATGATTCAATGAAAACTTGATACCTAGGTGTGTTGTTGTCTTGCAATTGGCTCCATATGGCAGATTGGCTCCATGTCATTAAGAGGTTGAAAAGAAAACTTTCTAGATAGAAGGCATTGTACCTCTCTAGGGGAGGTTGTCTTGTGCTTGTGGGAGCAGATCTTGCAACCACTCCGATGTTCTTTATGTCATCAAGATTGTTGCATGTTGTAATTCATAGTAGTCTGGTAGTGATCATGTGGAGATTCTTTTGGAATACTAGCAATAGGAGTTCTACATGCATTTCTTTGGTAGATTGGGGCACTATCACGCTCTTGACAGAGATATACTTAGGGATAACTTGAGATGATGAACCGCGCTCTCCTATTAAATTCGGTGGTGAGGATTTAAGGAGCAGAGAAATGTTGGTCAGTCGGCTAGTCTGTGGTCTTCGTGGGCTTCATGCCTAGCATACCTTAGCCCCTTGTCATCAACAATTCACATCTGTTTTTTGGAAGGTGATATGTTTTGTCTTATCTAAACTTCTTGGTCGTTGAAACCAATCGTGGGAGACGGGTGTTCCTTTTCCTTTTGGACAGATGTTTGGACCAATGGACGATTCCTCTTGGAATGTTTCTGCATCTGTTTGTTGTGGCGTATGATCCGGCATGATGGTAGCGAAAGCATGGACAGATGGCTCCCGGATATTGACTTTCCATTCTGCATTTTCAGAATAGAGACTATTCGAGTTCATGGAACTTCTTGAGACTAGATTCATTTTATGGCATATCAAAGGGACGGGTCTACTAGACATGCGGGGAGGTGACTTTACTGAGAAGCATGCATTTCATGCTTTGAATGCACCACCGGTAGTCACTCACGGAGAGATGATACATGATTATAGACTCATCTGGGAGATGCAGGTTCATCTACGGATCAAGATCTTCCTCTGGTTGTTTTAGCGTAAGATCACTGACCAATAGGAGGCGGTTGAGATTTTTTCAAGTGATAATATTTATAACATCTACTCGTTATGGAGATGGAATCAACAGATCACATTTTCTTCTCGTGAGAAAGAGTTAGAGAGATATGGGCAAAGGTGAGATTCTAGTGGGTGGAGGGGTCTTATGTTGAGAATTTGTGGGAATCTTTATGAAATGTGAGATTCAAAGTCACTAACATGCAGTTGTTGCCGCTGGCAGTTCTCTGGTGCTCCTTCGCTTGCTCATAACGGTGTAATTTTTTGGGCCGAACGTTTCTATTTTAAGAACATTTTTACTATGCTAAGACTCCTCGAGTCTCAATTTTTGCAGTGCATTTTAACATGTATGTCTGTACATACACTTTTAGGGCGAGTATCTTTGCGTGTTTCCTCCCTTTTTTACTCAAAAAAAAAGAGTGAATGTGATTCCTTACAAGAAAATTTGACAAATATCCAGCTGCTCATCTTTCTAATATCCCAGCCTTTTTCTTTAAATAGATATAAAAAAGGAGGAAAATGGTATCATTACCTGGTCAATCAATTCAGGATTCGTTAAACCCCAGCCTTTTTTCTTATATGCTTCACGAACTTCTTCACATGAATTACAACAATGATCATCTGTCTGCAACAAAAAATGAAAATAGTTAACCATATTAGTGGATGCAACTGTTGTAAGCATTCATCGTCAAAAAGAGAAATTCCAGACTCCAAAACCATAGCTAGGACAGAGTTCCTAAAATATAACCGTCCTACTATAATATGATAAATGAGTGTTTTACGGTGGATTTAGGGGGAAATAAGCATCTGCAGCAAAATCTTCACTTACTGTCTCGGCACCATAGCAAGAACCACAATATGTCTCATTATGCTCCAGCCTTCCACCATGCCTTTGTAAAGGTCTTTCTATCTGATGAATGAAAAGCTTAAAAGTCAATATTCTAATAAGCTAGTGGAAACTTCAAACAAGAGTAAATATTTGAACGTGTGGATTTTTCATTTCTCAAAAGTCAACCCATGAAAGATAAAGAGCATGCAACGAAACTAAAAACAGAAATTTTATTTCTTAATGCTTTTGAATAATAATGACATCAGAAACTGTCCAAAAGGAATCTTGGAACTGTTTTCAAATGTGCTGAATGACCACGGAGCATATGGTATAAGGTTATTAGTTTTTCTTCGGATTTTGTCTATTTTATTTTACTCCATTAAAAAATATCCTAATTGAGTACAAACAATCAGACATTACTTGTTATTGGAGGATCCTATCTCCATCGTCCACATGCATCTGTCCCCTGATCTCCATCTACACATGCTGATTTTTTTAATCAGCCCATGGGGACTAAATGTTCAATTGATCTAGCCCCAAAAAGCCAGAAGCATCAACCTTGACACACAAACTTCCAATGCCACATGCCAAGTCTCTCATGTTCACCAGCCAACCCAACCAATTTCCAGATATTAGAAATATTGTTTGTTTGTTGTTTTGTAATTTCAATTCACTTTTTGGACATTCATAATCTTCAATAACCCAATCCTAATAAACAAGGGCAGGGTATGCAGTTTTATTTTATTCTACATTGTATCAAAAAGATAATCATAGGCTGGTGTTTTATACAAACTTGTTTTCTTTTTCATTCCACACTGCAAGTCCTAAACATAGTTGCTGCTCCCCATCACCCAGCCACGGTCTTGGCTTCTCAAAATATCAGATATTTGCTATATTACGTGCTGATTTTTATAATTGGCCCATGTGACAAATGCTAAATCTATCGACCCCAAAAAAGGTGGAAGTGTAAACCTTTGACCAACTCATTTCCACTGCCACATGCAATGCAAGTTTCTCATGTTCAACTGCCAATCCAGCCAATCTTCAGAAACTATGAATATTGTTTCAGTTGTTTTGTAATCTCGAAATTTTACTTTTTCAATGGTTTACATGCATAGCCCTCAAATCGACAAGATGTACATTTTTCAAAGTTCATGAAATAAAGGTGTTACCCGAATCCCCTAATATCAGACAAATGAGTAATAAAAAAGTTGGGGGAAGAAACACGTTCGGTAAAAGAAACATTTCTCTCGTGTTCTTCCACTTTTTCTTTCATCGTTCTCATTTTTTACTGTTTTCTTTTTTCTCTTCTTAGTTTTTCTTTTTCTTCTAAACCTTTTTAAAGAGTCCCTTTTATAGTCTTTTTTTGTTAGACTATTTTGGGTTTTTTCTCCTTTTTTGATTCTTTCATTTTTCTAGCCATCTGGGCACACGAGAAACTGAATAATAAAAAACACAATGACTTTGGGACCAAAACCCATCCAGAATCTAATCACAATCTTTGCAACTTCCTCTTTCTTAATTCTTTGGGGTTAGAAGAACCTATATCGCACGGAAAAATCAGCACAAGAGTTCAGAAGGAACAGCATTTGAGAGAATCTATAGTCAGTGCACAGATCATTATGTCACATAAATCACTTGTGATGTAGGAAAGAATCCAATCGCTGGAACTCTAAGACTTTACTGGTGAGTACATCTAATCACTGGCATGCAGATTACATGGCACGCACATCTCCTGTGCGGATCTGATTGTTGGTACGCAGGTTGCATGGCATGATGTTGAACCTGTGGTGTTTCTAATTGTACTAAGGTAGAGAAAATGGATTACAGATGCTCCTACATACCTTTTTATGAACCCTCTCCACCTCGCAGCATTCATTTTAAAAGGTTTGTCTAATAGGTATTGCTTGCCGGCCTCTTTCCATCTTTAAGCAATCATCGAGATTCAATCTTTAATCCTCCTATAAAGAGTTCTGGGGAGGGATCTCCCTTGCAAATATTCCATTTCATCTTCATGTACATTTGATTCACAGGCTTGTCGGTAACGAAATCCTCCGTATAGATAAAAATTCCAAACACGAGTTAGGTTCGGTAGTTCACACAACAATTGAGGCAGTGGCAGTCAATCGTGGTCCACACGAGCGAGGGAAGCTCACATCGGGTGGAGTTGGTGTGTCACCTCGCCTTGGAGTGGTGGTGGCAACCCAAGAGGTGATAACCGCAACCGAATTGGCAGCAGTTGGACCATGGCGGTGGGGGTCTGTCAACATCGGTGGAGTAGGGGCAAGCGAGCGCTAGGCACTGCATGGGAGCTGAGAGGGATTGGCAAAACAATGGGTTAAAAAACAGGGCTTTGCAATGGAAGAAGGGGGAGGGAAGGGCAGCACTTGCTGAGTGGAGGGAGAGAGGGCGATGGCAGTGAAGAAGACGAGTGATGGGTAATGTTGGTGTAGGGGCGAGGATGTAGACGAAAGTGGTTCCAGAAGATGGGGAAGGCTGTGACAATTGTGAGATAACAATGGAGCACCTGAAAAGGCGAGGCAAAGTGTGTAGCTGCTACTGTTGAAGTAAAAATGATAGTGCTCATGCCTAGCTATCAGTGCAGATTTCAAAGGGGTTGATGAGAGTGATGGAGATACAATCTGAACAGTAGCTTCCTATACAATCATGTTGGAATATTTGGTTGAGTGTCTATTGAGTTGTAGATGGGTAAATGGATACCTCCAGGATCCATTTACCCCATCCAACAGTTTTGTCCCACATCGTCCAGAGGTGGGACTTGGAGGCCCTGTGGAGGCTATATAAGGAGCCCCAGGCCTCCTGTATCAGATGAGAAAAAGCAATAGACTATCAGCCCTCTGAGGCGTTCTCCCGTGGTTTCATCCCGCTACTCACGGAGTAGGGTTCCACGTAAAAATCTTGTTCTTCAATGTTTTATCTCTTTATTCTATGATTCCGCTTCCGCTTCCTATTTTTCTAAAATGGTATCAGAGCGGGTTTGATTCTCGAGGTTTCATGTTTTTTTCGAGACTCGATGTTGATGTTGAAGATGTGTTTATGAAGATTATTGTTTCTGTTCGAAAATTTTTTGTGTTTAGGGTTCTCTGGAACCCTAGATCGGTTCTCCTGTGCCGCACGCAACTCCTTCCAGTCACGACCCCCACAACGCTGGGGGCGAATCTGCAGCGCCCTACCACCATCCTTCAAGGCGGCGAGGCAGTTTTCTCCTCGCGTGAACATCTCTTGCACAGCATCACCTCTCCAGGTTGTGCAACCAATGGAGAAGCTTCATCAGAGGGGGACTCGGGGAGAGGCCAAGGCAGCAGATCTGACCAAGCTCCTCTCTCATGTCAGCCCCAGCCAGGCAGCGCCGCCCCAAGGGACCTGGCAGCAGCCCCTTCGTCCAAGGGCCCGGACCCCTCTTCCTCGACTCCAAGCGCACACCCTAGGTGTACAAGCGCTCCCCCCTCGTGCATCGTGCGCACAGGCGCACCTTTTTGAGCGGCAGCAATCGATATCAAGGAGGCAGCGCCGCCTCGGGATGGCCTTGCGCCCCACCCACTTCAAACGACGCACCCCTCGCGCGCTCCTCTCTCGCACGGGCCCTCCAGGTCTCCTTCTCCTCTCTCGTGCGGCACTCGCAGCGCTCCAGCAGGCGACCTATTCCACGCGC
Organism: Ottelia alismoides; assembly: GCA_037367405.1. Classification (NCBI taxonomy): domain Eukaryota; kingdom Viridiplantae; phylum Streptophyta; class Magnoliopsida; order Alismatales; family Hydrocharitaceae; genus Ottelia; species Ottelia alismoides. The sequence goes on along the minus strand of JAZKJV010001476.1, from coordinate 408,029 downwards.
AGGCGGTGCTGGACCAGATTCACGGAGATGGCGTTGTTGGAGTCTCATGCGGAACCTACGCAGGCGGGCGATATTTTTTTTGGGTTCCCCCTAGTGGAAGCCTAAAGGGCCCGTTTGGTGAAAAAAAAGAGGGGTGTGCGAGAGCCCAATTGGGCTATTCATGTTTTAAAAAAAGGGAGAAGGGGAATATTTAGGCCCAAGTGAGCCGAGAGTGATTGCAAAAAAATAATAAAGAGAGAGAGAGAGGCCTACGGTCAACAAAAAATGAGGGGGAGATTGGGCCGTTTTTTTAAAAAAAATGGTGTCAAGGCCATGTGGGCCGAGTTTTCTTTAGATTAAAAAAAGTCGCGTACAAAAAAAAACGTACGCATTTCAAAAAAAAGGCGTGTAAAAGAAAAGGTCGTACGCAAGTAAAAAAAAGGAAAAGCCGAAAAAAATGGAACGGCTTACGAAAAAAATATCAAAATCAGACGGCTTATAAAAAAATGAAAAGCAGCATGTTCATGTTTTATCCCTATTTATCTTGTCTTCTCCCAACTTGGTCGACGTCCATGTTTTCCGAGAAGTATGGGAGAAAGAGGGAGTATATATGTAGAGTCACAGGTCTTGTGCTCCAGATTCTGATGCCAGATGCAGATTATCCAGATCAGCCATATATTCAGACTCTACAGTTGTTCACACTCGACGTTACAAGGTTCCGAGTCTCAGTTTCAGACACGCACATGGATACGGTCATTTTCAGATGAGCATATGTTGCCATCATTTGTTCGTGGTCCCCATCATTATTCTTGTTTTGTACGCCAGAGTTTTCATGTGAGCCATAGGGACTCCAGAGTAGAGGATCATTCCCTATGCCATGTTGGCAAGGGTTTTCATGTGGTATCATAGGTACACCAGAGTACTGTACCATTCTCTGAGCCAGATGTGAGAGACCCTGTTCTCCGAAGAGCAGACTATTCTCAGACTCCCTTCTCCGGCGACCGTGGACTCCGTCGAGGATTGCACAGCCACGGCCTTATTCAGTTCGGCCCTTTTTTCAGAGATGGAGCAGTTGTCCACATTATTGTGGCGGAGTACTCCGACGAGGAGACTCATTTCAGTTACAGTGACTCTGACAGGCGCAGTTCAGAGCACATGCTCTCCGACGAGGAGATTCAGCAGACTCACACTCCAGCCTGTTCGTCCTCCTCACCTGCATGGCATGAGAAGCAACGTCCTCGACAGCAGCAGTTGTGCGTGTTGGGTTGATATTGTCCGTAATGTCATGTAGCGTTGAGTTGAGTTTCTTTCTCTCTGTTTGTCCAAGCTGAGCATTGCATGCTCCAGCTTGAGGGGGAGTGTTGGAGTATTTGGTTGAGTGCCTATTGAGTTGTAGACGGGTAAATGGATACCTCCAGGATCCATTTACCCCATCCAACAGTTTTGTCCCACATCGTCCAGTGGTGGGACTTGGAGGCCCTGTGGAGGCTATATAAGGAGCCTCAGGCCTCCTGTATCAGATGAGAAAAAGCAATAGACTATCAGCCCTCTGAGGGCCTGAGGCGTTCTCCCGTGGTTTCATCCCGCTCCTCACGGAGTAAGGTTCCACGTAAAAATCTTGCTCTTCAATGTTTTATCTCTTTATTCTATGATTCCGCTTCCGCTTCCTATTTTTCTAACAAATCAGAATAGATAAAAATGGTGGAACGATGGAATCCAACAAGGTGGCTAAATGGTGGTCCCTAGGCTTGGATCATTAAAAAAATACAATGCATCTTGAAGACACAACAATGAGTTGGATATCTCTGGATATGGTTGCATTCTCTCCACACATGATGTCCATTCGTTTGTGATAATAAGATAATGACTACAATCTATGTTTTTTTCCTGTCCTTATGTCTCGAAGGATCGACAAACCATATAAATGATTTAAAATGACATGGCCTGATACCATACAAAATGAATATGTCATGCTTTGATATATGGAGGGTGAGACAAAAAACGGGACAATGCGTCGATAATGCAGGGCTTGGTGGCGAAACGCAAAGCACAGTGAGCGAAGATCTGAAACTCCAAATTGTGTAGAACTTATATTTCTTGCCATAAGCCCCTTTATATAGAGAATGGGATGGGAATACAAAACAAAAATAAATAGAATAGACAAAACCCTGACAAACCTTAATTGGCTCCTATAAATTCCTAATTTAAATAACTAAATTAACCATGATATTCTTAGAGATCTATATATTAAACAGGAACAAATTTTCTATCGGGCTCAAATTGGACAGAAAAAATCCTAGTTTTGCACTAATTCACAATGCTTGCATCACATTAAAGTCAAATGGGTCGAGGGCGTAGAAACTTTAATACACAACCAGACTAGAAGATAATTACCTTTAGTAAAAGATACTTGAAAAGAATGACAAAAACAGCTTTATTTAGAACTGTTTTTTCTGTTTATCTTTTTCAATAGAAAATTTTCAGCAATATGAGAATCTATACCATAATGATTAGAATTGATATTCTCTTCAAAAAAAGACAAGCATGCATGCTGCTTTTACCTATTAACATCCATGACATCACTCAACAAGAAACAGATACAATATTGAAATCCCATTATAGCAAAAATCAAATGCCTGTCATCTTCTACATGGTTTATCTGGTCGGCTCGATAGTAAACTTATGTTTTGGAATGGAGTTTGAGTACCAAAAAACTCCAACAAAACCAAATCCAACTGCTTGTCGGGTGATGGAATTGATATGTTAAGATATTTAATGGAAAGCTTATATAATCATCTACGCATCAAAAGATTACATAAGCGGATATGGTGATCACGATTTGGGGTTAGGAATATGATGATAGATTATCAGGCAATGACGGTAATTAAACTGATGTGAAGCGCAATTATACCCCTTAATGCATTTGTTCCTATCAAAAGAATCATAACAAACATCTTCTAGTGAAATCCACAAATTACTGGAATAGGATTTTTGAGAAGATTAGAAGAATGGCGTAGAAATGGCTCAGATGCAAAAAAGTGATGCATACCAGTTTACCCCCATAAAAACAACTAAAATCAAGATTTTTTTTCTGAAATTATGGTGCTATTGGAATAAAGGGCCTTCACCAAAAAGGTGTGCGTCCAAAAACAAAAAATAATGTGTATTGGTGATAAATTACATTTGCCTTTGAAGAACAAATAGGTACTGTAGTAACATACGGTCGTAACATTTAATTGACAAATGTTTTAAAAAGAAAATTGAGCTGAAGTACAAATATTTTTTGAAGAAAAGAAAATATACACATCTTAGATTCTTATAAAGAATAAGTGCAGAAGTTAAAATTTGTGAAGTATAACCTTTGGAGCACCAATTCCATCCCGTCTAGTCTCCACAATATTTCCCAGGTGATCTAATCTTTTTTTTGTTATATCATGTCTCTGCCGAAAAAAGGAGGGATTTTCATCACTAAGAATTATTGTGAAAATAACTTTGGACCATTGAAATTATCGGACATACTATGTCATAGTGCTGCTCTCCACTAATATCCATGGCATCAACACTAAGAAGTGAGCATGCAAGAGAAGGAAACGTAACATCAAACTGCAAAAAGAAACAAAATAAGTACACATCTTTCTCTTTGAATAATAAACGTAAATTTTGCACCACAACATTCTAAAGATGTCAACCAGTTTCAACAAATATATTGCCAAAGTACAACTGTGAACAGTGATAATCTTGAAATTCATTGTATCAGGAATCATCCTCTACCACATGGACCTCTAATAAAGGAAATTAAGTTAGAACTCCTTTCTTAAACAACGATAGAGAGTCAGATCGAGGACACCTAAACATCTCTTCCGTCGAAAAAATGGCAATTGAACATTGCATATAGCAAGTTATTCCTTTTGCAGTTTGCTTCGAGGACATCTATGGGAGATAGGTAGGTCTGTGCATTCTTTCTTTCTTTTTGAGAGGATAAAAGGCTGATCACTGGTGAGGCACACCTCAAAAAAGATATAATCACACGTTTCCGCATATACAAGAATTACAAAGCCCAATAATTAGAGAGAGAGCAACGGCATGTTCACGGACCAACACCATAAATAGTCAAAAAACATGAAACCAATACTCCCCAAGAGCTCTGGCACGCTCAAGCACATTTTCCACGTAAAATCTCTCATGACGGGGTATCATACCATTCCTTGACAGCAAAAGAGCATGCACAAGTGCTTAAGCTTGGACTCTATCACTGTCGAATAATTCAATTGGAGAAAATGAAGTCTCCGAAGGTCAACGGGCTACCAAAATCCACCTTGATGATATGAGATGCATCCTAAATTTCCCTAGAACCGTCACAAGTAAAAAATCAGCGATCGGTTTCCTCCATAGTAGTCAACCATCACAGGCAAGGGCCATCCACCCTCGGATCCGATTGTTAGTCAACACGAACTTCCATCTCAGATGCCACTGGAAATTTCCGACTCATATTGCAATCTGGATTCTGGACCATAAATCCCAACATGAAACATCATAGAAGCAAATAGCAGCTCGTAGGCCTTCTTGATCGAAGAACACCCATCATCCCAAATCCAACAATCATGGCCACTGATTACCCCTTAATAGCAACCACCACTTCAGACAGCAACATGAAATCTACTACCCTTTATCTGGCAGACCAGAATGAAACAAAGAGGCTCAAGCACCATTTGTCGAAACATTTGCAACCTTCATACTCTGATCATGCACCAGAACAAAAATACGAGGGAAGAAATCACAAAGAGGCCCATCCTCGATCTACTTATCCTACATAAGAAAAAGGCATCATTGTTCCCCAATATGGGTCATAAGAATTACGAGATCTCCAGAAGAACAAAGCACATACCCTTCCAGGTTATCAAAGGTGAGCTACTAGAACCAAGTTGCACAAACAATCTAGCCATTACCCATAGATCTTTCAAAACAAATTACAACATAAGCCCGAGTCATCATTCCAAATCCGCCAAATGCTTCACGAGAAGCACTTTATTCATCTCCTTTAGTTTCACCACACCCAGGCTGCCATTATCCACACTATGTTTGACAATATCTCAACATGCCAATAGAATATCGTTGGAAGAGGATCAAACGAATTGCCTCATAAGAGACTCCAACTGATGGTGAACTCCTATAGCAAGAGACGAGACAAGACCGGGGGAAATTAGATTACACGACAAGATGGCATTTAAAAGCGACGGCATTTAAAAACACCAATCTTCAACTCTGGAGATGCAAGTAAACTTCCAACCGGCAAGTTTATTCTTGATCTTCTTCACCACAAGCATCCAATATGTCTTTTTAAGCCAGTTGCACACCAAGAAGAAGTCCGGATAAGTAAGAAGCAAGCTAGGCCTTTGGGATCCTGGAGATAGCCTGATGGGCAGCCACCTCCATAAACGTCATGCCAAAAGGAATAAAAGCAAACTTCCCTCAATTAACTTGGTTGGAGCCCACAAATACCACCAAAAATCTCCAGGACCATAGATAGACCCTTGCCCTTTGACATCCCACCCTCTATGTAAAAAACGGTATCATTTGCATACTGCAGAATCGAGACAGGCGTGTCATCTTGTTGGTAGCTAACGTGAAAATCGCAACCCATTGCCTACTCCACCATTATATATAGCTAGTGTGAAAGCCACACCCCAATGCATGCTCTGTCACTATAGATAAAACATTAGTCACCCGAACGAAAAGAACTAGGGCAAAGGAATAGCCTTGTCGGCCACCACTATATGCTGGAAAAAACTACCCTTGTAACAATTGTTCGCCAATATCGAGCATGAAGCAGTAATGACATGTCTCTTCATCCACGTGATCCGTTTATCTGAAAACCCACAAGGATAGAGAAAAGGTGTAATTAACTTCCAGTATACACAATCATAAGCCTTTTAGAAGTCCACCTTCGATAACACACTTTTTATTTTGCTTCTTCTCCTGTCAACAATAATCTCAATTGCCATAACAATGCTATTCATCGGGTGCTAACCATGAAAAAAAGTGGACTACACCAAAGAGATCGTGGAACCCAAGACTCCCTTAAGTCGCTTAACCAACAGCTTTACCATGATAAGTAGATACCATTAGCCAATGTGTGGGTTGCAGTCCACCTTAAGGGTCGCGTCTCTCTAGAGTACGACAACAACAAAGCCTTGTCCCACTTTAAGTAGGATCAGCTACATGGATTATTTGCCTTCATTCAAATCTCTTTTGGGTCATTCTCGGATCTAGATCCAAGTGATTAAGATTCCTTCAAGTTGTATCCTCCCAACATTTCTCGAGCCTTCCTAGCCCTCTCTTAGCTGGCTCAACTTCCCAAATCTCGTATCTTCTAACCAGTGCATCAGCAGACCTCCTTTCAAATGGTCAAACCATCTTAAGCGATTCTCTCTCATCTTATCGTCAATTATAGCAAATACCAACTTTCCTTCTGAACACATAGTTCTGAATCCAATCTTTTCGTGTATGGCCACATGTCCACCATAGCATTTTCATTTCGGTTGACGTCATTCTCTGCACATGTCTATGGTTCACATGCCAACATCCAGATCCTAACAGGTCGTATGATTGTTTTATAATATTTTGAGGTTTTCGAAGGAATTTTCTTATCACAAAGAGCAATAGAGGATCTTTTCCACTTTACCAAACATGCATTTTTTTTATGAGTAATATATGCATCAATTTCCCCATCATGTTACAAAATAGATACCAAGTATCTAAAAGAATATTTCTTCTAATGCCATCTTCTCAAATCTTCACCTTGATCCATTCTAGATACCAAGTATCTAAAAGAATATTTCTTCTAATGCCATCTTCTCCAATCTTCACCTTGATCCATTCACCACTGCTTCCATCAACTGTGCACTTCATATATCCAGTCTCAATCCTAGTAAAGAGGAAAAGACTCAAAGTTGAACCTTGATGCAAAATGATGTTGAAGTCAAAATAATGGATCTTCCCAGACTAGATCCTAATACAAGATGAATCCCCGTCATACATATCCTTTATAAGGTTGATATACAAGACATGCACATCTCTTTTCTCCAAAGCTCTCCACAAGAGCTCTCATGGAACTGATCATAAGCCTTCTCCAAATAAATAAATAATATATGTCCTTTAGCTCTATAAATCTCTGTTGTTATCATCAACAAGTGGATAGATTCAATAGTTGAGCGACTTGGCATAACTTCTATTTGATTTTCTGTTACATTAAAAACTTGCCGTGGCTTTCTTTCGATTACACGCTCCCAAATTTTCATAGTTAAAGTAAAATAAGGGACCGAATCAAACAATTAAAGCACAAATTCCATAATGCCAAGAAAAACCACAACATCTCCCTAGGCCACATTCTATAACTCTGAAGAATAAATCCAGGAAATCATCTAGACTTGAGGAGCCATCTACGTTAGATCAAACATGTAAAATGAATATCCATGGAGAAAAAAGAATACCTTCAGTATGTTCTAATGACAACATGCTTCCACACGGACTAAACCAGTGACCACCCCTCGAACGAACATAATAAGGCCCAAGAAAATGCTCTACCCCTACGACTTAAATATCATGTTCCACGTAGAACAAAGTATCCCCAAGTCTCCTCCACAGAGATCAAGTGAATGAGATTCCCTTTGCACCTCCCGATAGCCATCATGTGGAAGAACCAAGTGTTTGTCTCACCCTCCCAAAGCCAAGTCTAACACAACCTCTGCCTCCAATCCACTTCCCTTTATTGATTTATTCTTCTTAATATGAAGGAAAAGACTTAATGAACCAATTGTCCTCCTAACAAGACTAACTATTTTCTTTTAGCGGGGTTCAGTGCATAGCACGAAGAAGGAAAACATGTACTCCCAAACATCATTTTGAGATTACAACTGCTTTTGCACAACATGCAAGGAACTAATACTTAGGACGAGTCCAAGCTCATACTTACAACTTGTGAAAAATAAATAGAATGTGTGGCGGCAAAGAACATGGAGAACAAACATCATTTATACGGTTAGTGACGATCCTATAAGGCCATCGTACACAATTGGATAAGAACCCTCTAGTGGTTATGTCGAGCTCGTTCTGGCTAGAAGGGAGTAGATGATAGGCAATTGCGCAACAAGAACATTGTAAATATAAGAAGGGGACAAAATGTTATAGTAGCTTATAAGTAGTGTGGGCTACTAGTAGACAACATGAGCTTAAGTATTTTGGATTGTGGTCAAGGGTTCCAGATTGACACAAGCCCAACAAGTGGTTTGGGATAGTAATCCCCGTTAACGGATCGGGTCCAAGGCCCCGAACGGCGGATGTTAAGATCTCCATCTTAAGCTTCTCGATGAATACAAGACATGTAGAACTTTTTATCTAGCCCCTCCAATACATCCAAGTCTCATTAGATGTGTCCCACAACTAAGTAATGTAAGACTAAACATGAGGGAGAAATGTAATTAAATCTCGAAGAGACCCGATTGCCTATTTAAATACATACTTTGAAACACTCTATTAAACAGAATCTAAGAAAGTTGCAGCTTGTAACAAGAAACCATGAACATCTTCACTCGATACATCTTTCGAAGAGTTGGGAGGAGATCCTCTTGGAGAAGGTCACATTAGGAGAAGACATGCAGGAGAAAGTATATGGGAGGAGACGTGCTTGTATAGTAGGAGATACGTGGAGACTATGGTCAATTGGAGGAGGGACAGAGTGTTGATATTCGAGTAAAGTGGTCATCTTTATTCGAGCAGTGGAATTATTAGACAATCCCAACAATAGTAGAAAGCGTCCATCCAACTAGTAGTGGGAGTCGATAACAAACAGTAAAAGTAGAGCGATCCTCTCCATACAAAGATCTTGAATGGTGGTTGTTCGAGTATTCGTCCTATGCGTCATATATGTGGGAGATGGGTAAATGAATCTCTCGAGGATCCATTTACCCCATCCAAGAGTTTAGTCCCACATCTACCAGTGGTGGAACTTGGAGGTTCTGTGGAGACTATATAAGGAGCCCCAGACCTCATGTATCCATTGAGAAAGTGCAATGCATAACCTAGCCCTTTGAGGCCTTCTCCCGTGGTTTCATCCCGCTCCTTAGGGAGTAGGATTCCACGTAAAAATTCTTGTGTTCTTCAATTTCTTTATCTTTATTTCCGATTCTGCTTCCACTTCCTATTGTCTAACATGGTATCAAAGCGGATCGATTCCCGCGGATTCATTCTTGAAAGTTTTATTTTCATATTCTGTTCAAGTTTTGATAATTAGATTCAGTTTTTGGATCATGCATGGTTAATTATTGTTCAAGATCATTGAAGTCCGAGTTCAATATTTTGGGTTTCTTGAAACCCTATTTTTGCCGTTATCAAATTCTGAAGATCGCCAACAACATCAATTTCTAGGGTTATCGGGAACCTTAATTTCCAGGCCACGCTTTAGCAGGTCGGCTTCCCAGATCTTGCGTTTCTTCCTATCTTCATCCATGCAGCAGCGCTCGATTCATCACAGGCTGCACGCAATGGCAGCACGTAGATTGGGGGGTTCCTTTCTTGGAACCCTAGGATCATGTTCGGTGCAGGCCCCGCACCGAAGCCGCTCTGCGGCGATCTGGAGAAGCTTCAGATCCATCTCAAACACAAACACAACAAATCTCGCGTATGGCACAGGTTCTACTCCAGCAACATCGTGCAACCCAGCCCAGCCGAGACCTTGCCGCACCACTATCGTGCAGGTCGTGTGATCCAGTTGATGTCCCTTTCAGGCGGTGCCACACGACGGTGGCCGATCTCCAAGCGTACGATCCTGAAGGTTCGATTCACACAGGCTGCAAGCTCCACCTTACAAAAGAAGTCGCTCTAGACTTCACAAGAGGCGGTGGTCCATCTCCAGACTTCGCCTCCGACTCCCCCTATCACAGCAGGCAGCGGTGCATCAGACAACGACCAACCCTCGCCCGCCTCTCTTCCTTGCGCACTAAACAGGAGGCGGCACCTCCCTTCATCGCCTCCACGCGCAGCCTTCCTCAAGTGGAGGTGACACTTCCTACTCCAGCAAGCGATCGCCGCCCTCCAGCTCGATCGCCGGGCAGCCTCGCGCGGGCACATCATCCTCCCGTGCAAGCTTCAGCGACGCCCGGAAGCTTCACCCATCGAGGGCGGCACGAATAAACCCCAGGACGAGGGCGGCGCGAATAGGGTTCCTGTGTTGGGAACCCTAAGTTAGCAAGCGGCAATTTTTAAAAAAAAAAAGGAGAAAAGAGCCCGTTGTTTAAAAAAAGAGCCCGCTGTTTAAAAAAAGTACAAAAGGGTCCCATTAAAAAAATTATATATATATATATATATTTGGGGTCATTTGTTGGAAGTACGGTCAAGTGGGTCGAATAGTAAAAATATCGAAAAAGGCACGAACAAAAGAAAAGCCGTACACATATTTGCAAAAAAAAGAGAGAAGATTCCAAAAAAAGGTTTGAAAAAAAGAGCATTTTGAAAAGCCAAAAAAATGTGGACGGATATTATTATAAAAAATGGAAATAGCCGAGAAAAAAAGAGAGAAATTACAAGAAAAGCCGAGAAGAATGTGACGGCTTAATTGGTATTGTTTTTTCCCATTTTATTGTCTTCTCTCAACTTTGTCGATGTCTCTGTTTTCCAACAAGTATGGGAGAAAGGGGGAGTATATGTAGAGTCACATGCCTATTCAGATTCTCCAGATCCAGATTCAGAGATCAGATTCTCCAAGCCAGACAGATTATTCAGACTCTACAAAAGATCAGTTATTCAGACTCGACGATTGATTCCGAGTCCTCAATTTCATACACGCATGAGTATGCGGTCTTCTTTTATATGAGCACGTGTCCATCTTTTGTAGTGGTCCCCATCTTTCTTCTTGTTGTTTCGGCCAGAGTTTTCATAGGGACTCCAGAGTAGAGGATCATTCCCTATGCCATGTTAGCAAGGGTTTTCATGTGGTATCATAGGTACTCCAGAGCAGTCTACCATTCTCTGTGCCAGATGGGAGAGGCCCAGTTCTCCGACGAGGAGACTTTTCAGACTCCATTCTCCAACGACCGTGTACTCCGACGAGGATTGCACTTATACGGCCTTTTTCAGTTCGGCCCTTTTCAGAGATGGAGTAGTTGTCCACATGTTGTGGCGGGCCACAGTACTCCGACGAGGAGACATATTTTCCAGTTGCAGTGACTCTGACATGCGTAGTTCAGAGAACATGCTCTCCGACGAGGAGATTCAACAGACTCACACTCCAGCTTGTTCGTCCTCCTCACCTGTACGGCATGAGAAACAACGTCCTCGACAGCAGCAGTTGTACGCGTTGAGTTGATGTTGTTCGTAGTATCCTGTAGCGTGAGTTGAGTTTCTTTCTGTTTGTCCAAGTTGAGCATTACATGCTCCAGCTTGAGGGGGAGTATTGGAGTATTCGTTGTATGCGCCATATATGTGGGAGAGGGTAAATGGATCTCTCGAGGATCCATTTACCCCATCCAAGAGTTTAGTCCCGCGTCTACTAGTGGTGGGACTTGGAGGCTCTGTGGAGGCTATATAAGGAGCCACAGACCTCTTGTATCCATTGAGAAAGCGCAATGCATAATCTAGCCCTTTGAGGCCTTCTCCCGTGGTTTCATCTCCGCCTTAGGGAGTAGGGTTCCACGTAAAAATTCTTGTGCTCTTCAATTTATTTATCTTTATTTCCGATTCCGCTTCCGCTTCCTATTTTCTAACAGTGGTCTCTCCTATATGGAGACTATAATAACAGATTCCTCACATACGGAAGCATCAATAGTCGTTTCTCTCATATGGGGACCTCAAACAGTGAGTCTCCTTTGTATAGGGACCTCGAGAACGTTCTTCATAAGAACATCAAAGAAGAGATGGCATTTTAAGAACGATAAAATGAAGAGGATGGACAAAAGATAAATCTCTCTTGAGCCATCTCAAGTAAAAGAAAAGCAATGTCCTATTCACCTTCATTTTTCCTAAACTAGTCAAAATCGAGCTATTCAATGAAGCTAAGAGAATAAGTTGGGTAAACAAAATTTATCTCTTTTTCCTTTCTTTTTTTAAACCTTCTTTTACTTCTTTTTCCTTTTTAAAAAAACAAGCCTTTTATCAATTTTGAATATACATTTTTCACTTGTTTTTTCTTCAACTTCTTTTTTTGATTGAAAACTCGATCCGTTTTGGGCTTTGCAATCTAACCATAAACTCAAGCCCAAGGAAATGTGGGCAGGCAGGAGTGTTGGGGTAAGCCTATATTCATTTCTTATCCATCCAATTTTATATGTGATTCTTGATCTCAATTGTTCGATATATTCACCAAGGCACACTATTGACGCAGCTGATGCTATAGTCTAATTAGAATTCTCTCCACAATGAGTATGATGGATATACATGCTACAGTTTGACGAGTTCAAAGTTAATGGGCATCAGAAGCTTTTTCCTTCTAGACTCTTGAAAGACATGCATGTAGTATTCTAGGGTACTCTGTAAATAAAGGGCACAGCCCTCAATAATGTTCAATGAACTCATTGTTTTAGTGATCTCTTAAACTTTAAGAATGATTGTATTTTATAAAGAAAAACTGCAAAACGAGTTAATTAGACACTTAAAAATCACGATAAATGCTACATGAAACAATACCAACATTAATGCGTAATGTTTCCCCTCTTGAAGTATCAACGATCAGTTTAGTCTCAGTTGCTGAATTGAGAAAGAGTCCTGCAGCAGCGCACATAGAAATTTTTTTATAAAATTAAAATGGACAAATATGCAGAAAAGTAGGCAAAAGAGAAGGGGATCAGAATGACGCATATCAACTACCACCTTGCCACGATACAGCATGTTTATGTCTCATTTTTTCAGAAAAACATATTCATGTCTCATGATTATAAAAGAACTGTGAAATCTTGATAACAGATGGAACTGTCAATAGTGTTTCAATCAAGATACAGGCAAGTAAGACAAATACATATAGCAATTAGTAGTCTAGAAATGTTGACTACATTAGTACATAGCCTATAATTGGATCTATCGTAGCACAGACCGTACATGGCGCTTGATTATCATATGCAGCAGCTGTTTGGCAAGACTTCAGCTAATGAAAGAAAGTTGAATTCCTGTCCGTTTGGACACAATATAGTTACAAGAGGTGTGCTGATTATGTTTCGCCCTCTAGTGCACAAACCTAACGATAAACTTTTCATGTTGGGTGAAATTAGAAAAACTTCAGAACTTGAAAATGATGTTCTCAGGGTCGAGGAAATATTAGGCAACAAATTTACAATATTAATACTATAGATTACCATGTCCAGTTTGGCCCACCTCCTCGAATTTTACCATCCGACCAGGTATGTAGCATCTATATCCTCAATCTAAATTATGTTACAGGTCAGTAACAGGAGTATCTTGCTCTGCTTGTGATGGTGATGGAAGTGAAAGTTATCAAAATCAAAATATTCTTGGGTTTCACCTGGTTGTGTCCATCCCTTACCCATACAATGTATTTCAACTAAATTAAACTTTCATTCGTGTATTTGACTTGCAATGTAAATAGGCTCCTATGAAACAAAATAGATTAGAACAAACCAAACGACGTCTGAGTTGAATTGACCGGATCAAAAGGGATGCATGCCATTATTCGGTGTATGTTCCATACTTATCACCGCATTTGCAATTAATCACCCCGCCAGACATAACTGAGATGAATCCTTCCATCTCTTTTCCATCAGAGCATTGCCTACATTGATGAGAATTGTACACCGCCGCCCATCTTATCATTTTGGCAGTCCCACACTGTCCATGATCAAAAGTCTCCAAAAAACGAAGCCAAAATTGTTGTTCCTTCGAATATAAATCATCCTACGGGGCCGGATTGAAATAACGAAGCCAAAATCGGCCTTTTATCATATGAAGAAAAGGAGAAAAAGGGAAGGCCGAAATATGGGAGATCAATACCAAAAAAATGCACTCGAGAAAAAGATCAACAGAGAGCCGATCAGGAACCGATCAAAGATCATGAGGCACACGTACTAATCTCGGAGATGAAGAGGAAGATCATGATAATGGAGGAGGCGATGGTGATGAGGCCCCCGGAGAGGGTCCTCCTGTAGAAGTCCTCGTTGATCTTGGGGTACGCATCGAGATTCCTGAGCTTGTTTAGGATCTCCATGTCTCCAGATCTCCGCCCCCTCGCGACGACCGCGGGCTAGGGTTTGGAAGGGGAAGGGCCCGTCCCCGACGAGGCGAGGGGCCCTTTTCTTCTTATTGCCGCGGGCGGAGAGCTGCGGGGGGCGGGAGGGGGGGAGGCGGTAATTAGTAGATTCGGGGGAACGGACGGTGTCGTTTGATTATTTTCCACCGGGGGGACTTTAACTTCGTACGGCTCTCGTTCCCAAGGACGACGAGACGACCCGCTGGACACGCGGCGTAGGAGAGGCGTAGATTAGTGAAACACGGCTGGTCTTTCTTTTTTTTCTTTGCCTTTATATTAGACGACAATGGATTAATTAATTTCTCGTCTTTCTTTTTTCTTTTATATTAAATTTATATTAGGGGTTGGCTCCAACGGGCTGTCTTCGTCTTGTTTTCTTGTCATTTTTTCTAAAAATACTATCATGTATTTTCATCACTATATCCTTTTAATACATCATTTCAATTTCATCATAAACAGAGACTCATATGTCATTGGGGATGAGCATTGGGCTGGTTCGATCCAGCTCGAACTCGAATTATTTATGGGACAGGGTTGGGCCAAAGATTTAGGCCCATATAATAATTTGGCCAGGCTCGGGCTTAGCCCGGCCCAAGCGCATTAGGCTCATTAGCCCGGCCCGCATAGAAGCCCGGATATAGGCCCGTTAGCCCGATAGCATGGTCCGCTTACAAGCCCATATATAGGCCCGGATAACCCCCTGGCGGGCCTTAGCCAGGGGGATTTTACCACTTAGGCGTTAGGGCACCCCCCCCATTCCCGCACGCAGTCCCGACTCCCGCACATCCCACCCTCCCCAGTCCCCACAGCCGCTCCTTCCTCCCAAGTGCCAAACCCTGCAGCTGCCCGCTCAAAACTCGCCCCCCCCCCCCCCCCCCGCACACCTGCGGCTGCCCGCTCAGCCCTCGCCGCTTCGTCCTGCAGCCCTCGCTGCTGCAGCCACCACCTCGCCGCCCCGCCTCACCTCACGGGTCACAGTGACCATCGGTCGGTCATCGACTCACCGCACTATTTGCATTGTAAGGAAACTCTCAACTCAAGCTTTAAGTTGATAATATGTGTTATTTAACAATCATTTGGTGTAACTTACATTGGATATTGACATTGATGTTAAGTTTTTAATATGGATGACAATTGCGAAAAAAATATTCTTAGAAATCAATTTGAAGATTAGAATCTAACATGGTATTTAACTTTAGATGTCGGGCACTAATCTAGAGATGCAAGAACTAGTGGAAGAGAATCCTCCAATGACACGATCGGGGGAACCTTCAAAACTTAATGAGGTTGTCACTAAAAAGAAACGTGGAAGACAGTTAAAATCGTGGGTTTGGAAGCATATCACAAAAATCGGGATGGTAAATGGATGAGAGATGTGCAAGTGTAATTATTGTAAGGCACAATTATCTTGCAGGGCAAAAGGTAGGACAAGTCACATTGATCGTCATTTGAACCTTGTTTGTCCATATTATAACAAACAATTAAAGTCTCATTCTTTTGAACTTTGTCAATTGGATCAAGGAAGCGCCACCATCTCTGCATGGAAGTTTGAATTAGATAGAAGTAGGGATGATTTCACAAGGTGGATTATATATAGTGAATTACCCTTTACGGTTATTGATAACCCAAAGTTTCAAAATTTTATATCCAATCTTCAATCCAAGTACAGGTTTATGTCCATATTTACTCTTCAAAGAGATTGTATAAAATTATATGAGAGTGAAAAAATGAAATTGAAGATGATATTGAAATCGATTGGAAGAATTTCCCTCACAACTGACATGTGGACATCAATTCAGAACTTGGGTTACATGGATGTTACTGCACATTTTCTTGACAATAATTGGAAGCTACAAAAGAAGATTATGTGCTTTTGTGTCATTTACACACGTCATACAGGGGAGAATATTGCGGATATGATTGTGAATCGCCTGAGAGATTGGAATGTGCCGAATTTGTGTACCATCACAGTTGACAATGCATCAAGTAATGATATTAGTGTAAGGAATTTAGTTGATTAGTTATCTCGGAAGGAAACACTACTTATGGGTGGACGTTTTTTCCATGTGCGATGTTGGGCACACATCTTGAATCTTGTAGTTCAAGATGGACTTTCTGAGATCAAAGAAATAATCACAAAAATCAGTAATCTTGTTAAATATGTGAAGTATTCAACTAGAAGATTTCAGGATTTTAAAGACATTGCCAAACAAGAACGGATTGAAATAACAACGGGTTTGAGGCTTGACGTTAGCACTAGGTGGAACTCTACCTTTTTAATGCTTGAGTCTGTTATCAAATATCAAAAGGATTTCAATCGTTTGGGGCGTGATTTCCATTTATCAGACACGCCTTTTGTGAGTGATTGGAAAAAAGCTGAGATGGTCAGTGGTATCTTAGAGAACTTTTATGTTGCCACCAAGGTATTCTCTGGACAGAAATATTCTACTGTGAATTTATTCTTTGGTATGATTTTTGAGATTGAAAAGCATCTCCAAACTATCATGAATCATGATGTAGCTATTAGAAATATGGCTTCAAAGATGTATGCAAAGTTTGATAAATATTGGAGGGAGAGAGAATCTATTCTGCCTCCAGCATTGGCATCAATTTTGGATCCACGGTACAAGTTCGATCTCATAAGATTTGCTTATTCAGAATTTTACCCCGGGATGAAGCCGTGCAATATGTTGAACAGGTTAGTCGAACTTTTTATAGCTAATTTGATGATTACTCTGCTAAGTACATGTCAAGTCTTTCGAACGAAATGTCCACATCAAAATTCATTTCAAGAAGATGTATTCTGCCCAACAATGAGAAGCAGGGTAATGCTAGACAAGTTCTTTAAACAGAAAAAAAGTGAGCGATTCTTGTGATACAGGAAAATCAGAGGTTGAAATTTATTTAAACGATCATTCCACAGACAATCAGCAGGGTGACAACTTTAATGTCATAGGTGGTGGGAATTGAACACGGGCAAGTATCACATCTTATCCGCTATGGCTCGTGACATTCTGGCAATACATGTATCCACTGTGGCTTCTGAGAGTGCTTTCAGCACGGACGGTATAGTTCTTGATACATATCGTAGTAGACTTAATCGGAAAATAGTGGAGGCATTGATTTGCGCAGGAGATTAGATCCGCGCGGATGAGCCAGAGAATTCAGATTTTGAAGAAGGAGATGACGAGGAGGAGTTACAAGAGAATGCATTTAGTTAGTATCTACTTAACATTCAATCAATATTCTCTATTACCATTATACTGTATCTATTAAACATTTATCTTTATTTTAAATCCAAGATGCAATGAACCTTCTAACTAGTTTGACAACATATTTGGTAAGCAAGTCTGACTATGCAAGGTAAAATCCATTTGATGTTAATAAATCCTTACAAGTTTTAATAGTATCACTATTTATTTTCGAACCTTTATTAAAATAATTTTGCAAATGGAAACCGTGGAATCATTGAGTGGAAATCTCACTTCATCTTCCAAAGGATTTTGTGAAACATCTTTTTTGTTCTTTATTGAAGTTTTTACGAATAATGAACAATTTGAAAGTTTTTTCATTAATGTTTTTAAAAACGATGAACTATGGGGATCATTGAGCATGTTTGTTATGGCCATGTCACTGCGGGTCGTCGTTGTGGGCATGCTGTCTTTTTAGGCTTGATATAGTTGAATCATTTATTTGCATCTTCGAATGACAAGTTGTACCTTTTTTAAAGATTGAGTTGTATTTGTAGGCATTAGCCTTGTAGATACCCGACAGAAAGGAGTAGGAAGATCAAGATGTTTGATTCTTAAGGTATCTATTTTTCATGTCATTCTTATGATATATTCACGTTAGTCCATCTCGAGAATACACATATTGATTGGAGGATTATTTCTTCATTGTAGAAATTGGATTTGACATATGTGTCTAAACTTTGATCTCTCACTCTGATATATTCATCTGGATTTAATGAGGGCGTTGACGACAGATTAATCCACTTGAGCCCTGAGGTACATTTTTCAATCTGTTTGTTTACTATTGTTGCATGCCAGCAGCCTTGTTGATTGGTTCTACTTTATTATTTGGACATGTTTATATAATATCTTTATGAAACTCTTTCCATTAGATACTGTAGAATCATAGATATGACCAAATCCATGCAAAACACTAGGATAGCTAAATATCAGACCTAAATAACTAATAAATACTTCACAATGAAGATTACAATAAAAATAACCAAATGAGGGTGCGCCAAGTATATGGGCCTGCCAAGTCTAGACTCATAAATTTTGGGTCAGTACAAGACAAATTGATTTTTGGGACATTATGGGCCGGCCCGGCCCAGGCCCGACCCACAACAATTGGGCTGGGCTTGGGCTTGGGCCTTCAAAAAAGTTAGTGGGTCTAGGCCTGACCCAAAGCCCACAACCATAAACGGGCCTGGGCCCTGTAGGGCCCGGCCCATGCTCATCCCTATATGTCATACATCTAGAACAACTCGATTAAAATAACTATAAGACCGTTAAAATTACATGTTCTAGATGGAGGGCTTATGAGTATCTGTTCTGACGAAATTGGACTGACATATTAGAGGAATATAGTGATAAAAATACATGACGGTATTTTGAAAGAAAAAACAAAAAAATCATGGAAAATCGAGTGAAGGCAGTCAGGGATACCCCATTTTTCTCTTGTATCGGAGAAAATGATAGATTAATTAATTCTATTGACGCTGGTCTTTTTTGAGTTTTTTTTTCCTTACCATGTTTATTTCTAAAAATTTTGCTATTCCATATTTATGAGGCCGAATATCTTGGTATTCAAATTGGTTATGGTGATTTTATAAGCTAATGAGATGTAGTCTAGTCTTGGGCATCTTTTTTATTGTCTGCACATTTTTTAATTGCATGCATTTTGCGGAGTCTTTTAAGTTTTGAGATTGAAAGGTCGTAAATAAACAGAGGAGAATATCCAATGCATGGGACTCGGAAGAGGGTGGGTTGAATCTTTAATGTATGTAACCGATAAGAAGGTAAGCTAGAGTAGATAAGAGAAAGAGCTCTTGATGTTGAGCAACTTGATGATGGCATCTCCTCGTTGAGGTTCACAATATGCAAAACTGTTAATATTCAGATAAATGTCTAAAGTTAATGCAATACAAGTGGTTTTCTTTCTTTGTGTTTTCTTTAATGAGCGCATAATGAGCTGGGGTATTACATGACAGAGCTTGGATTGAGGTTTAAACATCTCTTGTTTGTATTGCGCTATTCGAACCCTAGGATTAAAGACACTGATGAGTAGTGTCAAATAACGAATGAACGCAAGACTGAGAATATATGAAACAACCATCAGGTGTAACTTCATTGGAGTGAATTACATCTTCAAATGACATTATCGTCGAAGGCTCCAATGCAATCGATTCAACCTGCAGAAAAAGCTCAAAACACTTGCCTAGACACCGATGCATCGATGATGTGAATCTGAGCTCAAATTCATCATGGTTGGATGTAGAATTCCTCGTAAGATCATATATTCGTCAGATTTGATCTAATTCACAAATGTCTTAACAAATTCGATTCTTTTTAGTCAAAAAAGGATCTTTTTGTCACTACAAAAGACACAATACATGAGTGAAATCAAAACAAGCTGAAATAAGGCTCAAATACTCCGGTTTACAAAAATAAATAGGCGGGTATTGAATGCTGATATAAAACATCCAACTCAAGCTATATTCGATTTAAATCGAAGGGCATGTTGTGAAACTAAAGGGTAGAAATATATGCACAATTTGATATGAAGTCAGCTATTGAAGATTGTAGGAGCATGCAACTTTTGGGTTGTGATGACAAAGATGTGTGGGAATGTGGCAATAGATGATGTCTTGGCCGATGAATGAAAATGGTGGGCCCAAAGCAACACTCAAAACGTGTAGTTTAATAAACCAAAATGTGCAAGGACATGGATGGTATATGTGTAAAATAATGGGTCCAGTTAGATTAGGGTGTCTATGGAGTGGGTACCCACCTCATTTGATCGTGACATGCACTGTCACGTTGTTATCAGGTCATGGGTCGACCCACATCATTCCAACGGGTATCCAATTATAATGGATATCTAGTTAATGCTAATGGATGTTGGGTACATGCAGGTACTTGTGTGGATATCACCTTTACTAAAAGGTAATTGCTCATCTAATAGATAAGCATCAATAAAGGGATAAGATAAATAATTATTTTTTCATAAACTTTATATATCAACTTTGAAACTCGCATATTTTTATCGACACTCCTTCGTGATTTGATGTGTTCTGATATTAGATTGATCAATTATTTTTACGCAATTTTATTACTTAACATTCAAATGAATATTATTTTACCAATATTCTACGGTAAAAATATGTATATTTGTGTACTTACGGACTCGAGTAAACATTTATATTTGATTCAATTTGACTCGTATTGGATTCCCGAAGTTCTAAAGTTTGACCTAAACACTCAAACCTTTCAATCTTCATGTTCGATTTGATTCAATTCGATTCAATCCGGGTTGTGTCGGATCCCATCTTCATACCTTTTGATCTTCATGTTTGATTCAATTCGAGAACAAAAAATGATGTTGAGACTCGACTTGATTCAATTTGATTCAATACAACTCGTGTTGGATTCCTAAAGTTCTGAAGTTTGACATAATCACTCATATCTTTCAATCTTTGTATTCGATTTGATTCAGTTCGTTTCAATCCGGCTCGTGTTGGATCTCATCTTTATACCTTTCAATCTTCGTGTTCGATTCAGTTCAATAACACAAAAATGGTGTTGAGATTCGACCTGATTTAATTCGATTCAATCTGACTCATATTGGATTCTCGAAGTTCTAGAGTTTGGCGTAAACACTCATACATTTCGGTCATCGTGTTCCATTCGATTCGATTCGATTCAATCCGTCTCGTGTTAGATCCCATCTTCATACCTTTCAGTTTTCGTATTTGATTCGGTTCGAGAACACAAAAATGGTGTTGATATTCGACTCCATTCAATTTGATTCAATAATTTGATTCAATCCAGCTCGACTTAGATTTCTGAAGTTCTAAAGTTTGGCATAAATATACAAAACAATTGTTCAATATTGTCATGTTCATGCTTGCTTTTGTGTCAATAGACTAACTTAAGAGAACAAGCATTCAATGTATGCTATTATTTTGCATCAATCAAGGTTCGATCAAGGTTATTATTCGGTTGATTTAACCTCAAGAATCAATACAATAAATAATTAAATAAATCAGAAATTTTATATTTAATAGTGAATAAATATAAGCGAGTATTTTTTACTATTTTCATTCCTAAATGCATGCATGCCTTTCTTAGCTTCCAATCACGTACCCGAGGGTACCTGTCAGATTTTTTGTTTAGACACAAGTCATGGCATAGCGGGTACCGGACCCATCATTTTCAAATGGATACTCGAAAGTTTAGGGTCAAAATGAACGGGTCAAGCTGGGTACCCGTTGACCCAGACATGTATGAACACCCCTAGATTAGATGATAACAATTGATGATTTTTAAACTAATTGAAAGGTGATAAGAGGCATACAGAAAAGTAATATTATGTTTGTATAGAATACATGGTGATGGATACTAAGGTGATATCAAACACGGTCAGACAGCTTTTATTTTACCTTCATAAATGAAAAAATGGTCAAAAACAAAAGGGGGAATGTATATGAAATAGATGGTCTTGAGTGATCTAAAAAGTTATTGTGGGTGTGTTGTACGCGAATTCAATGAATTTGAACAGTGTTCAAGTGACAATTGATTGGAGAACTGACGAGGGATGATCAAGGAAGAAATATGAATGGATCAATGATGAATCTCTACAATTTATCATATTTTTATACCTTTTATTGAGCAAAATTCATGTTTAATCAATTGTATTTTTTTTCATTTTGTGCATAACTTTCATCTCATTATTTTCCTATGCATTACATTTCAAATCATCTAAAAATTCCATAAACCCATTCTTTACAAAAAGAGAAAATTGCATTAATTAATTTTGTAATAAATATGAGCTCCAAGCCTATATTATGTATCTAACATTTTTATTTTATATTTTCCATGCCAAACTTAGAAGAGGTCCAAAAGGACTCCAATCCCCTCTCTCTCTTCATCTGAAAAAAAAATGAAAAAAATGCCAGAAGACAAATAGCTGATGTCATGCTGATGTCAACATTTGAAAAAACAAACAAATATAAATGATACTGACGTCAGCGCTGACGCCATCTTCATCCTCCAGCCACGCCACTTGCTGCCCCTTCCTCTTCCACCAACGGTTAGGGCTGGGCATTGGGCTGGGCCGGCCTAGTCCAGCCCGAAGCTCGGCCTAAAAAGCCCGGCCCAACCCAAGCTCAAAGAGCATTGGGCCGGGCCTGGGCCTAAAATTTCGGCCCAAATTTAGTTTGGGTCGGGCTCGGGCTTGGCGCAGCCCAACCCGACCCGACCCGAGGACCGGCCCGTTCAGGGGCCCGATTTAGGACCAAGAAGTAGCCTGAAAGAAAGCCCAAGGAGTAGCCCGAATTAGTAGAGGATGGTGCTGGGTACGGCTTGACAAGCATATTCGACATCCATTACAAGTTTTCATTCAAATTTTCAGAAGTTTTTTACCAAACGAAAAAGCCACCATGCCGAGCTTTTGGACTGCTTCCAGTCGTTTTGTTAGAATCTCATAAGCAGTGGTTATATGAGGAACATGAAGGTAAAATACCCCCAATACTCGGTGTATAATTATTAATTTGCATACATCACAGTTCACCTCATGTACCTTAATCTGGTGGCTATTAAGATGAACGATAATTCACGAATAAATAGAGCAGGAGGTTGGCAAATCTAGCTTTGTCCAGTGAGTTGCTCATAGATCCTCCCATTGATAACATAATTGGATCTCTTTTTAGTTTTAGCCATCGAGGTGCTTGTGGGCTCTTTTGGTTTGAAATGGTTTACATGGAGATGTGAGGTCAGAGAACGAAGTTATCATAACTTCATTTCATTAAGATGGAAGTAAATTACACTTAAGGTGTTGGAAAAAAGGAGAAACAAGTTATTGATGTTGTTATTATGACAAGTTTTTGTATACATACCCTTCAAGATATCCTTAAAATGTTATTCTTCGTACCGAGGCTTGGGCCGGCCCGACCCAAGCCCGGCCCAAAGAAAATGGGCCGGGCCTGGGCTTGGGCCAAACAACAACAACATTTACAGGCTTAGGCCCGACCCAAAGCCCGAAATATTTAGATGGGCTTGGGTATGGGCCCTTCAGGGCCCGACCCATCCCGGCCCATGCCCATCCCTACCAACGACCGCCCACCACATAGACGTCTATGACACCTCCTCTTCCTCATCCGCTGCCAACCGTCGACCCCTCCCCTCCCTCGACTGTGACTATAAAGGGGAGAGAGGGGCAGTCAAGAGAAAACTCGTCACGACCATCCTCCTCACCGCCCTCCTCCCCGCCGCCTCCGCCTCATCGACGCCCCTCATCGCCATCACCGGTTTCCGTCGTCGCCGCCCTCCTACGTCTCCATCCCTTACACCTCTGCTCACCACAGCGAGCCCGACCGCCTCCTCCACGACCTCCAGGAAGAATAAGGAAGGGGTCCCGGGGATCACATCGTAATTTTTGTTTTCCTTTAGTTTTTTTATAATTTTTGGTCTTAATTGTAATCTCACAAAACTTTTATTTCGTTTATGCAATTTTCCCATTTCCTAAGTTTTATATTCTGTGGCATTTGCAACTTTTTTATTCAAGTTTTTATTAATTTTGTTTCAGTCCTCTAGGGACCTTCTTGCAATTTTTTAAACTTTATTTTTTTCTCTGAAATTTTCCCATTAAGTTTTTTATTGGAACAATTTCACTTCTATCTTGATAAGTTTTTTAATTACAATCGTGCCCTTCATTCTCTATTTGTTTACAATTTGGCCCCTAGGTTTTTAGAAAAATACACAAATGCCCGCACACTTCAAAAAATCACAAAAAAATAGCAAAAAAATGAAAAAAAAAATCTCAGAAATTTTCCATGTGATTCTTATAATGCATAGAACCTAGTGGCAATGGTATCGATGGCATTTTAAGACTCTGAAAATAAAAAGAAAAATAGGATTTATTTTGGTTCAATGAAGTCAAAAATACCTTTGTAAATAAAATAAAAATTCATATAAAATGTATGAGTCACCTATACATATTTTAATATATGTTTGTTTGTAGTTGAAATAAAAATCATCTGAATATCTTGATTTTCACGTGTGTGTGCACAATGACACATAAAAATGCACTTTTAGCGCACCAAAAATTCCCGTCTTCATTTTGGCGCAGTGGGTGAGGACCGAACCCATGTCACAAGTGTGACAGGCGGGAATACTTTCCAATATTATAATAACTTTGGCGTTGTTGTCGGGAACTCAACAACTTTTGCAGTTTATTTTGACATTTTTATTTTTTTTAAATTTTGTAAACTAATTTTATTTGTCTTTCATAGCATGTAAAAAAATTTCAAAAAAAAGTGGATTTGTCTCGCGCTCTCTTGTTCTATCTCATTCTCTCTAGCACGTATTATGGATGCAACATACTGCACACTGTAAGATCTTTCCAATGACCTAGACATTTCTAGGTGCTTCCATTTGTGTGTTATTTTTAAAAAAAAATATTCATGAAAATTATAAAATCAAGTTCTTCTGTTGCATTCATCTCTATGAATCTCTCTCTCTCTTTCTCTACTCACCAATTAAACAAGATCATGATTTTGTTGCTCACATAGAATCAGATAAGTCCGTAAGTCACCGCGTGGCTCGGATGAAAGCAGATTGAAGTGCTTGAAGTGTTGTACATTGTACATAATTTCACGTGCACAAACAACCAATCTTAGGTCTGTGTCAAAAATCCTATGCATGTTTCTTGACTACTGAATTTAAAACATTTAGCCACTTTTCAATGAGGGAAACCTTAACAAAATGGGTGATTAAAGGGCACCGCATTTGGCATCGTCCTCAAAAAATACGGGTAGTCCTTCTACAGTCCTTGTATTTGCACCCATGTTGGCTAAAAGTGGATGCAACTAAGCATAGGAATCGGGACAGTCCTTAAATTTACAAATAGATTTTAGGTCAGTTTTGTGCGTGTTTGAGTATTGTGAAAAATAAATTAAAATTTTGAAAAGATAACCGCTTGTGCGGCAACTCGAGTGTGTTGGTGAATCGACCTTGTTTTATGTTTACTTGAAAATCCTAAATCATGGAAAAAAATTCAAGTTATCCTCAATGTTATGCACTAGAAAACGAAGTTAAATCAGGCTATTGCATTGAATCATATGGAAGATTGAAAACGATTTCCTCCCATATACAACCCTCCTATCATATTGTCAAATGGAAATGAGATGGATGAAATCATGCATCTAGTGCACAAAAATATCAAGAGGATGAGGAACATAAAATGAGAGAGTCATTAGATCGAAGGCTAAAATTGACTAGTCATCTGGATATCCCTTCTACCCCTTGTTAGATACCATCACTCATGCCTGGCAACTCTTTTAGGGATGAAATTTTATCTTTCACTAAATCCAGTTGTCCCTTATCTCCCTCTGCATCACCTGGTTTTTTAAACCTTCTTTTGATGAGCGGTGTCATTTTGAGGATTTCAGTCAATCGCATCTCCATTTGATACCACCAGAACCTTCCCAAGAAACTCAAACTCCACTTTTGACCAGTAACTTGACTTATGACACAACCACTCTTAGTCAACATGATCTGAATTTGAAAAACGTGCTCATTGAGGATTTCGAGATTATATTTTGGACAATTTTGAGAATAAGCATGAGGGGATTTTTTAGGAAGGTGTAATTGAGAGAAAAGCAAATGATTGATCTAACCTCCCAAACTCAAATGACAAAGATTTATTTTTATGAGTTATATTTCAATATTATTGAAGAAGAATTTCTTGATATGACACTGTTGATTCCCCAAAATGTCCACTTGATTAACTCTGGTGATATCCCTTACTTTTGTCATTCACAATTGGAGAATGTAATTATTGAAATTCCCATTGATTTAGAAGCTGAAGATATTGACTCAAACGAAGTTGTGATGTCTGAATGTTGGGATCTGAAGGGCATGTTCTAGACATTGATTTTGAGGACGATCTTGAGATGCAGATTCAATCTTGAAAAGGATGAAAGTGGAATAATGTTAGAATTCTTGATTG
This sequence comes from Ottelia alismoides, assembly GCA_037367405.1. NCBI lineage: Eukaryota > Viridiplantae > Streptophyta > Magnoliopsida > Alismatales > Hydrocharitaceae > Ottelia > Ottelia alismoides. The sequence goes on along the minus strand of JAZKJV010001476.1, from coordinate 381,565 downwards.
AGAAAAATCAAAATGAGCTTTATGAATCAAGTTATATAAATTCTGAGCATGTGATAATTGTTGAATTTCTAAGAAATTTTGTAAATAATTTGGAAAAAATGAAACGATGGAATTTGATTTTGAGATTGGATCAAAATTTGAATGTAGACATGATAATGAATCTAATTGAGCACTTGATTAGACCCTCTTTCCAGCAACCCCCTGACCATATGTCAGAAATCTTCCTCGATGACTCTCTCGAGGATGAGATTATTGTGTCTACCCCCATTTCCTTCCCAATATGGGAAGTAGAGCTACATCACTCAATGTATGATTCTCAATACATATTCTCTATCACTGAATCGGTTTTCAGATCAGGATGACCTCATGACTCCTGATCCTTTATGGAGTGAAATTGAGGAATGCCTTCAAGCACTTGAGGATGACCGACTTTCCAATTCATAGGACCAACCTTGGTTGAACACATCATATGTGGTCACGTCCTCATTGGCAGCTAATATAGACGAAGGTCAAATGGATCACACATATACTTCCTCTGAGACCTCCTTCCTTCCCTTGCTCCATATAATTGAACATGTTGAGACTGTATCTCAATGACATGATCCCAGTTTTGATTTGAAATTTACAAATGTTGCCGTTAAAGATAAATATAATGATATTATGGAGGGAGATGATTATGAATCACATATGGTATTAGGGGATTTTGTACCCAATTTTGTCAGCCTTTTGACTTTATCCATCAATTATACATACTTCATGTTGTTGGTGATGCAATCCCACGATACCGTCTTCAGCCATTGGCCTCACCACATTTTTCCAAATACAGATACCGACCACGCTCGAAAGAGTTATTCCTAACCCAGGAGCCCGACTGGGGGTGTTGAAACCAGTACACATTGTGGGATTCCTCCCATAGCTATCTTTCAGGTATTTTCTCTAGCTTGCATTTCTCATAAATGTAGTTCAATTTAAGTATGGGGGGGATTCAAAAAATGACAAAAATCAATTGAAAAATAAAAAACAAACATCATTCATTTGTTGCATTTTGCATCATCTTCAGTCATGTTGTCCCATTTTTTCCCAATTTTATTATCACCATTGGGGCATGGTTCTTGCTAAGCATGGGGGTGCATTGCATTTCATGCATGTCATCTTTATTTTATCATTTTTTTAAAAAAATACATTTCATTTCATGCATTCCATTTGTTTTAAATTACTTTCCAAAAATCTAAAAAAAATCTTTTTTGCATTTTTGTTCAAAATTTTCCCCATATTTTCAAAAAAACTTCACATCATTTTTGCATGTTTTACAAAAATATCAAAAACATTTGCATATATCCAAAATCCTGCAAAAAATTGCAAAAAAATCTCAAAAAATCTTTGAAAAAAATTCAACAAAATTTTTCAAAAATTCAAAAATATCTTCCTAGTTTTCTCCTAACTTTTGGTATTTTTATTAAGATTTTTACAAGTTTCAGTTTTAGACTAAAAAGACCTTAATCCACTTAATTTCAGAGGATTTGTTTCAGTTATATGCACTCTCTTGATGTCCAATGCCGTAAAATCCTATCAAAAAGAAGATATAACAAGAGATGCATGTTCCAAAAATACAAATATAAAGCAAAGATCTACCAAAGAAAAATCTACTCAAATAACCCAGCTCTGCCAAATAAGTCAAGTAGCGGACCAATGTTGCTACCGGTTTAAAAGAGGCCAATGAAGCCCAGGGTTATGCTCTGCAGAAAGAAAAATAAAAGAGAGCAATGGACCAAAGCGGTCTACGAAAAACCACTGAAGATTCAAGTTCTCTACAAAATTTTACCTATTTTCTTTTGTTGACAGATTCAGGTGAATGAGAATAAGTTTAGGCTTAGAGAGAATAGAGGATTTAAATTTTGTAAATCTCATACTACCATGCTTAAGGTTGTACGATGTACTTGTCTCGCATGTTCGGAAGAGCTATATCTTTCACACACATTTCAAATTCAGCTCAAGGTTAAAGAGAATATATGTTGATTGGGATGATCTGACTTGAAATAAAGATGGAACCAACTAAATAGAGGGTCGTCGAATTGAATACTCGAATCTAAGGAGAGTCCGAATACATTATTAATCTAAAGGTTGACTCAGTCTTTATTTGTTATTTGTTTATACTTGACTTAAAATCTCAGAACTTTGTGGTAGTGTCTACTGCAAACCCTCTCTGAGCATTCTTTAACCGTTTTCTTTTTCTCTTTGCATATCATTGTTTCGTTCGCGACTAGCAAAAGTTATGGGGTATGATGAATCTTCGATTGATCATGTTTTTATACGTTTTATCGAGCAAAAATCTTATTTAATCGGTTGCATTTTTCTTCATTGTGTGCATAAATTTCATCTCATTATTTTCATATGCATTGCATTTCAAATCATCTAAAAATTCCATAAACTTCTTCTTTACAAAGAGAGAGAGAAAATTACAATGATTTATTTTGTAATAAATATGCCATCCAATCCCGTATTAAGTATCTAACATTTTTGTTTTATATTTTTCAAGCCTAGCTTAAAAGAGGTCCAAAAGGACTCCAATCCCCTCCCTCTTCATTTGCAAAAAAAACAAAACAAAAATGCTAGAATACAAAATAGCCGATGTCATGCTGATGTAAACTTTTGAAAAAAATAAAAAATAAATGGCGCTAACGTCAGCGTCATCTTCATCCTCCAACCATGCCGCCCGCCTCCCCTTCCTCTTCTGCCAACGGCCGCCCGCCGCATCAATGCATGCATTGCCTCCTCTTCATCGCCCACCGCCAACTGTCGAGCCCACCCCTCCTTCGACTGTGACTATAATGGGGAGGGAGGGGCTGCCAAGGGAAAAACCATCACGACCCTCCTCCTCACCACCCTCCGCCTCATCGCCACCATCGGATATTGCCATCATCGCCCTCCTACGCCACCATCCTCCGCGCCTCCGCTCGCCGCAGCGAGCCCAACCGCCTCCGCCACGACTTCCAGGAAGAAGTAGGAAGGGGTTCCAGGGATCCTTGCATAATTTTTGTTTTCCTTTATTTTTTTGCAATTTTTGGTCTTAGTTGTAATTTTGCAAAACTTTCATGTCGATTTACAATTTTCCTATTTTTGACTTTTATATTCTACATCATTTACAACTTTTTTATTCGAGTTTTTATTGATTATGTTTCAGTCCTCCGTGGACCTTCCAATTTTCTTAAACTTTATTTCTTTCTCTGCAATTTTCCCACTAAGTTTTCAATTGGCGTAATTTTACTTTTGTCCTGATTAAGCTTTCTTAATTACAATCATGTCCTTTATTCTATGTTTATTTATAATCTGGCCCTTAGATATTTCAAAAAATTAAACAAATACCCCTAGCACTTCAAAAAATCACTAAAATAGCAAGAAATCTGAAAATTTTCCAGAAAATTTCTGTGCAATCCTTATAATGCCTAGAACCTAGTGATAATGGTAACGACACATTTTAAGGGTTGAAAATAAAAAGAAAAATAGGATTTATTTTGGTTCAATAAAGTAAAAAAAATGCCCTTGTAAATATAATAAAAATTCACGTAAAATGTTCGAGCTCATGTGGATCGATCCTCTACTTGTCCTATACATATTATAATATCTTTTGGCTTATAGTTGAAATAAAAATTATCCGCATATCTTAGTTTTCGTGTGTGTGCACAACGACACATAAAAACATACTTTTAATGCCCTGAAGTCCGCATCTTCAATCAACAAACCCCAATGTTGAAGCCGATCTCTGGACCGTCATATCAACTTGTGTGGAGAGGTGACACAAGATTAGACATCTACTGATGAATCCTTGACTTTAATAATTGTTCTTTTTATTATTTAGAACATGCTTTTGAGCAGTAATGAGACGCAACCTTTTAGGTTGAATTCAATTGATTAAGGGGGACTCGATTCGAGAATAAGCATGAATAAGGATGGGGAATATGGAGAATAATAGTATATTCTCTGTTTGGCTGGAAATATATTAAGGAGAATAAGGTGAAAAATGTTTGTACGGTGGAATAAAGATAGGAATAAGCGTAGAATAGGATGAAATAATGGGATTTGATTGGGAATAGTTGTACTCTTGAGAATCGCATGGGGCGGAGAATTGACCTCTTATTCCAGTACTTATTTTCGAAACAAACTTGCCCTAAAGGCGAATATTTTTTGGTGATTTGGTAAGGATACATACAATAACAACTAGTTGTTATTCTGATGTTGAAACCAGCGATCTAAATTTCATGAAATTTCTATGAAGTGTCGTCGGAATTTCAGTTTCGATGTCTTCTGTATCTCGAAACCTATATGCATGTCGATTTCCCAGATTTCACCCGAAATCTCACGAGATATCAGCGGGATTTCAGGTCATCTCATCATCTCGCCTAAAAAGTGAATCTATAATAAAAAATACCCACTTTAGCGAGATAGATCGAAATGACGGTCGAAATTCACCCATTTCGATCGACTTTGTGCTGCCAACTTCTCCAAGCTCATATGTCGTCCCTTGTTTCAAGGTAAGTCAAAATTGACCAAATCTTCATCAATTTCTTCAATTTTTAGGGGTTTTACTCTTAAGACATTGATCTAGCTTGGTGTGGTATTTTTTTGAGATATTTCGAATATCTAGCTTGATTTTTGGAGACCAAAATTAGGGATTTTGTGTTTAATGCACAATAATGATGAGTTATGAATGTATTAACTCGTATCTCGTGTATAATATGTAGTAAAGCGTATTTCAAGAATATTTTGTGAGATTTGTGGAAGAGAAAATTGAGGCTTTTTTGTTTTAATGTGGAATCATGCTGAGTTCTTCAAGGATAAACTCGGATCTTAAGTTATGTAAGTAGAAAACATGTTTCGGGTTTTTTTTGTAAATGAAATTTAAAAATTGAGTAAATCCGAAAATCAAATCTTAGATCTGTGCTTTTTTTACATGATCTGTGTCACTTAGGTAGTTTTTCTCGAAAATGGTCCCCTAGTTGCTAGATCTAAGATCCCAATGTATAGAACTAAGGTGTTTTTCTGGAAATCGGAATATTAAGAGTATGCTTTCAATTTCATACACCAAGTATTTACGATTTTGTGTGTATTAGGTGTTAGAAAAAAAAATAAAAATATATTAATTTCGAAATTTAAAACATAAAATAATTAGCAAATTCTTAATCATTCACATTGTATGGCTCTTAAATGTTTGTTCTTCAATTTCCTCGCAGGTTTCGGTGATCATCATCATGGCACATTCCGGTTCTTGATCAGGATCGGACAATTCTGAGGATCAGAGTGGCGATTTTAGTGGGGACATTGGTTGGAGGTACACCTCTGCTTCTGATGGAAATAAAGCCAAACCACAATGCAATTTCTGTGGGAAGAAGTTGGGAGGAGGCGGGATCACGAGGATGAAGCAACATCTTGTTGGCAATAACAAGAATGTTGCCAAGTGCATGCATTGTCTCAAAGATGTGAGGGACCCGTCAGCTTGGACGGGAAGAAGGATAGGGATACAGAGAGAGTAAGAAGGGATGGACAATTCAAAGAGTTCATGTTTGAGAAAGAATTCAACGTCCTCTTAGATTCAGACGACGATGACTTTGTCTACCCCGCTGACATTCAGACTACAGTGGAGAGGAGGGCATATAGGAGGGCAACAAAAGAACCAATGAGGAGCGAATTCGAGAGGAGAGAACTCGGTAGTGCACGAGGCGACTTCTATGGTGCAGGTGTCAGTGGGAGTGGTTATGGAGGTGCACCAGTACCACTACCCACCAAAAAACACACGGGGAAGGGAATTGAGCCCTTCTTGACAAGGAAGAATCCATGCAATACAAGCAAAGCAAGGATCCGAGATAGAAGACGGTGAAGGGTATGTTCACCAATGCACGAGAGAGGGTAGGAAAGACTATCAACCAACCCTTCTTTGGGGAAAGCATTCCTCCCAACATTGCTAGCGGGCCATTTCTGCAGCATGCCATTGATGAGATCGCTGCAGCGGGAACATTAGTGAAGGCTCCCACATCATACGAGATAATGAACAAATATCTAGGGATGAAGAAGGAGGAGATGAATGAGTACATCGCCGAGATGAGGAGGAGATGGCCAGAGTACGAGCGACGTTGATGTGCGATGGGTGGATGAGCTACATGAGGAAGCAGATCATCAACTTCCTCCTTTACTGTGATAGGGCGACAATCTTTTTGAAATCTGTTGATGCATTTGATCATGTGAAGGACCACAAGTACCTGCTGAAGTTGATGAAGGGCATCATCAAAGATGTTAGAAAAGATCACATTGTCCAAATTGTGATGGATAGCGACAACAACTTCAAAAAATCAGGTGAAACAATAATGAAGTCCAGCAGTTATGATATTTTTTGGACACTGTGTGTTGCACATTACATTGATTTAATTCTAAATGATTTCAACAAGAGGAATCTCGTCTCAAGGTTGGTGGAGCAAGAACGGACGATCACCACATTCATTTACAACCATACCAAAGTGCCGGCGTTAATGAGGCGGATGTGCAATGGTGAGCTGGTGAGGCCTAGAATCACATGCTTTGCAACCACTTTTATAGCGTTGCAAAGCCTCAAACAACACAAGACATGGTTGAAAACCATGTGTTGCCAAGGTGAATGGTTCGAGATACCTGAAGCTCGGACTGAAGGAGGACGACAAGTGGAGACATTGATCAATGATCTCTACTTTTGGGATGACGTGACTCGGGTTACGAAGATCATGGATCCGGTTGTTTCTGCATTGCGGATTGTGGATGGTGATAAGAAGCCCACCATGGGAGTGATCTATGGGGCAATGCGTCACATGAGAGAGAAGGTCAGAAAAGCAGTTGGAAAAGGATCCAAAGCATGGTTGGACGTCATAGACGAGCGTTGGTCCAAGATGCTCTCACATCCTCTTCACAAGGTCAGTACGTAATATGTAATAACCTAATTTATTTTTCATTTTTATAGCACTTTAGAATTTGAGAATTTTACTTGTTTGTGTCTAGCTTATTACTTAAATCCTAAGTACCAGTATAAGAGTATTCTTGGTATAAATGCTGACTTTCTAGCAGTTGTACAAATTGTGGTGGAAAAGCTCATCAAGGACGAGAAATCACTGTTGTGCATGAACGAGGTAATCTTGATTTTGAAGCTAGGTTGGGACTCACAAAAATATTCTTTAGGAGTATTATATAACAATTTATGACTTCAACTTATGCGCAGGTTAAATACTTCAGGGATGCCTTGGGTTCCTTTGGTCGAATTACTGCGATAAATGGACGGGGTAATACTCTTCCTGGTAGGGATGAAGACAAATAAGTCCATTGAATGTGTGGTGATTTATTGATACTATTGATTTATCTCCTTTTGGTTTTTCCGCAGCCGAATGGTGGTTACTATACGGGGTCGAAGCTCCTAACCTACGAAAAGTGGAAGTGAAAGTGTTGTCTCAAACCCGTATGCTGGTGGTTGTGCGAGGAACTGGAGCACATTCAACTTGATCCATTCGAAGAGACGGAACAGGTGGGGAGAATAGAAGCTCAATGATCTTGTCTACGTGCATTACAACTTGAGGCTGAAGATGAAACATGCAAGGGAGGGACAAGACAAAGAGGACTACACATACCTTATTGATCTTGCATACATTTTCAAGATACACGATGACGATGCTAATGAAGATGTTCTCCAAAGGTAGATGGATTCCAATGGTGCTCCCGTTCTCGATCAACCAAGTGAAAGACCAGATGAGAATATAAGCCAGCAAATGGGAGCAGATGTAGGTGACTATTTGGCAAGATCTAGGCAGATTACAGACCCTCTTGGAGGGTTGGAGGCCGATGTTGATGCAGTTGTTGATGAAATTCTCTCCACTAGCTCCAAATCCAAATCCAAGTGAAAGGATGACAGTGGAGATGTGGTGGTGGTGATGATGATGATGTTGGTGGTCATGGTGGACCTGGTGATGGTGGGGAAACATACTCAGGTGGGTCAGGAGGGGGCGGTCGTGGACCACAGGATGCAAGATTTGAGGAAGGGCTACACGCAGGGCATGAAAATATGGAGCGACAGAGGAACACACATGGAAAGTTTGTTCCAAGTCCAAGTTCAGGACCTGTGGATTACGAGTACGGTTGTGGTCATCGTCCAACCGACAGCTATGTATGATTTGATATCATCTGTAGGTTCCTTGAGCAGCATGGACATTGATATCCCATATCGTAGAGGAACACCAAGTCCCTTAGGTGGATATAGATCGTCGCACGATGAGAGATCATTTGGCGTATTCCCGGAATACTTTAATGCTCCTCCTCCATGACCTCCTCCTCCTCCTCGTCAAGTGTGTGCACCTCCATCATATTCATATGGTTACAATGGGTATGGGGGATTTAGTAGCTACATCGGTGAGAACTGCCAAGGTAGCCAACCTGAGCAGAGCCAGGGCAACTTCTGTGGTGGTGACAATTATGGTTTCTTCCCTGAGTACACGCTAGTTCCTCCTCCTCCTCTTCCACAGAGATCTCCTACTCCATCATCATCGTCCCAAGGATCTCAAGCTAGTACTTCGCAGCCTCGTCGTGTCACTCATGATACCAGATCTAGTGTTTCTTATCATCGTCTTGGGATACTCATAGGCATCTATGACTACCATTACAGACAGTATATGATGGATTACAAGGCCATGTACTCGTACATGACATGGGAGAACTACTGCGGGTTCATTGAATCTGCGATGCGTTATGAGAGACAACAAGGAAGGGGGGTGATTCAGATCCACCGCGGAACTCTTGGTTCTGAACCAAACTTATCACCAGTAATATATTTTAATATTTTATTACATTAATCATTAATGTGCATGTTCTTATTACTCTACGTGAAATATATGTATTTTCACTTGTTGTAAGACTGCTACTTTGTTATTAAGTATTAAGTATTAACAACGATATGTTCGATATGGTGTGTAGCATACTGTTATAGTCATAGATGATAAGATGATTGATATGTATGCTATAAGCCTATAAGTGTATATCTATTGTTTCATTGTTTGAAGTACTCGGATTAACTCTGTTTGCAATATCTGACATATTGTGCAATATGACCGATATGGCCTTTATGACTGATATGTACAATATAAGGGGTATAGATGAGCAATATGTATGAAATAATTGTGTATTTATAAGTTATTTATTATTCTAATAAATTGAAGATCATAATTTATAAAAAAAATGAAAAAATAGCTTTTTGAGCCATTTCCGACATTTCCACCGAAATCATCAAAATTTCCCGAAATATCGATGAAATTTCTGTATTAAGGGTGACCGAAACGAAATCGAAATCGAGATTTCGAACCTTAGTTGAAACCATGTAGAAAGGTTGAGAAATAGAGAAGCATTCATGATCTAAACTCGTGGGTCTCAACATGTTTTAATATAACCTTTGATAATTTTAAGTGTAAAACTTAATCTCTTATGCAGAATCGTCGAATACATGCTTTATCAATAAAAAAAGATTTTGAACAAAAAAGGTAGAACCTTAGGTTTTAAAACTTTTAACCTTAGGCGTCTTTAATATAATTTTGTTGTTTAATAAGGGGTTAGTTCAATTATAGTTATGAAATATATGTATGTATCGATGATGATTTTATTTTTATTTTTAAATTTTGTGTTTATATTTTTTGTATATATCTATATTTATATTGATGTTATATTATTGTTAAAATTAAAATAATATTGGAACTTTTTTTACATTTTCTCCTCTTAGATTTGCAATATCACCATGCTCCTACCTTTTTTGGAATATCATTTGTGCCTTTACCTTCTTGCCCCGTTAACTTATGCCACTGAGGTTAGTTGTTGTCCGTTCTCTTATTAATGAATGCTGAAAGAAGGGGTAAAAGCATAAATGAAAAAAATAAAAAGGTTAGGAAGTGATATTAGCATCCACTTTATCGGCGTCATCATTTCCATGTAGTTTCTCTAGCCCTGATGGGTGATGATGACAACAACGATTGGAGGTGGAGGTATCGTGCACGTCGTGTAGTACACGGAGAGCTGGGGAGGGGAACTTAAGTGTGTGTGGTGGCACACACAAGGCCACCAACGGCGTGGGGTGGAGGTTGTGTGTGGCTGCAATCGACCCATCTGGAGCTTCTGCTCTACCCGTCGAGCATGCCCTCGTTGCTACATCAAGGGTGAGGATGTGTTGGGAGGCAATGCAACACTGTCAAAGGTGGAGGAGGAGAAGGGAGGGGGTACTGGAGGTAGAGGTGGTTCCCCATCGGTGGTGGGGATGGGGGTGGTAGGTAGGGGTGGCAGTGGGGAGGTCGTATGAAGGGGTTTGAGAACTAGTGCGATGGATGTTAAAGGCAGAGGAGGTGGGGGGCATGGCTGGGTGTGTAGGTGGTTCCAGTGGCAGTGGGGCAGGAGGTGGTGAGGAAAGCGGTGGGGAGGTGATGTGAAGGGAGCTGGGAGGTCGTGCGAAGAATGTTGAAGGAAGAGGAGGAGGAGGAGGAGGAGGGAGGGGGTTGGAGCAGAGGTGGTTCCGGCATCAATGGTTCAAAACCCATAAATGTTTTACATCTAAAAAGATTCGAAGTTGATTGGAAAAGAAATAGAGATTTTTGAGTTTTTCCCATTCAAGATCATGACTGATGCATCCGACTTCACAGTTAGGGTTTTGTCAGGACAAAGAAGTTACGCTACACCATTTACTATGCCAAGAAAACATTAGATGATGCATAGAAGAACTATACAATTATAGAGAAAGAATTGCTAGTAGTGGTTTTCGCCTTGGAGAAGTTCAGATCCTATCTTTTTAAATATACCACTCTGTTATCTGATATTTACAGTAGAAGAAGGATGCCAAATCATGCCTACTCAGATGGATCCTTATTCTTCGGGAATTTGACTTGGAAATCAGAGATAAGCTTCGAGTTCAAAATGTGGAAGCAGACCATCTATCCAGAATTGAATGCCCATATACTCGGTTTGAGCAGTGCACCGATTATAGAAACCTTTCATGTATAACTTGCATTCAAGTATGTTTATTGTGCTTGTATACAAAATTATTCATGGTATTTATTATTATTATTATTATTATAAGGTTATCGAGGTATATTTGTACAATTTACACATAAAAATTTCATGTATCTTTGTGTGTTGTTTTCTTTAAAGCATTTTATTGTCTTTTTGATGTTTATCAATGTTTATTGTGAATCTGGTCTATGATTATGGTAACTTATTGTGTTTTATATAAATGCATTTGCATGTATATTATCTCTAATTAATATGAACCATGTAAGAATACTCTATGTAATGCCCTGCCTCGATGGGAGCACATCCCAACACTCATCCACAAAATTACCCAATAACTAGTATGAACAACCTGCAAGATATATCATTCGCACAAAAAATTGTGGCAAAATAAAATTTAAAACTTCTATCCATAATCAAATGTCCAAAACATGGTAACAACAGAAATCCCAAAAATCCCTTCATTATATAACAATCTGGAAAGAGAATAATGCCAAAAATAACTACGAACTAGGCACCAACCTCAGCAACATCGTACAAATGCACCATTAAAAGATCTAGCCTCTTTCTCCTTATATACACTTCCTGTTGGGTTTCCACGGGAGGTAATTTCTAAGTTAATTGACCTGCTATAGATATAATAATTTATACTAAAGGTTTTAAAGCAGAGCAAATGCAACAACTGAACTTGTGTGATGAAAAAATATTTTAATAAAATATAGCAACATACCTACAGTTATATCCCAAGTCTCTAACATATTATAATGTATCATATGTAAGTCAATCTAATTCATTGTAGATTAAATCATATTATTTATTTATCTTGAACTCACCCATCAAGGAGAAAGGTTGCACAGAAAATGAAGTGTTGCAACGCTTCTTTCAAAGTATAGCCCAAAACCTGTGTGCAAGTGTGACCCTTCATCTAGTATGGCTAATTGGTTGGTAGTACTCTAACACTCAGGACATGACACTGAATTAGGGGAGTCGCAACTCCGTCAACTGAGTCTGCTGGAGGAGTCTCGCTCGCTCCAAAACAAGTGTCCACAAAATAGATATGTACGGTGTGATGCACACATGCGTGCACCTAAAACTTTTCAGAGTACCTATCACCATCCCACTCTATGATACCTCTCGAGCGGGGATTACTCATTGTCGACTCAGCTAGACCACAAGGGTGTGCTCTCACATTTTAGTTGTTATCTTCTCGTCCATGCATGTGTATATTTTAGTCTAGATAACTATTCTAGGACATGAATGGCTTCCTAAAATTGTTAGAACCATTAATATTTAAGACCTTCATGTTACAAATCGTCAATACATCTTGCCATAGTTTGAGGTTGGCCTACAAGCATCAAACACCAGAATCAAATACTCTTGGTTTATCAAAGATAATCCGTAGGTTTTTAAGGGGATACGAGCACTCGGATTCATGCTGCTCACCAATGAGTTAAAGAGTTACGAGGATAAGATAGAATGCACTTGAATCAACATTTGCTACTTCAATTGGTCAAGGGCAGTATATATATAATATACCATGTGAACCCAAAATCCAAGTTTCACATATGAACTCCGACTCTTTTGAATTTGGTCTTGATTTGTAGATAATTGAATGTAAATTAATTCAATAGGTAGTACAAGTTCACAGGAGATTGCATGTGAGAGATATTTGCATTTACAACTTTTTATCTTAAAATTAGGGTTTGGTTTTATTTGACATATATACATGATATTATTTTTATGATATTTTTTCCATTTATTAATGTTAGTAATATGTACACACTGGAGTTGATTTTATTTGATTTAAAGTCAGTATAAAATAATGAAAATGTGAAAAGTTAGTTAGTATAAGGTGATTATATACGTACAATTTATGATTTCTTATTAATGTAAAATATAAATGCCAGTGCATGGATATTATTGACATATGCATGGATGATAATAATACAATGTTAAATTTTAAATGTAGTTGATTACTTGGGAACATAGTTCTATTTTTAACTTTTTAAGTGACAAATCACATATTCATCAAATAGCTCAAGATGCAACTACATGATATATGGGAGAAGGTATTTATCTGTCCAAGTACATCACCTCGAGGAGCACTGATCCTCTTCGTAAAGAAGAAGGATAGATCTATATTATTGTACATATATTACATGTATTTCAAGAGGACGATAAAGAACCATTACCCACCCCCATGAATAGATAATACTTTTGATCAATTGCAAGGCGCAACAATAATCTACAAGATTGGCCTATGATTGGATTATCATCAATTGAGGATTAAGGATACATACATGCTTAAGTCCACTTTTTGCACCAAATACAACCATTATGAGCAGGTGGTCATGCATTTTAGACTCACGAATAGACGTGCCATGTTCATGGACATGATGAACAAAAATTTCCATCCTTACTTGGATCATTTTGTGGTGGTGTTCATTGATGATATCCTAATCTACTCACATGATGAGCAAGATCATGAGAAGTATCTTCACATTATTCTTAAAACACTCGAAGAATAAAAGTTGTACATAAAATGCAATAAGTGTGAGTTTTGGCATACTGAGGGAGCTTTCCCGGTCATGTAGTTTCTGGAGCAGGTGTAGCAGTTGATCCAGCCAAGATAGAGGCGGTAATGTCTTGGGAGCAGCTCAAGGCAACTATCAAGATATGCGGTTTCTTAGGCCTCATCAGGTACTATAGACGTTTTGTTATGGGCTTATCCTAACTAGCACTACCACCTACACGATTGACATAGAAGGGCATCCCCTTTATCCGGAACGGTAAGTGCAACATGAGTTTCTGCATGCTAAAGAAGAGAGTGACTAGTACTATGATTTTCACCCTTCCTTCAAGCACCTTAGTTTTCACGATGTACACCGATGCATTGAAGGAGGGTTTAGGAGCAGTGTTGATGCAACATGGTCATATCATGGCTTATGCATCACGACAACTAAGGAATCATGAATGAGACTACCCTACTAATGACTTGGAGTTGGTTGTTGTAGTCTTCGCATTGAAGATATGGCATCACTATTTATATGGGGTCATGTTTGAGATTTTACATCACTGGAGTCTTAAATATATTTTTGACCAGCACGAGCTGAATATGAGGAAAAGACAGTGGATGTGACTGTTAAAGAATTATGTTATATGATCTCTTACCATCTGGAATAAGGGGAATGTGTTAGCTGATACTTTGAGCAAGCGAACACATATCAAGGGCTACTACAGCATGGGTACAGACTTGGGATGTGCTCACACGACTCAAAGAGTGGCACCCATTCAACAATACCTCGAACATTGTGACTGTACATGCCAAGTACAATGGATTATGGGACAAGATTGTGCATGGTAAATAGATAGATCGGAAAATATAAGATTTGATCCATCAATGTCTCAAGGATGAGTTTGATGGATTTAGAGTATGCGAGTCCATCGTGAGGAAGGGAGACTATGTTTGTGTCCCTAATGATGATGAGTTGAGGAGCGACGTCTTGGACGAGGCCCATAGTTATATATTATCTATCCACCTAGGAAGTACCAAGATGTACATAGACATCTATCAACACTTCGGTGGGAGGGGATGAAGAGAGTTAGTTGTTGCCTTATTTGTCAATTGGTGAAGGTAGAGCACAAGCGTCATCTTGGTGTGTTACACCCACTTCATATCCCAGCGTGGAAATGGGAGAGTATCTCAATGGATTTCGTGACATCCTTACCTCATACAGTAGGTGGATGTAATGTTATATGGGTTATTGTGGATCGGTTGATCAAGTATGCACAATTCATTATGGTAAACATAACTTGCACTTCGATAGATCTATCCAAGTTATATATACAACGTGTTATTCATCTGCATGTGATTCCCATAGAAGTTGTATCTGATAAAGACTCTCGTTTTACATCGCATTATTGGGAAGAGTTCATGAAGGCCCTAAAAATCGAACTATGTTTTAGTTCAGCCTATTATCCGCAGACGAATGGACAATCGAAGAGGATAATTCAGACCCTCGAGGATCTACTCCGAGCATGTGCCATTGAGTGACAAGGATCATGGAAGGATCATCTTCCAATGGTGGAGTTTACTTATAACAACAGCTACCATGCTAGCATTGTCATGGAACTTTTTAAGCCATTGTATGGGCGAAGATGCACCACTACATTGTGTTGGCAGGAAGCGGGTGATTGATAAATGCATATATGTTTCGTTATAATACGACCAAATACGTATGGATCAAAACCGAGCGATGATCTTTGTGAAGAGTTGCTCCGTTTAATTTATTCAACATGGATAAGTGATGGACATAAAGATCATATAGGGATCCTAACGTCAGGTCTTGGAGGGTTTGCGATGCCCAATAAGTCGGGTCAAACAATCATTGTATCAACCGCTCTCTCAGCTCTCAGATATCCACAATCTAGTGCATCCCACAATAATGATCAATCAATGAAGAAGGTGAGCTAAAATTTATTATGCCCTGCAAAATAGTATGTATAGTTAATAATCAGTAGAAAATAGGAGGGTCATACGGTTTCACAAGGCAAAATTGCAGTCGGTGTGTTGACCACTCAAAATTCTCAGATCAATCAGCAGATAACCCACACAATTAAATAAAAGCAATGAAGTGACAAGTGAGTTGCAATTTATCATTATCTGCTATAAAATGCATAGCAAGTAAGCACACAGAGGTCGAACCACATAGAGCAGAATGGGTAGCCTATGGTTATTTATGAACAAAGTATTTATTTACAACCATGCCATTTATCATGTATATACATATAACTTTTTGTGGATTTTTTATTTTATTTTGTTTGATTTTTAAATTTTATATTTTTTTGTATTTTGTTTTAAATTTTTATTTTATATTTTCTTTTTGTATTTTCATATGTTCATATTTCTTTTTCTTTTAAATATAGACATATAGGATATATAAAGCTTATATATACAATATGGAATAATTATATTTATAAATACTAGTAAATAAATAAAATACAAAATAAAGATTGTTTTTGGATTTTATAAATTTTTCTAATGTTATTGTAATTTTTCTGGAATTTTTGCTAATTTTTATGGATTTTTAAAGTAAAAAATATCCCATGTAAGGGATCAAATAAATAAGCTGGAATTGATTTGAATATTAAAAATAGTAAATAAGGTCCAAAATTATCCAAATAAATTTGAATGTATACATATTTATATAAAGAAAATTATAAATCAGAAAAGCATATTTTTGGATTTTTTAATGATTTTTTATATTTTTATGAAAGATTCATGGGGTTTTCAATTTTTAGGCCTTTTCTTTTTTTCCATTTTTAGTGATTTTTGGTCTGGACTTAAAATAGGGAAAATAGATAATATATATTTTTTTGGAATTTTTAAAGATGTTTTTATTTTTTTGGTATTTTCTAAGCTAGACAGTAAAAATAAGCTCCTTTTATTTTTTAATAGATGATTAGAATGCTCAAAAAATGCAAAATAAATACATAGCGTGAAAGTTCAAGACAATAGCTATCTAATCCTATTTTTATAAAATTTTAGGAGCTAGGGTGTTATTTTTAATAAATGAAATCCAAAAACCAAAAATACATAAGCTAGCAGGGGAATAATTACAAATAAAACAAAGTCCAGGGGCTCAGATGTAAATTTTCCCAAAAATATACATGCATTTTTTATTTTATAGACTATTTTATAATTACAAAAATTGACAGGGGCATGTATGCAATTTACCTAGCTCACATGGGATAACACGTGAGTTGAGTTGGACAGGACCAAAATGTAATTACAAGAAGTATATGGTCCTTTGTGCAAAATGCCCTTTTTATTTACGCACTATATTTTATTTACAAGACTATTTACTAAATACAAAAATGCAGGGCAAAGTTATGTAATTTACCCCTAAAAAGGCAAGGGCCAGCAGTTGGATCTGGTTCACTTGCCACGCGTCGCTCTCCCGCCGCACGATGACGGTTCGCGGTGGACGTCTGGGATTAGATCGTGTGGCACGATCGAACAGTTGCGGCTCGACTCGATCCGACGTCTGCTGTGGCACAGGAAGAACAGGGCACGATCCGATGACGGAAGAGCGCCTTGGATGAACATGGAAGAAACCTCGCCTGAGTGAGGTTCTTCTGGCCGATTCTCGCTACTCCGTCGGGCATGGATGCTTAAAAAGGCCCCGGAAGATGCCTGGGAAGGTTCTATATCTGTTTGGGGCTTCAGAAGGGGTTGATGCTCACTGGGTGCCACCACGACGTCGAAGAAGAAATGGCGCCCCAGCTATCTCCGACTAAGCATGAAGTGACCTCCAGGCGCCTATTTGCGAATTGAACCTGCACTGGACGAAACCGGGGACGAGGTAAATCTGCCTCATCTCGTTAGAAGGGGAAATGGATGGGAGTTGATCGAGATGGGATCCCTCCGACGAGCGGCGACGGAGGGAGCGATTGCTCGATCCTAGAAGGATCGAGATGAGCATAGATGCGTGAAGAGATCAACATGCATCGGGGAATGAGATGAGGGTGAAAAGCGTAACGGAGGAAATGCGAGAAACGGTGGAAATGTGACCAGAGTCCGAGAGCTCCGGCGAGGCAACTTAAGCTAATCTACCTAATTAACCAACTCAAATACGAAATAAAGTGCATTAAACGAAACCTATGACTAATTCTAAGCTAAAGAAGCTAAATGACGTAGCTCTTACCTGGCCGGAGATCAGGGAACAGGGACGTCACCGGAGCACCGCCCTGGGTGCACCTTCGTCCTCCTGGAACTCCGTTCAGTTGCGAGAAGAATCCTCCTGTCACGAGGGAACTCACTAGGCCAAGAACAGGAACTTCTAGACTAGGAACAATGACCAAAGCGGTGATGGAAGACAGAAGTTATTATTTATAGACAAGGCTTGGCACCCTTATTAACCGGATTATTGGAAGAAGATCGAGCTATGTACAAGTAGTCCAGATGCTCGGCGTGTATGATGGATGATCAATAATGATTTCTAATGAAGTAATCAAGTGCTATTGATCGATAGATCAAGTAGGAATTAAGGATGAAAACGCGGGATTCGATGATTCTGACGAATCTGCACATCTGGAGAGCGAGTTGACCAGAGGTTAATAGGCGAGTCCACGTCAGGTCGCTATAGGACAAAACTGTCCAAAAAATAGAAAATAATTATTTTAAAATAGTATATGATTTTATTATATTTTGAATATAAAATAAAAAATGTTCATTATTGTAGTTAGTATTTTATTTTGATTTTTATTTTTTTGATGTTATTTATCAGTAGATAATTTTTAGGGTTATATTTATAGGTAATATTTATATTTTGGCTATTTTATTTTTATTTTGTATATTTTATTTTATTTTATTATTTTATTCTCTTATTTTTTATATTTGTAACTTATTTTTATGTGTATAAATACAATTTTTTTATATTTTTGTGATGTTATTTGTACATTTAAATTAATAAGGATATATTATATAGGTATACTTATTGGTATTTCATCTATGATATATATATATATATATTATTTTATTTTAATGTATTTTATTTGCGTTTAATTTTTCTTTATATTTTTATAGAATATAAATAATATTTATATGGGTATAAAAAATATAAAAGAATAAATAATAAAAGAATGATTTCTCCTTCTATTTATATACATGTATTAACATAGGTATTTTGCCAATATATTTATATGGACTTATTTTATTTTGTGTTTTATTTGCGATTTTATTCTATTTTCAATATATACATGTGTTAGACATATTATTTACATAATTATAAAAATACAAAATTATAAAAATAATAAAGAATGAATAAATTGAATATTTTATTTGAGTCTATTGTACAACGAGGGTCCAAAACCTATCTTTCACATTATAAATCCAAAAATTTTGAAACCACCTCTTAAATAGCTTGTGAAAAGTTATACACAATTAGAGGTGATTTTGATACATTTTGAGTTTTTCTTTGGAAGATATGGGTCTGTGAAGTTGGGATTTTGGCTTTTTATTTTGTGTATAAAATGTACATTGTGTGTTATTTTTGTGCAAACTCACTTTTTTATTTTTATTTACATTATTATCTACAACTTTCATGTTCAGATATTCTTTATTTGATGCATAAATAATAAACTAGGTGTTAAAAATGCTTTATTGAATGAATAAATAAATGTGATTTTTATCGTATTTTGGCCATTATCTCCCCCTACTTTATTCCTTATCGATCAACTCAATTCTTGACTTGGTCTCGAGGTTTAGGGTCATAAAATACCTTTGGTATTTTATTCTTTTTTTCTTCCCTTTATTCTATAATTTTGGCATTAAAAACAATATTATTTACACAAATGCAATTAATGATGAATGTTATTTTGCATAAATTGATGATATTTACATGCATTAGCTAGGGTTTTTAAGGCCAAAATGATAGAATAAAAGTGATGAAATGGAGATTCATCAATAGTACGCAAGTGTAGGGGTCAAACCACAATGGAGCAACGAGGATAACCCGAAAAATGACAATCAAAAGAAAAATCAACAGATATTTTCGTGTGTTTATAGGGCTTTTTAATTTTTGTGGGTTTTTTTTAATTTTATATTTTTATGGATTTTTAATTTATATGTTTTTTCATTTATTTTTATTTTCTTTTTTATAACTTTTTGATTTTTAGTTTTCTTTTTCTTTTTAATGTGTATTGGGTATATATATGTGTATATAGATAATATGTATATTACATGGGATATAAATATAACATATATAATCAGAAATATACCCTTAAGTACAATCCTTTTTATTTTTAATGGTTTTTAAATACCTAAGGTATTTATAAATATTAATAATAGTTATAAGTAATTTATAGTGTTATTATATATAAGCTATATGTGTAGTATTCTATTTACAAATACAACTACACATAGTCAAAAATTGCAAAATAAAATGTTTTCCTTTTTAATATTTTTCTCTGATTTTGTTAAATTTCTTATAATTTTTGATATTTTTGTATTTTTAATTGATTAAAAATATCAAAACAGGGAATTGAAATACTAGGCCAGATTGTTTTGGAATTTAAAAATAGATAAATACCTCAAAATTTTCCAAAACTATTTTTAATATATAATATATATAACACATACAATTTAGAAATAGAAATGAATGTTTTGGGGTTTTTAAATAATTTTTAATAATTTTTATAAAGTTTTTGGGGTTTTTTAATTTTTAGTATTTTTTAAATTTTAGTGATTTTTGGTCTAGAGTTGCAAAATATAATAATAAATATACTTTATTTTTTGTAATTTTTCGAAGCATTTTTATAATTTTTATATATTTCTAAATGCAAACATGGGAAATATGCAATGTTTTTGTATTTTTAAAAATAGGAAAATAATTTTAGTTGCCTCATAAAAAATATATGTGATTTAATACATTATCATGCACTTAAAATAATCCACCTCAGATTTTAGATGCCAAATGTTATTTTTAATAATGCAAATGTATAAAATAAATTTAATTGTTCTCGTAGGGACCTAAATGTAATTAAAATAAAACTTTAATGTATTCTAGAACCATTCCAAGGGCATACATGCAAAATTCGTTGAATATTCAATAAATAACATATTGGCGTAGGTATTTTTGTAATATTCAAAACATTACAGGAACTAATTGCAGATTAACCATAAAATATTACATTTAATATCAAAGTTCTTGGACTAAATAATAACATAAACATGTAGGGGGTCCTCTACAAAATGTCTCATACCCTCATGTGTATGTGTACGTGACGTGACGTGGATGGGACTTAAAGCAAATAAAATAAACTTATGGGTTCTAATGCAAATATTACAAAACTATTTGAACCGCAACTGGAAGTTCTTAGACTAAAAAATAAAATACAAAAAATATAGGGGTAATCAGGAAAAATTACCCCTCGCACACTGATCGACGACTGAGGACGCTCCACTTGCCATGCGTCGCACTGCTGACGGTCGATACCGCTTCGTGGATGAATTGTTGGATTGGATCCATCGGGTGGATCTGATGATGAGGGGCTCGCTTTATCTGATGGCCAAGATCAAAATTGGAAGGGGATGTTAATCATACGATAACTGCTCTTCCCCAAGAATAGGGAAGAACAGTTGCACAATCAAGCTTCGATCTGCGATTCTTCCCTTCTTCGATCTCCTCCGGTGATGCTCAGGTGCTCTGCTCATTCTTGACGACTGTCTGCAGTTGTTGACGGGCAAAAAGGTTCGGGACCCATTGGTGGGGTTTGGAAGGTCGGGGAAGTAGGAGCTCTAGAAGTACCTCAGTTCATGCAAAAATCGACCCGACTCGGGTCCTCAAGCGCTGGAACATGCGGGGTTAGATCCAAAACAAAGAGGCGAAGGTTCGTGTCTTGATTTTCGGTAGAAATGAGCGAAGATGGGGTGTGGCGAAGGTGCTCCAACAGACGTAGGGGGAAGAGCACGGATTTTCTGATCAGAACTCAATCAGAGGGAATGGAGGTGAATGGGATGTAGAGAATGCAATGGGGAAGCTGATGGAAGGGTCAAGTGAGGCGGAGCACAGTCAGAACACAATGAAAGAATGGCCGAAGCTCAAGCTCCGCCAAACTACGATTTGGGTTTTTATGAAATGAACAATGAAATTGCACGAAATAAAAACCTATACTATGATATATCTATTGCTAGGAATGAAAAGAGAGAGAAAGCTATGGCTCACCCTGCAGAACAAGGAGCCAAGGTGGGGCTCTACCGGAGCTACTTTAGTGAACTCGGATCATCGTCTGCGGACCTCTTCCTCCATGCCAAATGCTTTGGCGAGGTTATTATTGCCACCAACAAGATCACGCACGAGAAATATTGTGATTTCAAGGTTATAGTGGGATCAATTTCAAATAGAGGCAGAGGGATGATATATAATAGGGTGCTCTTGACCTAGGGTTTTTACGTGACCCGAAGGTTGACACGGTCAAAACATGGGTCCACGAGAAAGAACATTGGGAGATGACAAAATTTGCAGAAAGAATCGAAGAGCACCAGGGCTTGATTCAAGCTCTAAAAATAAGAGAAGAAGGGAAGGCACGCAACTCGGACCGGTCCAAGAGGGTGGCAGGACAGTTGACCTGGGTCAGCCACCCGACCTCCTCATTGGTCCACGTCAACCCACTATGCGTCAAAATAGAGAGAAAATGCAAAAATAATTCGAAAAGAAATAGTAATTGATTTTATTATTTTCTTAAGACATGAACGATATTTATTTTTTATGTAGTATTTTATTATGATTTTATTTATTTTCCGATTAATTTATTAGGTGTTAATTTTCACATATATAATTATAGGTGTATTGACCTATATATTATGTATTTTATTTTATTTACTTTATATTTTATATTTTTATATGCAAAAATTATATATTTATAATTATTTAAATACATATTTAGGTATTTTTATTGATTTTTTTATGATTTTAATTGTATACTGAAATAATTAATATATTTATTATATAAGTACTTACCGTTATATTTTACTTATATATTAATTAGCTTTATTTATTTTGCTATATTTTTAATGGTTTTACTCTTATTCATTATATATACATGTATTTTAAATAATATTTACAAATTTATAAAAATATAAGAAGCCTAAAAATATAAAGAATAAATATAAAGAATATTACAAATGTATATTGTACAATGAGGGTCCAAAACCTAACTTTTGCATCTTAACTTCAAAATTGAATGAAACTACCTTCATTAAATAGTTAATTTAATTTTATGAACAATAAAGGTAAGTTTCGTGAATTCTATGCTTGTATGGAGAAGATACAAGTCTAGAAGTTTTCTTTGCGGTTTTTTATTTTGAGTGTCTAGGGCATACTGTACATTATTTTTTAATGAAATTAATTTTATATTTTTCTTTATATTTTTATGTAAAATTTTCATGTTTAAAGTTTATTGGTGTGAGGTGTGAAAATAATAAGATAAAATAAAATAGGTCTAAAAATCTATTTAACGAAGAATTGAAATTAGGGTTTTGGTTCCTTTGTTAGCCCCTATCTCCCCCGAATTTATTCCTTGTCGATCTAGTCATCATGATGACTAGGTCTTCGGATTTAGGGTCACTCAGTGTTTTTGACACTTCCTTCTTTTCTTTTCTTTTCTTTATTCTTTTATTTTAGTATTATATACAATATTTACGGTACAAATATTGAGTCTTATTATGTAATTTAATGTTATTTTCATGCATTTTACTAGGGATTTAAGGTCAAAATGAAAGAATAAAGGTGATGAAATGGAGATTCATCAATAAGTCCAGGGTCGAACTCGAGGACACATGTTCTCAATGCAATTAATCAAGTTATTAATACCTAAGTGAAGTGGTTTATTACATTATCTAGGTCAAATGATACATAACTATGCAAGACATAAAACATAATGTATGCATGCAATTTTATAAGATTTTTTTTCAAGTTAAACATGAATAAAATGCAGTAGAATGGATTAACTACCAAACATGTTTACAACTACATAAAATATGTGGAAAAATTCTATAACTCAAGCAATACATATAAATAAAATTGAAGTCCGATTGATATATAAAATGAAGTTAACGTGAATACATGGTATTTTTATCAATGCGAATATGGGAGAATATGTCTCTATTTAAATCATTAGCATTTACAGCTTGAAATCAAGAATAAGTTCATGTCACATTAAATATAATGAGATTAATTTCATAATATTATTTAAAGCACATCAAAAGGAGTTCGGATGCTCAAGTTCTTACATAACACTTCTAGCAGAACAAATGAAACACTAACATAAATAAATTGCCACAAACGTCACAGATAGGTCTTTGACATGGGCATATATGTAATAATAAAAAGCCACATATCCTTGTCTTGAATAACTATTTATGCGTGGGGGCATGAGCGTAATAAAGGACACCTAGTGGGGGCAAACATGCAAAAATCCACAAGCGCGCACATGAGGCACGTGCCTTAGAGGGACCAGCTTGCAAATTTGAAGATGTAGCGGTGTAGCGATGAAAATTACCCAAACCTCACTCGTATTGCATGTTCTTGGCCTAGACTTGGCACATTCTTGGAGTACACATGGTACGGTTCTATAACTCGACCGAGGCAGGGATGAACCCGAGCATGTAGGCTAGCAATGGGGGACGTGGACACTGAGTCGTTCGATCCTCCTGATCGAACAATAACTGCTTATCTTGGTCATATCATAGTAATGGCTAGGCTCCGTCAGTCTATCTCCTCCTCCTACATGCTCTAGAAGATGCTATAAAGTTTACTGAAACTTCTAGTTGGTCATGCGAAGATGATGGAGGGATCTTTGTAAGCTCGAGATATCAAAGTCACTGGTTCAACGAGCTTCATCGGAGAAGAAAATTTGGATCGAGGATGCTAAACGAGCTTCGATCATTCACGCCTGCAAGGGTGTAGCCGAAGCATGTGAATGTGTGCAAGCGACAACGAGGTGAGTGGAGGGGCATTCTGATGTTGGAGATGGAGGCCCTAATGGGTTCCTCTTCCATGTCTACATAGGAAAAAGGGTGGCATGGATTTGTGTTCTGGAGAAGGGCATTAGTGAGCGGACCCTCCCACGTGAACCATTGATTCATGGTGGAGGTCAGAGGATTCACATTGGGTGACAAGATATTTACTATCAACTAAAAATCAAAGAAGACAAAATAAAGCTTAAAACATAAGATAACATGGGAACTTGAAGACTAGATCATTGGCAGCAAAAGGCTTGGGTTGAGGTCGCCAACAACCTCAGGCCATCGCTTGAAGTGCCCAGCCATGGCACTAAGCTTGACAACATGAATTCCCACCCGTAGCATGGTCATACGGCCATGGGTCGACACCAGGGCACATGTCGTCGTGGTCTCCTCAATTCCCATCTCATCTACCATGGGAGGAGGAAGAAGCGATGGTCTAGAGCCTTATCAAGGGTGGATAACCTCAAATCGTGCTGACGGAGGGGTATTTGAAGACAAGGTATGGTAGTTCTAGGTGGTTGTTATGAATAATTCAACCGGTATTAGGGCAATGATCTAAGGTGGAAGAAGAATGTGAGGGCGTTAACAAATGAGTAGGTGGTTAAGACTAGGGTTAGGTATCGTCGTTTGGCCAAGAGGCTACAAGGAAACATTTGGAAAAAACGAGAAGTTGAGTGGTTGTGAGTTTCACAAACCATTGAGGTGGTTTTCTGGACGATGCCCCAAACGTATGACGGATTGCATCAAATGATCTGAAGGGCACATATGAGATCTGATCGGTCAGACCAGAGAGTGGAGAAGCAAACAGGCGTGGGCGATGCTAATTCATCTGATCTAATAGATCAGAGGTTTGGAGAATATGTGTACTTTAATAAAGAGTTGGTTGAGGTGTCATAAGGAGATTGGGCCTCGTGACCCAAGGAATTGAAATAAATAAATAAAATAATGATAAATAAAATCAAAATAGTTAGAAATGTCAAATTAAAAAGTGTTTGACATGAGAGTGGTAGACCTTCATATCTACAGTTATCATGTAGAATCCAAAGTCAAAATACATCATATATATATTTGCAAGTATTTTAAAGTATTAAAAATACTTATTTTATTTTCTTTTGTTATTTTTTTGTATGCTTGATTATAGATAATGTTAGAATAGGTATATACAATATTAAACAAATTTTTATTTGGCTTTTAATATGAGAGAAACACATAAAATAAAGAGTGCAATAAGGCATTTATTTATCTACATATAATTAGTGCCAATTCTTTACAAGAGGTTCAATGTTAATTAGAGTCAATAGGCTCACTAATTTATTCAAATTATTTAAGATGAAGGGATAATAAACCAATAATAATGATAATAACTCAAAGATTTATCACCCACCTATACTTAAACTTTTCTTATCCTTGAACAAATAAAGAATGAATAAATTATCTAGATCTCTGACTATGCATGTGAATGTACAAGATTTGAGTTATTCAGAATTTTCAGTTTTAGTGAACCTATAATTCTAAGCCGAATCAGGTCTTAATCAAATGGAATTCAACTTACCTAATTATCATACTCTCAGTGTTTACATATATAATAAAGGCATGACAATTTAGTGTTGATTGCTTTTACAAGTGTAGAGTTGAAACATCACCCAAGGTTCCAATAAAAAAGACTCTCCTATGGACACAATCATCAACACTATGGGATAAATCTAGTCTTGCATTAATTCCATCGTCCCTTTAGTTATCAGACTTGTAAGTGTAGATGGAAGGTCAATTGATGGATGGAATATGATTGTGTCTTTTCTCATCTTCCTCTCATCGGAACAAGGTTTCTCTTATATTATTAACACAACATGTATATATTTTTTGTGTTGACCAGTGTGCATGTCAAGAGAATGTTGAGTCGTATGCACTGTTTTTCCTAAGAATGAGAATAATGTGAGGGAGTTGGTGATGGAGTATGTGGTTATGGCTAGGGTTAGGTATTGTCGGATGGACAAGAGTTTACAAGGAAAAGTTTGGAAAAAAACGAGAAGCTGGGTGGTTGTGAGGTTTGCACCCCTTGTAGGAGGTGGTTTGGAGGTTGGGGATGACGCCCCAACCATCTAATGGATCACACCAGACGGTCATCCTTAAGGTGTTAGTGAAGGGCAAGTCTGAGATCTAATCACTCAGATCAGAGGGTGGAGAGGCAAGCGGGCGTGGGCGATGCTGATCCGTTTAATTGAATAGATCAGATGGTCTGGAGAAGATACGACTCTAATGAAGAGTCAGTTGAGGTGTCACGAAGAGATTAGGCCATGCGGCCCAATCGGAATTGAAAGAAATAAATAAAATAATGATAAATAAAAAAATAAAATAGTTAGCAATGTTAAATAAAGAAGTGTCTAACATGAAAGTTGTAGTTCTTTTTAAGAACTACAATTTTAATGTAAAATCCAAAGTCAAGTAAGTATTTTTAAAGGATTGAAAGCACTTAATTTTATTTTATTTTGTTAATTTTTATATTTTTAATTTATGGATAATATTAACACACACACACAATATTAAGCTATTTTTTATTTGGCTTTTAATATTAAAGAAACACATAAGATAAAAAGGAACAATAAGTTATTTATTTATGTACATATAATTAGTGTT
The DNA here is from genome assembly GCA_037367405.1 of Ottelia alismoides. Lineage (NCBI taxonomy): Eukaryota > Viridiplantae > Streptophyta > Magnoliopsida > Alismatales > Hydrocharitaceae > Ottelia > Ottelia alismoides. The sequence goes on along the minus strand of JAZKJV010001476.1, from coordinate 354,363 downwards.
AATTGTTTTAAGAAGGTTAAATGTTAATTTGAATCAATATGTTAATTAATTTATTTGAATTGTTTACGATGGAAGGATAATAAACCAATATAATGATGATAATTAAGGGATTTATCAGTGACAGAGATATTTTTCCACTTAAGTAATCGATGATACTAAAAGAGTCGTACAAACGGCTAGAAAGGAATTGTTGAATGCACATAGTCGCTAGAAGAGTTACGCTGATCAGAGTCGTCGAGATCTCGAGTTTGAGGTAGGAGATTTTGTATTCTTGAAAGTATCTACAATGAAGGGTATTTAAAACTTGATTTCAAGGGGAAGCTGGCATCACGGTTCATTGGTCCTTTCTAGATCTTGGCCCGTATTGGGAAAGTGGAATACCAAGTAGCCCTTCCCCCTACACTTGGCAAGTATACATGACGTGTTCACGTGTCAAACCCGTGAAAGTATATTCGAGATCATCGGCATGTGATCAGCTATGTGAGCCTCATGGTTGAGTCGAATTTATCTTCCTTGATGCACCTGTCCAAATCTTAGTCCATGCAATCAAGAAGATGCAATGAAAAGACATCCTTTGGTCAAGGTTTTGTAGTAGAGTTTGAATGTTGAAGAGGCCACTTAGGAACCGGAGGAAGACATACGACAAAAATATCCCTACCTTTTTGAAAGTATGATCACAAAATCATAGTTCAATTATCCGTTCTCTTTAATATTTTTTATGCATCGATCTATGTATTTATCAAACTCACATATTAGATCACATGTCTCGAGGGCGAGACTTCCTTTAAGATTTTTATGATGTGAAATTCTGTATTTTTGTTCTAAATTCTGAGTATTTTTCACGTCTAGAAAATATAAATGACTACTTCATTTCACATAGCTCGTTGAAACCTTTCTAACAAGTCCAATAACATTGAATTTTGAGCCTCATAGCTTAAGATATGATGTTTTAAGATGAACGATCTGGAATCGAACCAGATCCGAATTGGATCTGAATTTCACCTTTCTTATATAAATATGAGATGGTAGGTTGCCCTCTTAAAAACCTAATCACCCACCATCTCTTTCCCTCATCGGAGCACTATCATCTCGGTCTGATTAGTCACCGGAGGGTCGCCGTCATCATTGGAGAAGGTGCTCCTATTGAAGATCCACGACCATCATAACGTATGGGAGCTCAAGTCACCACTGTGCGCACATTCGCGCTGCGATCAAGGGCAAAAACACCATTTTCGTGCGGGAGGAGATATCGGGGAGCATCCTCGAATCTAATGATGTTTATTTTCCCTCCTTGTCGTTGGTTTTCACATGATTCTCGATCATATGTGCGTGAATATATTAAAGCCTTAATTGTTCTAATGGTACAATTCGTATGCTGGAATTTATTGTCTATTCTTATGCAGAAATCTCTTCCTTTGATAATATAAAACACATGCATACTATATGATGTCGACACACTGTCTTTTTTTAACCTACAGGTAGATGAGTTTGATCTCGTTCCTTTTTCGAAATATGTTATAACATGTACATGCTGCTTGTGTTTGATATTAGTGAATCTCACGTTGGGTAATTAGAACATGCATCTCAGTAATGCATGTTTATCATGATTATAATGTATATAATTAGAAGTGGTGGTTTTCTTTTACCATATTAATTTTATCATGAACGTTAATTGACAATACCGACGATTCCTTTTACCCTGTCAAAAAATCATATAAAAGTATATTGCATACGGTAGTATGCTATACAAATAATTATAACTCCTAAAATTTCCAGACTTCTTATCCATGGCACAAGGAGATTTTATTTATAATATCCGAATGGAATCCAATCTTTACCACATATGATTATAATAAGATTACAATGATCGAATAAAGATTGGTTTCAAGTTACAATTCCATATATAATTCTCTTTAATATGTTTGTCAGTTTCATACATAACATGTTGCACATTAGATTAAACATCAACGTCATTTTGTTTATCCTTTCACAATGAAGATCACATAGTTACTAAGTTGACATCAAATAACCTTAAATGCAAGTTCAAATTTTCGTGAATATCTCATTAATCTATTTATGTACATATTGTTTCAGGATTCATAGTTTTGATATAAGCAGATACATTTTGTGGTCCCTATTTTAAATGGAAACATTTAATTTCCCAGTAGACTAGTATTGTTCCTTTCTTTATTTAGATATCAACATTCACCTTAATAGTTAATGAGTTAATTGATGTTTATAGGAGAGAGAGAATTTTTCCATAAGTCGTAATAATCTATATATCAGTGGAACAAAATTAAATACATGGGAGTTACTTTGAATCACATGCGTGTATATTTCCATGATTGTACTTAATAAATTCTAAAGGTTCATCATCATATATCCGCATATGGTTATCACTTAAATAGAAATGTTATGCAAATAACAACTTTGGTACAACACTCCCATGCAATATTTTTATCCTGCTAAACATAAACAACTTAGCGAATTAACTAAAAATGATGAAAGACCTAAGTGATTCCCTTGTGATGACAACATTATACGAAAATGTTGCATATTTCTAAAAAGATCAATAACAATGCTTAAGATTGTAATGATTACAGCTACATTGGTAAGATTTACAGTGATCAGAAAGACAGAGTTAGGCATCACAAGGATTGAGCGTGCATCCTTGGACCCACAGTAGATACCATGAAGGCTGTGACCCAACGGACGAGTTGGGTGATGCGTTGCACCTAGCAACCCGGATACATCCAGAATTGCTCGACGAAGCAGGTATGTGGTATGATTTGACGTTCTTGATTTCGTAGTTATACATGATGTTATGACTTAGAGTAGAATTAGGCGTGGCCGCATTAAATTCTACTTCGAGTAATAATATTTTGCAAGAGGTGTTTCGGGATGTGGTTTGAAATTATAGAAATCGGGGTTATGATCTTTTCATGTTTTAGGTGAACAAGGGTCCTTGAGGGTTCACTCGAGATAACTATCAAATTCCCGTGTAGCGGAGGCATGCGAGTCGCGTACTTGCATGTGCTAAATTAATACGAGAAAAATGATTCATGATCGGATATCTGTATTTATAAATGTATACCGTTGTTGACTCTAATCAACAAATGGAAATATCAAGATCAGCATGGTAGTCGTCAAATGACTGCTAAATTAATAAGTAAAATCAATGACCATGTGATCCAATTCGAATTATAATAACTTGGTGTATTTCAGTTTATAGAGTTGAGTACACATGCCTTGCTTATTCTTGCATTAGTGATTAATGTTTATCTCATTATTGGGTAATTGTTCATAATGTTACCTTCGTGTGGATCCCAACAGGTATAGCTGAGTGACAACCACAACAGTAGAGTTTTTTTTAAGAGATCGAACCTTATCGTCACACTTGCACAAGACATGGTGCATTTTTTAGAGTTTTTTATTTGATTATGTATTATTTTCTATTTTCATTAAGATATAATGTAATGAGAATATTTGAATTCTATAGTGATATCTTGTATCTTATTTTTGGACAACGACTTGATGCATATGATCAATGAAAAAAAGAATGTTGCAGTTTGCATTTCATTCCATGTTTTTCTCATAATGCTATACATTTAAAATGATAATCTAATGTGCATAATTTGGTTTGCAGTGTACTAGAGATCATAAACATATTTGGACCGTAATTTCACGCTCCCATCCAGTCGATTTCTCTAGTCGGATGTGCGGGACATAACCGGTGGTATCAAAGCTCCATACTCTATTTCTTATTTTATGTATTAAATTATCAGTGGGATTTGAAATATATAAAATTGTTGGAGTCTTCCGACTCTAGCATGAATTCAAGGAGAATAACTCAAGTCTCATAATAAGTCCCTTGTCTCTCTAAGCATTAACATAATTTCTAAGAAATGAGTCTAGCTGGGACTCATAATTCTAATATGACGATAAGTGATAACTCAAGATTGCAAATGTTTGAGAGGGAATGAGGAGGAAAGGAGACAAGAGACTTGTGGAATGAGGAGGAAAGAGGATAAAAGACTCATGGAATGACGAGGAAAAGGAAATGGACTGTCAGTCAAGGAATTGAGGATCACGAGGAGGTTTAAATAGGCGTGGCAATGAACTATTTTGGATGGACCATTATTTGTATGACAAATGGTTACCATTTTATATAGACTCAAATATTACATGTCTTCGAGAATCGTACATCTTGATAAATTAGGTGTCTTTGAAGAATGGATTGTTTATTACTTTAAAACAACGAACCAATAGTTGATTTATAAAACCATTTGCTAATATATATCTTCCATTGAGTTTTTAATCAGGAAATATTTAACAGGTCATGTTCAATTCACTCATTTTCTTGCAATTTGTAGAATTAAATTATCCCCAATTTTACAATTACTTCCTCGCAATATTTGACCAACAAAAGTAAATCGTCTAATACACTACAAACAAGGTACCCACGATTCACAGTTTCTAACTGGTCTCTTTCAGATCATAGACTACTGTCGCCATCCACAAATCTTACAGACCCCCTTTTCCCTTTTCCTTATTGAAAATCCCTAGCCATCATTGACGTCCCGAGGGTCTTAGGCGGATAGCTTTTAAGGAACGCTGGAGCCCTGTGCCTCCATCTCCGCCATGCACTCATCTCCTCCTCTCCTCATGATGCATCAACTTTGATTCCTCTCAATTTCCTTGAGGTTACCCCCGACTTAAGATGTGTCTTCACTTCTGCCTTCGACTCGAGTTGCGGGTTCATCTTCATCTCTTCCGCCTCTACCTGTGATGTGGCTTCACCTCCATGCCTCCAGCCTCCACATCCGATTCCCTAGCCTCAAATGCCACATCCGACAATCAAAGTTCGCTTATGTATCCGTTTCCAACAATGCCTTGAGGTCTACATTCGTTGTAGCTTGCAGCTCCACCTCGAGGTTCTTGTCGTTGTAATGCTCATCGGAAGATGTCTTCTTCCTGCTCCAGTTGAGCATCGGAAGATGTCTTCTCCCAACTCCAATCTTACGCTTTCCTTCCGGTGGAACTTCCCCAACCCATTCTCCTATGGGAGAAGTGGCTTTCTTGAGCAAGTAGATCGGCCCACTAGAGGTCGGAATCGACCATTCACATTTAGATCTGTAGGACACATATGATTATTTCTTTTTGTTTTTTTATTTGTAACCGGCTTATTCAATGAGAGTGTGATCTTAAGGTTCTTTTTTCCACCGTTTGCGGAGATGATCAGTTGTCACGGAGGATGATTTAATCTTTCTATATTTTTCTAAGTTATTCTTTGTTTTTATTTCTTCCTCTCCTGACATTAGGTTGTACTCTAGTATTGGAAAATATTAGATTGCTGAAATCTTTTTTCTTTGCTTTTTCTTTGCTTACTGTAGGTTGCTGAAATGGTTAAATGGAATAAATCCTAAAAAAAAGATTCACAGTTTCTCTTTCACCGCCGTCCTCCGGTCCCTACCTTCCCTTCTCGCCCTCGCCTTGCCTCCGCCATTTCACCCTCTCCCTCCTCTCGTGCCCTCGCCGGGAGATCTCGGGAGCGTTCTCCTCACCTCCCCCTTGAGACATCCAATGAGCGAGCAAGGCAGCTATGTTCCCCCGATCTATGTTCCCGTTGGGCAGTCAGATCCAGAAGATCGAGCTGCTCCAGGGGATGAAGTTAACCCCGTTCAACAGCAGTCCAAACAGGACGCCATGCAGTGGTCCTCTGGCATATGTTGCCTGCTTTGATGACACGCCTAGCTGTACGCAACTTCCTAATTTGTTTTCAATTAACTTTTACAAGACAATCGATGTCGTGTACAGTGAGATGAATGCTTCTTTTTCGGATAGCACAATTTTTGAGTTTACCATTTACTAATATGACGGAGTCGAGAAGATGATCTCAAGAAATATTTTCGTTCCCAACATTTTTTTTTGAGGCTCAAAAAAGGGGGAGACACTCTTTGGTGTTCGCCCCAAAAATGTATAAAAGAAAGTAAAAAGAGGTAATTACAAGGAATGGGAGAAGGAGGGAAAAAAAGTGAAGAAGACCCAAAAGAAAAGAACTAGCAACCGAACAACTCCAACCCACAAAAACAAGACCTAACGCCTACACAGCACACCAGTCATCGAGAAAGCGCGAGCAAAGGATAATAGTATTTTCCCGATAGAACTGTTGACCGGAGAAGAGAGCATCGTTCCTTCCCAGCCAAATGCACCACAATCTTGCAATGGGGGCCAAAAGATCCCTCCTAGCCCTGTTGCTGTTGCTCCATAGAATCTCGCAGAAATCAGAAAGGTTGTCCGAGATCGCCCAAGGCAAGTCGTCGCAGATCCCACGAACCAAGTGGCACCTGAAGAAAAGGTGATCAATAGTTTCCACCTCCGAATTACATAGGGCCAAGAGATCAATATTTTCGTTCCCAACATGCACTTAATTCTAATCAATGATTGGCATAATTACTTGTTCTTGTCATGCATTAAGGAGACGCATGCATAGCGGAGTTCCTGTTGGTTAACGGATCTGATAAAAAAATGCATAGGCTGAATGATTATCAAACAAGAGAATCACTAACAATCGCACAACATCAAGATTTATAATGATTTGGTAACATGCTTACTTTACTTGCTCACACCAAACTGTCTCTTTGTATTCTTTTGAATATGTATGGAGTACCAAGGCTTTAAATGTCGGATTTCGGTTTCGTTTCGATGAGCCTGGAAAGAGAAATTCGGTGGAATTTTGATGGAATTTAGTGAAATGACCGGAAATTAGGAAAATTGCTTGAAAATTAGTTTTTTAAATAAATACATCTAATATTCTTTAACTCAATAAATGAGATAGAAATATAGTTTTTTTGCCAATAGTAAGATATTAATATAATATGTCGCATTAAATTTCTATCCAATCGTCCCAACAGTCAAAAAAGTAGTATGCTGCTCATAACCAGAACTAGATTTGGAATTGTAATTAGAAGCCATTGGTTTTTCCTCTTGAATATGAAGAGAATGGCGACATGTGAGAATAAAAATAAAAATATAAATATATTCAGCTAAAACTTTTATTTAACTATTAAATCTTGTGTCTAGCTGATTTGGTTTGGATTTAGTTATAAAATATAGAAACTAACTAAAGAAACTTCTTTAAACAATGTAAACCACTCTAATAACTCAAAACACTAGCGAATAAATAAGTGAAAATTCATTAATATATGCAAATTTCGATGAAAGCCAATGGCAAATTCCCTTATTTTATTTGTTTTCCCGAAACGACATGTAATTTCGTTGATATTTCGATGATATCTCGTTGAAATCTTGGAAAAAGAAATAAGGGAGCGTTTCGATTTCGGTGTCCTAAAAAATGAAAATTTCGGTGGAATTTGAGGCCATGTGGAGTACAATGAACAGCTGTCCCAAAGGCCTATGCTAACATGGTTACTTGGTATTTAGGAGTACAGGGAGGTGTGGATGTGAAATCATCAATATATAGCAACATTCGCGGGCAGTCATTGGAAAATTATGTAGTAATCCAGGATAAACAGTGGGATCCTCCATAAAGAGCTCTGTTGCAAAGAGGGATGTCGTCTTTCAATTAAGGATACAACCCAGGACAAGTTGCCAGCCTTAATAAAATTTTGTCTTGGTTGGACACTGATGTCGTTCCCAAAGTTGCCTCTGCTCCTCTTTTGTTATTTTGTTTATGTTATGTTATGGTGAGTATGCGTGTAAGGTGCTGCTAGCGGGTTTCTTTCACAATACATCATTTCCTTATATATTTACAAGAATAACATGGTTAACATTTGAAGAATCTTTAAGAGGTTATTTGGCATGCACAGAGGCAATTGAACTATGGACCAAAAGAGTTGTTATCCATGCAATATGCTATGATGCGAAAAATGTGTGCTAGATGTAAGATCATGCGAATTCAAAGAGTCAAAGAAGGATGATGTATGATATACATACATATATATATACATACATACACACACACACACACACACACACATATATATATATATATATATATATATATAGAGGATGGGGAGCTTGCACCAAGGTGCATGTAACTTTACATGCACCGGCGCTTATATCTTCCACATTTTTTACTTTTTTGAAAAATACCACCATGTATATTCATCCATATATCCCTCCAATATGTCATTCGAATTTCGTCAGAAACAGACTCCTATGACCTCCATCCAGAACAGGTAATTACAACAGTCTTAGAATTGTTGTAATCGACCTGTTCTGGATGGAGGTCATAGGAGTCTCTGTTTCTGACGAAATTCGAATGACATATTGGAGGGATATATGGATGAATATACATGGTGGTATTTTTCAAAAAAGAAAAAAATGTGGAAGATATAAGCGCCGGTGCATGTAAAGTTACATGCACCTTGGTGCAAGCTCCCCATCCTCATATATATATATATTGATAACGAATGGGTTTGATAGAAAAAGATGATGCAAAGGTTGTTTTGTGAGTGTCTATAGAAGTTTTCCAGTTGATCATTCTTAAACTTCAGAAATCACATTTTTTTTAGTTGACTATATATTCTTCTCAGTCTTCTGTTCACTTTATAATCCTAGTCGATTAATGCCAAGTCTTGTAAACGTGCTTACTGCCTCAAATTTTCAGTCGACTATAACCCAAATTCCAGCAGCTATTCTTTTCCCAGACGGTGAAATTATGGAACATCAATCCCCAATATCCAAGACTATCAAGACTTTCAGTCGAGTAACCTTTTATGCCTTCATTCCAGTCACCTAATTTGTATTTTAAATGAATATTTTGTACTAGTCGTTAGTGACCTTATACCTAACCCTAATTACTATTCTTAAAACAGTCACTAAGTCATCTTTAGCCTACAAATATGACTCCTAAGTCCGTTTAACCTTCATTAATGCTAGAAATTCACATCTACTCCTCTAAGTGAAGTTGTTAGCTCTTTATGTGCGAAATTCTCAAGTATTCAGCTCCAATATAGTTTCAATTATTCTCTAGTGATCTTAAGATGCATCCTTCTCCATTGAGCATCTCAAGCCTTGTTTCATCTCATCTAGGCTCAAGTAAGCTTATGTGTTAAGTTTATGCACCAACAATTCACCTTTCTTTTGCAAGCTTTGTCTATAGGTACATTGGTTGTGGGTTCCTTTCTCTGCGAGAGATCAAATCTCCTTTGGGATTTGTCCAAGGAGAGGTACACGTTGCATACAAGGTTGTGCTACCATTGGTTTCAAGTAGCGTGAATAATGGAAGCAAGCTTCGTTGAGAGAATGGATATGAAACCCTAGAACGATAAGTTCTGGATCGCGGTATTAGCCGCTTGGGTTTTCACATTAAAATCAACAAGTGCAATTTTGGTTTGCATTTTTTATCTCTACTCTACTCTTGTAGCTTGCAATTCTTAACTAGATATTATCATTAGATTATTGTATATTGCACACTTCACCCCCTTATACCAGATTCACATACTGGTTGACTAATTCCATACTTGTCGGCTAATCCCACTCTTTGTTAACTAATTAATTACCCCAGTCAACTAAACTCACTTTCCAGTAATATAGCTCTAGATTTTGTTTTTCAAGCTCAGTTGACTGATCCTTTTCATCGGTTGATTAAATCTATGCTTTATTGGTAGAAAACGAAACTTTGGATGTTGAAATTTTCGGAAAAACATCGTTAGTTGTCTAACGCTTTTTCTATCAACTAATTTATTTTTCACTGGACTTATTTTATTTTTAATCAACTAATTTGGTCTAGTTTGCATGTGTTCATTCTAGTACTTATTGAACACTTACCTAACCCTATTTACTATACTTAAATGACTATATTGACTTATGCCTCAGAGAAAGGGAGGATTATTAGGAGGTTGCTATGCCAGTGGCATGGCAACGTTGTTCTCTTGCAGGAGATCATTGATCCGAAATTGGGCCAACTGTTTTTATAGCTCGGTTGAAGGGACCATGTTCTCAGATTTTTACAGCTCTGGATGCGGTAGGTAGTTTTGAATTTTTTACATGGAATAAAGATTGGTTCAAATACATATCTAAGATTATTGGCACACACATGATTTCGGTATTATCGAGGGACTAACACAACAATGCTTTCATGACCTTCTCGAGTCTGCTACGGGCCCATTGATGCGGCTCTTAGGCCGAGGTTATGGGAGGACCTGTGGTATTCCAGTTCACACCCCTTTATGTTCCTTGGTTGATTGGTAGGGACTTCAATGTCATTTTGTTTGTTACGGACCACCCATGAATGCATGGGGGGCATGATCAATGTTCTTCTGATTTTGTTGGCATGGTCCTGGATCTGCAATTGGTGGTTATGGATGCAACTAATTGCCGGTATACTTTGCAGAGCTTTGGGTCCATATAAAGGTTGGAACGTATTCACCATCGATTTTCTCTTGGCCCATGGCTCAACCCTGCTTTGCTTTAGATTTGACCACACTCCTTTGCTATGGAGCTCTGGAGAGAACGAGATACCATGCTCTTTCTTTTCGAGAAGGCCTAGTTGCTCAAATATGGCTTCAGAGAAATGATTATAGATTTGAGGTCCTCTTTCCAGTGTGAGGGCATGACCGTTGTGAGACTGTTTCGTAATTTGGAGGCCTTGAGTCTGAAGTTGTGCACATACAAGGAGATCCATTCAAAACAAGAGCTTGTCGCAAGGAGGCTCAATCGGGGTTGGAAAGGCTGGATGGGGTGGAGGACACCTGAGGCCTCATTCAATCTGAACAAGCGGTGGTGGTCAACTTTCAGAGAACCATCCAAAAGAGGGCAGGAGGCAGGAGATTGAAAAGCAACAACGGTTTATGCAGCATTGGGTAAGAGAAGGTGATGTCATTACTAAGTTCTTTCACTCGATTACCAATAGCAGGAGGTTGTACAACTACATAGGAGGTGTGGCATAAGCGATTTTGAGGGGACAAGGAGATGGGGCAGGCGACTGTGTTTTTTTTTTCCCCATAGAATGAGTTGTTGGGCTCCTCACATTGGCTAGAGATGGAGAGGGTAAGGGGCTTCTTCTTTGTCTACTAAGTAGTAGAATGAACTCATACAAGTGTTTTCGTTCGTCGAAGTCCAGTCTGCGGCATGGGAATTGAATGTGGTGGGGCACCTGGTCCTGATAATTTCTGTTTTTTTCTATCAAGGAATTATCTACCTTAATTAACATCGATATTATGGATATGATGGAGTATTTTGTTTTTTTCTATCAAGGAATTATCTACATTAATTAACATCGATATTATGGATATGATGGAGTTTGCTATCAGAAATTGTGATTTTTAAACTCCGACCCATGCACTTATTTTCCTTCTGCTGAAGGAGGTTTCTGAAAGAGTAGATGATTTCCAACTAGGGATGCAAACGAACTGATACGAAGACAGATATGCATGTTACCATATCCTTATGCATTTTAAATACGAATACGTACATGGATACGAATATTGACGGATTGTAAAACTAGGTTACCATATCCTTAAAAAACCAATAAATGTGTAAAACAAATACTGAACGCATACAATTAATGTTAGAAATACTCTATAAATTGACTTTAATGTACATGAATTGGATGGAAAACACATGATATATATAGTAAATGCACTTATATCATAAAATTACACCAAATATGATGAAAGAATGTATAAAATTATGTTATATATGATTGAAAATAAATCTACAATTACATTTATATATGAAAATGGATACACGGATATGGATAAGGACGTCTGTCGATATCAAAATGATATCCACATCCGTATCCATTTTAAAATGGATATGGATACAGATGTCAAAATCTATGTATAACGGATATGATAGGAGATCGGATACAGATATATCCTTAACAATTTGTATACCTATTTCCATTTTCCAATTGATTGCTCTTTCCTATGTAGTATACCTAGTGGTTGTCAAGGTGTTGGCTAATCAGCTACAAAATATCTTGGACGAGCTTATTAATGAGGTCCAGACAATTTTTATCCATAACTGACTGATGATAGATGGTGTAGTTATAAGCTTGGAGACTACGGATGACTGGGAACACAGTGGAGTTCGTGGAATCCTTGGAAGATTGATTTTTCAAAGGCATAGGATTGTGTTGATGGGTTTTTTCTAAAGGCGACCTTTGTGAAGCTTGGCTTCACGGATCTATGGATATTCTTGATGAAGAGATGCATCACCACAGCATCCCTATCGGTCTTAATTAACGGGAAGCCAACGCGGGCTTTTTTCAACAACAAGGTGGAGTCAAACATGGTTGTTCCTTGACCCTATCCTTTTTCTGCTCATAACCGATGCTTTCGTATAGGAAGGATGGATGTCGCTAGGAGGCGGAGGGCTGTCAAGACCGAGGCTGAGGGGGGGATAAGCAGGTTAGATGGGCATGATGATGAGCGGGGGTTGACCCCGACGGAGGTAGAGGAGAGGGCAGCATGGCTAGAGGCAATATACCTGGAGGACATGAAAGAAGAGGTTCACTGGCGACAGAGATCGAGGCAGAAGTGGCTAAGGGAAGGCGATGCGAACACGCGCAGCGTCCGGGAGAAGGAGAAGGAGCTTCTTACACGAGGTGGAGGTGGGAGGCCGCAGAGTGTCGGGAGAGAGGAACATCGGTATCGCTTTGCGGGAGCACTTTGTGAGGGCTTCCAGGAGGGTGAGGGAGGACAGTGGTTGGGGATGGACGAGCCTGGGTGTTGGGTCTTTGACTGGAACCCAGGCAGATTCGTTGGTCGCCGCGTTCTCGGAGGAGGAGGTCCGCAGGGCAGTTTGGGATCTGAATGTGGACGGGGCTCCTGGCCCTGATGGCTTCTCTATATCGTTTTACCAGGTGTTCTGGGAGCTGCTGAAGGGGGACATTTTGGAGGTCTTGGATGAGTTCAGGAGTGCCAACAGGGGTTTTGAGAAAATTAACAGGGCCTTGATCTTTCTACTGTCAAAGAAGGAGACTCTTGTGGGGGTTGGGGACTTCAGACCTATTTCTATATCTAATGGCATATATCTCATCGTCTCCAAGGTGCTTGCGAACATGCTTAGAGCAGTCTTGACATTTGTGGTCTTACCTACACAATATACGTTCATTCCTGGTCGGTGTATGGCGGATGGGATCGTCGCTGCGTCTGAGGCTCGTCTTGAGTGGAAGAGGTCTGCAAAGAAAGGTGCCATTTGGAAGATTGACTACGCCAAGGCCTACGATTGTGTCAGTTGGAAGTTCCTTTGGGTATCGACGCAGAGAAGGGGGATTTCTCGAAGAGTAGATTAGTTGGATCAAGAGATGTGTCACTACTAGCTCGTGCTCTGTGTTGGTCAACGGAAGGCCGGAGGGTGGTTGGTTCGAACTGCAGATGGGGGTTCGTCAGGGCTGCCCCCTAGCTCCCATGTTGTTTGTGCTAGTGGCGAAGTGTCTTGCCGTCTTGTTTCAGTGGGCGATAGAAGAGAGGTGGTGTGAGGGATTCAGGTTGGGGGACATCTCCATTCCGGTGTTGCAATATGCGTATGACACTCTGATCTTTCTGGGGGGGATGGAAGAGAAGAACCACAATGCGGCTATTTTGGTAGACTTGTTTGGGTGCCTCTTTGGATTGAAGATTAACAGGAAGAAGTCGGTCCTGGTTCCACTGGCGATGGACGATGAGGAGGGGAACAGGCTCGCGGAGTAGGCAGGTTGTCCTAGGGGACATTTACCGATAACCTATCTGGGGTTACCTCTGGTTGCGGGCAGATTGAGGAAGTCTGATTGGGATTGTGTTTTGCGGAGAATGGAGGAGCGACTGGAGGGCTGGAAGGCTACCACTCTGTCCATGGGTGGGAAGCTTACCCTGCTGAAGCACATCCTTTCAGCCATTCCGGTCTTTTTCTACTCTACGAGACTGATGCCTGTTGGAGTGAGAAGGAAGGTGGAGGCTATGATGAGAGCTTTTTTCTGGTCGGATGGGAGGCAAGCAGGAAGGGGTTTCCATCTGGTCGCTTGGAAGGATGTAGATGTACTCGTTTCGGAGGGGGGTCTTGCTATTCGAGATGTGGATCTGATGAACAAAGCATTGATTGCTAAATGGGTGGTGCGGATCCGGGGTGCATCCGACTCGCTAGTCTTATGGTTACTGAGGACGATCTATGGTGTCGCTGGGGAGTTGGTGGCTGCGAGGATACGTCATGAGTCTCCATTGTGGTTGGGAATCCGTGCTGTGCTTCCGAGGCTCGGGCCCTTTCTCTGCCCGACATTGGGGAATGGTCACCGGTTCCGATTCTGGCAGGATGATTGGACGGGGAGGGAGCGCTGGCCACTCGATTTCTTAGGCTGGTGGCTTAGCAGCTAACAGAGGGGCGCGTGTGGCGGAGGTGGCTGATTCTGGTTCGTGGGCTCCGAGGCTCCACTCTGATCTCTCGGATCAGAGGATGGAGGAGTTCTTACGCCTGCTATCCGAGATTCCCTCTGTTGGGGAGATGTCAGGTGGCCCAGATCACTTTGTTTGGGCAGATGGTAAATTCTCGGTTAAGATGGCCTATCGGAAGCTGAGAGCTGGAGCAGTGGTAAATGATGAAGACCTATGCGCGGACATGAAAGTGATTTGGGCGGCCAAGATTCCTACTCGCGTCAAGGTGTTCCTTTGGTGCCTAAGGAGAAACCGCCTCTGCGACAAGGTGAGGAGGGGGAGGATGCTGGGTATGGCAGATCTGAGATGTGACAGATGCGAGGAGGACGTGGAGGACGCGGACCACATTCTCGGTTGCAGGACTTCGACGCAAGTATGGGATTCATTGGGGATCTCTTGGGTCCAGACTTCCGGTCTGGGTCTTTTTTGGAGATTTATTCGATCGGTGGGACTCGGGTCCTCCGGGGATGTTTCTAGGCCCTTCGCCGCCTTATGGGCTATCTGGCTTGGCAGGAATGACTGTATTTTCAAGGGGCAGCGGTTTTATTGGGAAAATGTTATTGCCCACTCTAATGCTGTGTGCAATTTCTGGATTTTCAACTGATGTACCCTTTCGTTAATTAATGAATATTTTGGTGTGGTGACTCCCGACTTGGGAGGGCTCCCCCTTTTTTTCTATTAAAAAAAATCGATGTTCTCAAATTTATGGTGAGACTTGTGATGTAGAGAGGTGGCGCCTCGAGATACAGTCGAAATGTAGAGATTTCAATCCCAATACTACAATATGCATATCACACCATCCTTTTTATTGAGATGGGGGTTTAAGAATCAAAGTCATGAACACTATGCTTTATATTTTTCGAGAGCTCTTAGGGCTTGTAGTCAACATATCCTAATTCATTTTTGTCCCGTTCGATTTCTTAGAGTTTGAGATTGAAGACTGTACAACGATTATCTTGATCCCGCGTGGTTGTCTTCCTCTCAGTTACTTGGGGTTGCCTTCTTTCGTGGGAGGTTGCATCAGCCAGGTTGGTTACCGATGCTTGAGGGATTGGAGCTGAAGTTGGCTAGGTGGAAGACCTCTTGTCTTTTGAGCGAGCTAGGCGTGTACTCTTGAAGACTATGTCGGAATTGGATATGTGTTCTTTATGACCTCCCGCATCAATCAGGTGGGGCTCGTCGCTGCCTTGAGTCGTGTATGAAAAGATTTCTCTGGTGCTTGTCTGATGGCAATTCTTGAGGGCTACACCCAATGAATCAGGACATTGTTACGCTTTCTAATGATCGGGGTGGGGTGGGGCTTGGCATCTGCAGACTGGAAGATAATGAAGTGCTTCTCAAGTGGGCGACCAGACTGTGAGGTAGTAGCGGGATGAATCTGGCTTGACATCCGATACGAAACATTTATGACCTTCCGACTCACCCACTAGTTCCACCCAAGATCGAGACACTCATCAATACAATTCTATAAAGGGATTTGTGTCGTGATTCACGACTTACCCCCTATGTGTGACTGACAGTGGGAAATGGTACGTCATTCAGATTCTAGTTGGACAATTTGACTGAGGAGGATCCTCTGAATACTCATTTTCCTCGTTTATTCATATTAACTGAGGATCGTTGCGTGTCTGTGCATGAGACATGGATAGACAACCAGTGGACATCAAGTCCTTTACTTTAGGTTGTCTTATCAACACGTTTAAGATTTTATTTAGTCGACTGACCTCATTTCCAGGTTTGTGGGTTCATTTACGGGGCGTGATCACTGGGTCAGGTACGATGACCACTTCTCGATCAAGAAGGCATATTGTGCACTCACGACTTGATGCATCCCCCAACCGGGGATCAAGGAACACAACTGAGAATTATTTTGGCTTTATGTGCGCAAACCAATAGCAATGTTATGAGCTATGTGGTTAACACATAATGGTATCTTTTTAGAGCTGAGCTATTTGATGTTGAGAATATTACTCACCTACCTAGATCTCTCGTTGAAATTTGGCTTTTGTAATTATTGAGATTTGTTAGAAAATAGGAAGCGGGAGCGGGATGATAAACATAGCATAAAAATAGAAAGAATAATCGTGAAAGAACACGAAGATTTTTACGTGGAACCCTACTCCCTAAGGAGCGGGATGAAACCACGAGAGAAGCCCTAAACTTAACTCTTTTTCATAGTTAAATATTATTGTGCTCTAATACTCTCTTTCATTTCAAGTAATTGATTGGTCGTACAATACAGTGAATGTACTACTATAATACAATAGTAAATAGTATTTGATGAAAGAAAGAGAACAAACAAAAACGGGAACAATCAATATTAATGATGCAACCTTTGTTACATTAAATCCGAAGCAAGGGTTCCCCTTTTTTTTGACTGAACCATAAGAAATTGTATGATATGGAAAGACATAACATGTAACTAAAAGGAATAATAAAACTTGCTAGTCTCTGAAGCAAGTTGGGCCTGAAATAAATAGAAAATAAAGGTTTTATTTCTTCAATAGATTGTGGGGCACTCTTTCTCTTTGCAGAAGGTGGTATCAACTAGCAATAATCTTTCTGTGGACGTCTGGAAACCTCTTTCATGTAGCTTGGCAAGGAAATTTTGAGTCGTAGGTACAAGACCCTTTACACGTAAGACTCATTGCTCATGCAATTTGAGATCCCCATTTTGGTCAACCTTTGTAGAAGCCTTTACTCGAGGGGGTGCTCTTGGACCGGTGAATATTGCTTATTTCGGATTGGTGCAAATCCAATCACCTTGATTTGGGATGAAAAACAATTCCCCATTGATAGCAAATCAAATGGTTATACACTAAGCGGGGAAAATACATGATATTTGAGAAACAACAAAATTATGCTATGCCATTCGTTTGATGAGAAATAAAAAGGAATATCGAAAATTTGCGTGGCTGAAGCTTAAGCAACTACTTTTGAAGTAACAGAAAGAAAAGCAACGACTGGAGTGGGAGAGTCAGAGTCGAAAAGAGGATTCCTCACTTCTTTCTCTCATTCAAAACCGTGCATGAGACTTTCATCTCGCATGGCTCCTAAGTGATAAAAGAAAGAAGAACTCATCTTCTTTTTTTTGTTACCTTCCTCGCGTGTGTATAAGATCGAATCCATTCGATTTCTAAAAAGGAGGGGCATATGCTTCATTGCTTTTTCTCTCATCTGATACAGGAGGTCTGGGGCTTCTTATATAGCCTCCACAGGGCTTCCAAGTCCCACCACTGGTAGATGTGGGACTAAACTCTTGGATAGGGTAAATGGATCCTGGAGAGATCCATTTACCCATCTCCCATACATATGACGCATATAACAAATATTCCAACACTCCCGCTCAAGCTGGAGCATGCAATGCTCAGCTTAGACAAACAGAAAGAAACTCAACTCACGCTACATGACACTACGGACAATATCAACCCTACGCGCACAACTGCTGCTGTCGAGGACGTTGCTTCTCATGCCGTGCACGGGAGGAGGATGAATGGGCTAGAGTGTGAGTCTGCTGAATCTCTTCGTCGGAGAGCACGTGCTCTGAACTGCGCATGTCAGAGTCACTGCAACTGGAATGAGTCTCCTTGTCGGAGTACTCTGGCACGCCACAATAATGTGGACAACTGCTCCATCTCTTAAAAGGACCTAACTGAAAAGGTCGTGGAAGTTCAATCCTCGTCGGAGTCCACGGTCGCTGGAGAATGGAGTCTGAATGAAGTCTTCTCGTCGGAGAACTGGGTCTCTCCCATCTGGCATAGAGAATGGTGCACTACTCTGGTGTACCTATGATACCACATGAAAACCCTTGCCAACATGGCATAGGGAATGGTCCTTACTCTGGAGTCCTTATAGCTTACATGAAAACTCTGACCGAAACAACAAGAAAAAGATGGGGACCGTAACAAAAGATGGCAAACATGTGCACATCTGAAAAAAGACCGCATACTTGTGCGTGTCCGAAACTGGAGACTCGGAAATATCTGACGTCGAGTCTGAACCTGCTGATAAAATCTGTAGAGTCTGAACGAATGGTTGGTCTGGAATCTGTCGTATGAATATGAAATATATGTATATGGAGAATAGACCTGTGACTCTAGACAACACTCCCCATTTCTCCCAAACTTGTCAGAAAACAAAGACAACGACAATGTTGGGAGAAGACAATAAAATGGGGAGAAACAAAACCAATTAGCCGATCACAAAATTTTCTTTGGCTTTTCAAAACATGGATAACAGTTGGTCATTTATTTTTTTGGCAACATTTGTTTATTTTTTTAAGCCATGCAACCCTTTTTTTTGGCTTTCCATTTTCCTTTTTTTCCGCATACGATTTTTTCGCATTTTGCGTACGACTTTTTTTATTGTATGCACCTATTTTCTTTTCCTCCCTTTTTTTGCATTCCCCTCTTTTTTTTAAAACAAAAAAAAATCAGCTCAAATCGAGCCCAAACACAAAGTGCCCCTCCCTTTTTTTTAACAGCAACAACCCTAAAGTGGGCTCCTCTCTCTCTATTTTTTTAAACAAAGCTCGACCTAACTTCGGCCTGTTTTTTTTTTAAATTTCGGCCCGTACAACAAGCCCAATAGGGTTCGAACCCTCTATTTGGCATGCGCCGCTGATGGAGATCGGAAAAGAGAGGTGTTCCTGGCGATCCCCCCTGCGCGGCGATCGCGAAGCAGGAGCCCCATCAAGGGCACGACGATATCAAGGGAGCACCATCAAGAGCACAACGGTGTTGGAGAGACGCTGCCGCCTGATGAGCTTCGTGGGCATGGCGGTGAGAAGGAATGCCATCTCCTGGCAGTCTGCGACTAGAGAGGGTGACCTGCGGTGTCGATGGAGAAGCTCCCTGCTTGGGAGCACTGTGGGAGATTGGAGCACCACCAACAAGCTCCGCGTGGAGCCATGGAGCGCCGCCTGCGCTGGAACCTGCTCGCGCGTGCCTCCTGCACGCTTGGAATGAGAAGGACGACTCCAATTGGTTTTGAAGATACGCGCCTCTACCTTGAGCGATCGTCTGGAACCTGGATCGTTGGAGCGACATCGCCTGAGGTGCCTTGAAGGTCATAATCGGCACCGCTCGGAGCTTTGAACAGATGAAGGGAGGGGCTAAGGTTGTTCTTGATGGCCTTGAGCGCATGTTGCTCGTCGCCTGGAGACTGCGCCAAGGAGATGAGGGTGCCATCCAGGAACTGCGTGTCCTGGAAGTAAGAGGGTGCGCCGCCCCTTGAAACAGAACTAGGGTTTTGGAATGAAGCCCTATAATTGAATTGGAATTTGACCATTCTCCAAAAGCAAATCTATGAACAAAAATTCAATCGAAACTTGACTAAAATAAAAACATAACATGATTCCTCGAGAATCGAACCCGCTTTGATACCATGTTAGAAAATAGGAAGCGGAAGCGGAATGATAAACAAAGCATAATAATAGAAAGAATAATCGTGAAAGAACACGAAGATTTTTACGTGGAACCCTACTCCCTAAGGAGCGGGATGAAACCACGGGAGAAGCCCTCAAATGGGCATATGTTTCATTGCTTTTTCTTTCATCTGATACAGGAGGTCTGGGGCTCCTTATATAGCCTCCACAGGGCCTCCAAATCCCACCACTGGTAGATGTGGGACTAAACTCTTGGATGGAGTAAGTAGATCCTGGAGTATTTACCCATCTCCCATACATGTGACACATATAACAAATACTCCAACAAGATTGTTAGGTGTACATTTATTATTATGAAATGCAAGGGTGTATTTGTAGTAGTTCCAGTAAACCCTAGACTCCCCTTCTGTATAAGGGAGTCTTATTCAATGAGAAAATACAAGTGAATATTTCTATTTTTCTCATTTTCCAAGATGGTATCAGAGCCTTGAGAGAGGAATCTTCTCTCTTGGGAATCCCGTGCCCTAGCTCCATGAAACCCTTCCGCCACCACACAAGTCTCCGCTTGCACCCTCTGAAGCTCCATCGTCGTCGCCTCCACCTGTATTCGTTGCTGTCACCACACAAGTCTCCTCCTCTGTCTGCGCCCTCTGAAGCTTCATCGCCATTGCCACCACACAAGACTCCACCGCCTCTACCTGAGCTCCATCGCCTGCGCACCCTTTTCCACATGTGCTCCATCTCCCCCGCACCCTCCTGTACACTCTTGCCTCGTGCTATTGTTGGCCCTCTATCACCTCATCAACACTCGAGTTACTGTTGTAGCCTTGCTGTCCAGTAACCTGCCTGTGGTATCTTGCATTTTCTTCTTACTAAGATTGATTTTCAGATATGCTATTAAAAAGTAAGAAGTCTATCATGCATCAGGGTGCATGATCTATTTTGTTTAGTTACAACCTATCCTTGTTGCTACTGTTGTGTGGGTTTGGTTGGTTTTAAGAATCGTGAATCATGTTTGAAGTAGTAGACTCTTCTACTCATGAAGGGGAAATGAAGAACCCTTTTTTTGATACCGTCGCCAAGTTGGATGGTGAGAACTATATACTATGGTCTCAGTCCCTTCTGAATATAATAGAAGGGCATGACAAGGAGCACATCATTACCAAGGAGGAACCAACCGAGAAAACCGACACGAACACAACATGGAAGGACAATGCAATGGTCAAAGCATGGATCATGTGTAGTTGTATATCTCGCATTAAGAATGATATTGTGCACTACAAGGCAGCTAAGTGCATGTGGGATAGTCTCCGCAAGACGTATTCTGAGGAAAAGAATTATGCTAAAATTCTTCAGACATATGTGGATATCTCAAATTAAGTAAAATGGTCGCCCCCTGGCTCAATTCTACTCAGCACGAACTCAGGATTACAGAGGCTGAATTCCTATATGCCCATTTGCACGTGTCCCTCAGTAACCAATTGATGGTTGGACTCTTCATTGGAGGATTGGACCCTATAGATGAAGTCACTTGAGCGCAGATGATCACGACCTCTAAGATTCCGTCTATGGAAGAAGCCTTCAGCATGCTTAGCAGGTTGTCTATATCCATCCCAACATAGACTCAGGTTGAGACCACATCAACCATGGTTGTACCCGCAGACAGAGGCTGAGGGACTTTCTTTTGAGGCAGGAGATGTGGTCGTGAATTCGAACAAGGAAAGCCCCCGTGTTCCTTTTGTGGCCGCATGGGCTACACTGAAGATCGTTGTTGGGGGAAACATGGTAGAACCCGATGGCTCAGCGGGCCATCCCAGTGCGGGATGACAGTTCGTCAGGAATAATTCGAGCATAATACGAGGATCTGATGCAGCGACTGAGCCAGCATGCAGTTGCATCACAACCATCGTCATCAGGGGGAGGTGCTACTACCATGGGCACTATTAATGATACAATAGCCTTCGCTGATGCCTCATGTATGCCTACTTTGTGCTATACCTGTAGGAGTGTATCTACTTCTTTTGATTGGTCGGTAGATTCTAGTGCATCGTGCCACATTAGTATCAATAAAAGTTAGTTCACTGCACTCCGAGAGGTTGCGTCAGGTCGCACTATTATTGTTGCAAATGACAGATTATCCCATATCGTTGGACAGAGAGATGTCAAAGTGGCTCTAAATATTCAGCTAATTAATGTTCTACTTGCTCTTGAATTTCCTACGAGTCTTTTATTTGTATCCAGAATCACTAAGGAGATTAATTGTCGAGTCATTTTTGATCCAGTGTCTTTTGTTTTTCAGGATATGCCGACCGACCAGGTGATCAATTGTGGCCGTGGAGAAGGGATGTGTACCACTTGATGCAATCTCTGTTTGCAGATCTTGTCTCTACATCTACTGGGGAGTCTTCCTACACTTGGCACTTGCGTCTTGGTCATTTGCCTCTACTGAAATTAAGACAAATTCGACCCCAAATTCCTGTATCAACATCATTCCGATGTGAAACGTGTCAACTTGGGAAGCAACATAGAAGCTCTTTTCCAAGTTGTCCTGCTCGTGTCGCCAAGTTTGTTTTTGATTTAGTTCATTTTGATGTATAGGGGCCGAGTCAGGTTCCAGATCATTTAGGTCATAGGTTCTATCTGGTGGTTGTGGATGATTTTACTTGTGTTTCTTGAGTATTTCTTTTGAAGTCTAAATCTGAAGTCGCTATTGTTATGAAAATTTTCTTTATGGAAATGAAAAATCTGTTTGGTTTTTAAGTCAAAACTATTCGTACTGATAATGCTATTGATTTTTACAATCAATATCTTCATTCCTTTTGGAATGAGCATGGGATCGTCCACCAAACATCGTGTCAATATACGTCCCAACAAAATGGCGTTGTCGAAAGGAAACATCGTCATATCCTTGAAGTGGCTTGCACTTTACTACTTCAAAGTGCTACTCCCTCACTTTTTGGGGCGATGCGGTCCTCACAGGCACATATCTATTTAACCGCATGCCGTCCGCCATTTTGGAAGAACATACGCCATACTCTTTACTATTTCCAGACATACCTAAAATCTTCGAGTGCACCTCTTTTGTCCACATCCATTCTCCTGGTCGTGATAAACTCTCTCCTCGAGTTGTGAAATGTGTCTTTGTTGGCTACTCTAAAACACAGAAGGGATATCGATGTTATGATCTTGTACATCGTCGTTATCATGTTAGTGCAGATGTAGCCTTCTTTGAGTCTATGCCTTACCACTCTACCTCAGGCTCTCGAGTTGTGCCCCCTGATGACATTGAGATTGATAGTCTTCCTATGTCGTCTCTTAGAAACATGTCCTTGACTCGAGACACTACGGTTGATGACAGTCAACGTTTTTCAATTAGTGTATACTCGTCGGATGGCACCCCCTTTGGTCACACCAGCACCTGATCTCAAGGTATATTATGATAAGAATATTAATGAAATAATGTTTGAAGACGTTACATATACTGGCGAGCAAGTTGTTGAGGAGATTTCAGATTCTTTAGATCATTCTGATCTGCCCATAGCGCTCCGAAAAGGGTAACATACATGTTGTAGAGAATATTATGTAGTCGGTGTATCATTTTCTCTATTTTTATTTTTCCGATAACCTCTTATGTAATTTACCCATGGGTCCTCTCTATATAAGAGAGCCTAGGGTTCTATGGAATAAATAGATTGCTCATTTCCACCAACATGGTATCAGAGCCAAAACCTTAACCCTAACCCTAAAACCCTACCACCGTCGCCCCTCTCTCTCTCCCTCCATTTCTCAGAGCCGCCGCTGCCGCCCCTCACCTTAAGGCACCGTCGCCGCCACTCCGCCCCTTCTCCCGCCTCCGTCGGCACTCCGCCCCTTCTCCCGATGCCGTCGGCCCCCTCATCTCCGGCCCTCCACTGCCGGTCCCCTCTCCAACGTAGGGGACCTCCACCGCTGGGTCCCCTCCCCTTTTCTACCGGCGCCCCTTCTTCCGTCGGCCTCTCTCTCTATGGATTTGAGTACGCAAAGTCTACATATGCACTCAAATCCTATCAAGTTTATGTAGACACTTGTTTCTCGTCTACAATCTCTAGTTCTTCGTCTACGGCGACATGTCAGAAAACAAAGTCGATATGCCCTCCATAGGCGCATTCAAAGGTCCATCGCCAATAGTCAAGATGGATAGGACGAACTATGAGCTCTGGATGATGCAGTTCATGAGTCTCATGAAGTCGAACGATAAGAAGCATATTCTTACCAAGTAAGAGCCGACAGAGAAGACCGGGATCTATGCCTCCTGGGAGGCTGATGATTCATATGCCAAGGTTTGGCTGTCAGGTACGTTGTCGATGGAGATTGCCAATGATGTCCTCCATCAGCCCACCACTAAGGCGATGTGGGATATACTGATCGCCACATATTCACAGGTGCGGAATGAGACCAAGATGTTACAGCTCCAGCATGACATTTTCACGATGAAGCAGAATGGGCGACCGCTTTACTCTTTGTATACATCCCCGAGGGGGATGTTTGAGAAACTCTATAGCATTATACCCCCCATGGCTACCCCTGAGCAGCAGAAGACCTTCCAGAATGCTACCATGGTGGGGGTACTGCTAGCAACACTTGATCCAGAGTATGAGGCAGCCCGATCTCAGATACTTGTTGATGCTACTATTCCTCCTATGGAGGAAGTTTACCTGAGGCTTAGCCGCATCTCTGTTCCTTCCAGCACTTCTACTCCACCACCTTCGGCGATGGCTGTATCGCGAGGGAGAGGTGGTCAGTCGTCCTTTCGTGGACATGGACCTCGTAGCCGAGGAGGTCGTTTTCGCCAACCATGCACTTTCTGCCATCGCACAGGTCACTCCGAGGACACATGCTATTCTAAGCATAGGTTTCCAGCATCGGCGCGAGTAGCTGAGCATGTTACATCTCCTTCGGCATCCACTTCAGATCACCGGTTTGAGGAGCTTGTGGCGCGATTGCGCGATATTATGCCTCAACCATCTACAGATTCTCCAGGAGGATCTTCGGATATTGCTGCTTCAGCATCTGCCAGTACTTATGCCGCTGCCAGTACCTCAGGTAGTGCTTCTGCTTTTACATACTGTCATGATCTCTCAGATTGGATTATGGACTCCGGCGCAACCCATCATCTCTATCGTGCCAGAGATAGACTTGAGTCAAACAGAGACATTCCACCTGGACGCTCAGTGCTTATAGTTGATGGGACTCATTCCCCCATCATTGGACAGGGGGAGATTACCTTGTCACCGTCCATGCATTTACAGAATGTTCTACATGCTCCTGAGTTTTCCATGAATCTACTATCTATTAGTCAGATTACGGAGGATTTGCGTTGTCGCGCTATATTTGACCCATCTTCTCTTATTTTTCAGGACATACTAACGGACAGGGTGATTGGTTGTGGCTCTGAGCAGAATGGTCTCTATCGTCTGGTCCGGAATTCATATGATGGCGTCTCTTCCTACTCAGCCGGATCAGTTTCTATGTACACCTGGCATCTACGCTTTGGTCACCTCCCGCTTCAAAAGATGCGTCATCTCTTGCCTCAGATTTCTCCAAGTTCATCGTATCGATGTGAAGCCTGTCAATTGGGAAAGCATCATCGAGTTAGCTTCCCTAGTCGTCAGTGTCGGAGCAGTAGCTCAACTTTTGAATTATTTCATGTTGATATTTGGGGTCCGAGTCGTGTTCCTGATCATCAGGGACACATGTTCTATCTTGTAGTAGTTGATGACTTTTCTCATGTATCGTGGGTATTCCTTTTAAAGAATAAATCTGAAGCAGGGGATGCTATTAGAAATCTTATCATTGAAGTGCAGAATGTTTTTTCCTCTTCTGTTAAATATGTTCGTACAGATAATGCGTTAGAATTCTGCACTCGCTCTCTCTCCCATTTCTTTTCGTCCAAAGGTATTATTCATCAAACCACCTGTGCTTACACATCTCAACAGAATGGAGTGGCAGAGCGAAAGCATCGTCATCTTCTTGATATTACTCGAACCCTGCTTATCCAGAATTGTGCGCCTATCACCTTTTGGGGGGGGATGCAGTTCTTACGGCCTGCTACCTTGTCAATCGTATGCCGTCCTCTGTAGTCAGTGAGAAAATTCCTCTTTCTGTTATTTTTCCAGAGAAGGAATTATTTTCTATTACCCCTCGTGTCTTTGGTGTTGTTTCTTTTGTTCACCACTTGTCTCCTGGACTTGACAAACTCTCACCTAGAGCTGTCAAGTATGTCTTTGTGGGTTACTCTCGGACTCAGAAGGGTTACCGTCGTTATGACCCTGTAAACATGAAATATTTTGTTAGTGCTGATGTTACATTTTTTGAGTCTGTTATGTACTTCTCCCCTGCAGGTGACAGGTTGGCCTCTTCCACATCTAATGATGACGTCTATGTTCCTCCTCCTCCTAGCCTGAGTCCACCTTTGTTCATTCATGTCCCGGTCGTCACACCACCACCACCACCACAACCACCTATCCTGCCATTACCTAAATTCTATACACGTCGGTTAGGTCCTACTCCGGCGGCACGTCAATCATCCATCACGCCTCAGGTATGTTCAGATGTTATTACTAATGATGGGTCGGATAGTGTGCCTGTGCATGATTCTTCTTTGCAGGAGGAGTGTGCACCATCGAGTACAGTGGATGATGATCTTGATGCCCTATTGCTATTCGGAAGTAGAAACGGACTTGCGCGTCTTATCCCCTTGCTTCTCAGGTTTCCTTTCACCATATTACAGGAGATTTCCAGAGATTCGCTGCAGCTTTGTCTTCCGTGTAGATACCACGGAATTATCAGGATGCTATGAAAATTGATTGCTGGCGGTTGGCTATGGAAGAAGAAATGGTTGCTTTACAGTCCAGGGGTACATAGAGCTTGGTTACTGCTCCATCCGGCACAACTATTGTTAGCTGCAAATGGGTATTCACAGTGAAGTACCACGCAGATGGGAGCCTTGACCGGTACAAGGCACGACTAGTGGCGAGAGGCTTTACTCAAACATATGATGTGGACTATTTGGATACATTCTTACCAATGTTCGTCACTCTACTCTTCGCATTCTTCTATTTGTTGCTGTGGTACGTGACTGGTCCATATTTCAACTTGATGTCAAGAATGCATTCTTGTATGGCGATTTGCAGGAAGAAGTGTACATGCAGCAACCATCGGGGTTTGCTGCTGAGGGGGAGAATCATATGGTGTGTAGACTTCATAAGGCGATATATGGCCTTAAACAGAGCCCAAGGGCGTGGTTTCAGAAGCTTTCCCACCTAATTGAACGACAGAGATTCAAAAGATCAAATGCGGATCACTCGTTGCTCATTCAGAAGACTTCTAAAGGTACGGTTGTCATCATGGTATATGTTGATGATATTTTGGTTACAGGAGATGATGCTCAGGGGTAGAGATGGCAAAATCATTTTTGGACCGTCAGTTTGTCACGAAGAATCTTGGTACCCTACGATATTTTCTGGGGCTGGAGTTTGCCAGGAATGCACAGGGTCTGGTGATGACCTAAAGGAAATATATTACATATTTACTGGTTGAAACGGGCATGGTTGGATGTTGACCATCGAGCACTCCTATGGATTCAAGTATGAAATTATATGACAACGATACTGAAGAGGTGGACAGGAGAAGATATAGAGAGATGGTGGGTAAGCTTCTTTACATCACTATAACTCGACCCGATATTGCTTTTGCAGTAAGTCGAGTGAGTCAATTCATGGAGCAGCCAAGACAGGTACATATGGATGTTATATACATGATACTAAGGTATGTAAAGTCCTCTCCAAGCTCAAGATTACTGTTTAGAAAGAACACAGATTTATCTATTTCGGCTTCTGCAGATGCAGACTATGCATGATGTCCTAAGGATCGTAAGTCTACTTCAGGCTTCGCAGTTTTTGTGGGTAGCTCTCTGGTTTCTTGGAAAAGTAAGAAACAAACTGTTGTGGCGAGATCCAGTGCTGAATCTGAATATAGGGCCATGGCACAAGCAAGCATGGAGATGATGTGGGTTCGAGCTGTACTAGAAGACTTGCATATAGATGTACATCTACCCATGCAGCTACAGTGTGACAATCAAGCTGCTTTGTTCATTGCCAATAATCCAGCATTTCATGAAAGAACAAAACATATTGAGGTAGACCGCCACTTCACTAGAGATCATGGCCTCAAATTTCAGCGAAATTCGGTCGAATTTCTGTCGAATATCGATATCCAGTCGAAACTGAAATTCGACCGAAATGACCGAAATGACCGAAATATGGGGATCCTAGTACAAAAAATGACCGAAATGACCGAAATTTTGGTCGAAATTCCACCGAAATTCCATCGAAATTCTGTTTTGGTCGATACCGAAATGGTGACCGAAACCGACATTTAAGGCCTTGCTAGAGATATGATCCAGAAGGGCTTGATTTCTACTTCACATGTTAGTTCAGAGGAGCAGACTACCGACATTTTCACCAAGCCATTGCTCAGAGGACCTTTCCAGAGATGTTCTTCCAAGCTGAGCATGATTGATATCTATGCTCCATCTTGAGGGGGAGTGTAGAGAATATTATGTAGTCGGTGTATATCATTTTCTCTATTTTTATTTTCCTGATAACCTCTTGTGTAATTTACCCATGGGTCCTCTCTATATAAGAGAGCCTAGGGTTCTATGGAATAAACATATTGCTCATTTCCACCAACACATGTAAACTACATCCCATCTCTAATCATGTATCCACAGGGAGATTGTTTGCGCAGTATAAGACCTTTATAGCTGGGCTTTTGGATGTTCATGTTCCTTCTACGTATCAGCATGCATTATCACTAGTTTCGGAATGGAAAACGCTATGAAGGAAGAAATGGAGTATCTTCTGTCCAGGGGTATCTGGCAACTAGTTGATCCCCGAAGGATGCAATTGTGGTTGGCAACATGTGGGTTTTTACCACCAAACATCTTCTAGATGGGTCCATGGAACGCTACAAGGAATGATTGGTAGCAAAGAGGTACACCCAAACCTATGGATCGAATTATCTTGACACTTTTTCACCAGTGGCTTGCCTCCCTACGATACGTATTCTCATTTCTATTGCGGTCCAGCGCTCATGGCCACTCTCCTAACTGGATGTGAAAAATACTTTTCTGTATGGCGATCTCAATGAACAAGTGTACATGCAACAACCTCCTGGATCTGAGACCAAGGAGGAGTATCACAAGGTGTGCATACTCTACAAAGCAATATATGGTCTCAAACAAAGCCCCAGAGCATGGTTTCAAAAACTGTCTGACATTATGTCCAAGGTAGGGTTCATTCGATATACGACATATCATTCCTTATTTGTCAAGAAAACAGAGAAAAGGAATGCTGTTATGTTGGCATATGTTGATGACATAATCCTAACAGGAGATGACAGTAGTGGCATAACAGATACTAAAAGGTATCTTATGATACATTTTGTCGTCAAAGACTTAGGAGAGCTTCGGTATTTCTTGGGCATCGAAGTCGCGAGAAACACAGGTGGTCTAATTCTTTCCCAGAGGAAATATGTTATGTATCTTATACAAGAGACATGAATGTTAGGAGCTAAGCCAACCTCGATTCCTATGGATCCCAATGCACGAATGTATGAAGACTCACCCGTGTATGCTAATGCAAAATAATATAGGTGCCTAGTAGGAAAGCTTTTGTATGTTACAGTTACTAGGCTTGATATCTCCTTTATTGTTAACCAGGCATGCCGATTCATGGCCAAACCATGCCAAGTACATTGGGAAGCACTCATGATGATACTGAGATACTTGAAATCTACTCCAGGGAAAGGACTGTTATTTACTTGTAGTTGCAGAAAGATACTTGACATTATGACATATTGTAATGCTGATTATGCAGGGAGCCCTGATGACAGAAAGTCTACTGCTAGTTACTCCACCTATCTTGATGGTAATCTAGTCACATGGAAAAGCAAGAAGCAAACAATAGTTGCCAGGTCCAGTGCAGAATTTGAATACAGAGCAATGGTCCAAGCAACCGTGGAACTACTGTGGATCAAGTCAATTCTCAAGGACTTACACTTACCAGATCCTGGCCCTATGATAATGCGACGTGATACTGTTGTTTCAATGTTCATTGCAAACAACCATACTTTCCATGAGCGTACCAAACATGTGGAGGTAGATTGCCATTATACAAGGGATATGATTCAGAAATGAAACATCAAGACATAATCAATTACTTCAGAGGAATAAACTGTTGATGTTTTCACCAAACCACTCACTCGATCTCTATTCACCAGATGTGTGTTCAAGCCGAGCATGATGGACATCTATGCTCCAGCTTGAGGGGGAGTATTGAGATTGTTAGGTGTACGTTTATTATTATGAAATGCAAGGGTGTGTTTGTAATAGTTTCAGTAAACCTAGACTCCCCTTTTATATAAGAGGTCTCATTCACTGAGAAAATACAAGTGGATATTTCCATTTTTCTCATTTCCCCAGAGTAATTTAACACTTCAGTATATTTTGAGGCGAACACCATCACGGATGCTTTCTCTTTTTTTGATTAAAAAATATATTATCAAAGCATCTTTCTTTTTCAAGCTGTCTACCTAGATATCCGGATTGTAAATTCCTTTCTCTACCAGAGATAAAATCATCTTTCGGGTTTGTCCAAGAGGTGCATGTTGTATGTGATGTTCTGCTACCGTCGATTTCAATTAGCGCAAATACCGGAAGCAAGCTTCACCGAGAGAGTGAAGGAGAAATCTTAAACGAGAAGTTCTAGGTCATGCTTTTTACCCGTGTCAGTTCCCTCGTTAAAATTGATATGTACAGTTGTGATTTTCATTTCTCTATTATTGTGAAATTTTTAATTTGTAATTGTCACTTGGATTATCATTATTG
Source organism: Ottelia alismoides (assembly GCA_037367405.1). Taxonomy (NCBI): domain Eukaryota; kingdom Viridiplantae; phylum Streptophyta; class Magnoliopsida; order Alismatales; family Hydrocharitaceae; genus Ottelia; species Ottelia alismoides. The sequence continues at coordinate 323,672 of JAZKJV010001476.1, read as the reverse complement.
CACAATTCACGCTTTCTTTTGTACCTGATTTACATCTAGTTGACATGCTTTACTGGCCATGTTTTGGCTTGGGATTTTGCTGCACCTTTCCTGCAGGCTGTCTAAATGGACGTGGTTTGGACACTTTTATTAGTTTATTAATATCAAATAGAACGTTTAGCGAAATCTGCCAGCAGTAAAGAGAAGCAACTGATTTATGCAGCTGACCCCACTTTTTTTTTAAGTAGCTGACCCCACTTAAAGTGGAAAAAAAGGCTTGACAATTGCTGTGCTGTAAACACTCCAATGAACAGCAAACCAGCCAAATGGCTAGGCTGCAGCCAAGCTAAGTGGCTCAAACAATTACACGATCATTAAATAAATGATAACATCACGGGTCTTGATTATACCAACTTTTGGTGCTGGAGGCTTTGCTTCGAACACCTGAATAGCTTATTATTGTATAGCATGTCATGAGCATTATACCCGTCTGCAAGATTTATTTCATTTTTTTTCTTTTTTGTTGTAGGTTGTCTTGGTCTTTTCTGTCCATGTTATCTTTTTGGAAAAAATGTGGAGTTTTTGGGCTCTGGAACTTTGGCTGGCTCATGCATGGTTCATTTGCTTATATATGGTCTAGTCAACTGTCTATGTTGTCTATCAACAGATGGTATTCTTTTGACTGTGCCAGCATCTATGGTTGCATGCTATGCACGTGGGTATCGGCAAGCGCTGCGTGCCAAATATAATTTGCAGGTGAGGTTTCATTTTTTGAAGTACCTCTAAGAAATTAATCATTGATTTTCATGGTTTCTGTAAGAATCAATGCCCATTAGAGTCTTGGCATGTTTCCAAAAAATGGGGCATCAACTTTGCAATTTTTTCAATAGCCTCTCAAAAAAAATTTGTGTAACCATGATTATGACAGGACCACAATTTTAAGACGCTGAAAGTAAAAGGTTCGTTTCTTTGTGCTGCTTAAATTCGTGAAACATACTCTTGGAAATTCTCCAGCGTCCATTATAGGCACCTTCAAGTTGTCTGAATGTCTTTATGAAGTATTTCTCTGATTATGAAATGATTGAAACAATAGAATCAGGGCCCTTCCTCAATCAATAGGCTTTGTATAAAAGATCATCAATTGCAATCAAGGCTTAACCCTAATGTATAAACAATGAGAAGTAGAATGAGTATTGAAGGAGATTGATACATGGATGGACAAGACTGTAATTATTGGGGGAAATCAATATACAAATTCTTTCTTAAGACGAAAGGGTGTAGTCCCGAGGCGGGGCACACCCAATTAATAATACATCTAATATGACTTAGCACCGAGTAGGAGATTAAACACATGTTGCGTGCTTCATTGGTGGCATGTAATGCCTCTGATAGTTTTTTAGATGTGAAGGATGGTCAATCAGCTAGGATTTCCATCTTGATTCTAATAAAAGAAAGAACAACCAAGTTACAATACCAAAGCATACTCCTTTGACAACCTCTTAGAGTTGCAGGGGCACCCATGACATATACGTCGTCTCTACAAAAGCCACCACATTCTCAACATAGTACCTCCCCCCTTTAAAGGCCACCACATTCTTTTCATTTGAAATTTGCCCAAAGGGCCGTGAGTGGCCAACCTTATCTTGCCTTCCCCTGTATACCTGATAATCATCCCCTACTGCTTTGGATTTTAAACTTGCATGAAAGGAGCTAGCCCTACTTTGCATCTAACCACATGATCTGTACAAGCGAAGAACATATGCTTCACATCTTCCTCCCTATTGTTGCACATCAGGAATGTATCGTCTAGCCCAGTCCCCACTTGCTTTTTAATAACATGTTAATTTGTTTCTTCCTTCATATTAGCCAAGCATGCAACTTCACCTTCACTCATGGAATGACTTCCTACAATGATCTGGACTCCAAATGCGGAAATCTGTCTTGGGTTCTAACTGTCGCAGGCTCATAGTCATCACGTTGTACGTTACAGCGATGGTGAAGTCCTCTCCCGACCACTCCCACAAGTCATGTTCCTTATCCTTTGTAGTCACTCCCTCTAGTAGTAGGATCAAGGACTTGAGGTCAACACTCCTTTCATCCAATACTATTGAGACAATCCTAGTAACAGGACCTCATCTCAACATCTAGTCAAACAACCTAGGGAAGATCTCAACCAACACCTGTTTCCTAGACCAATCATGGTTAAAACAAAACTTTAAGTCCTTGATGCTTCACAATCATTACACCAGAAACAACCATGCATATGGCAATAAGTGCATCAAATTGCTCAAGAATACGGAAAATCTTAATAGCATGACCCTCTCTACCAACTCAAAATACCCCCAACAGAGACTTGTTGATTTGTCACCAAGTTCAACCTCTTTCTTGGGCATATACACCTGCTCACACTATCAGACAGGTACCCGGCCCCTTTCTTATAGGAATCTTCTTAATCCCATGTCGATATTCCCTTTCACCTTTACCTACAACATGACTGCACACTTGTATAATAGGTCAATTAGGGGGTGGTCTAAAGCATTTACCCCAATGAGACCAGGTATCCACCAATAGAAAGCAACTTCGGTCTCTATGCGTCGAACCTCCAATTTAACCTCACACCCCAATAAAATGACCTATCAGACAGAGGCAATACTGGAAAACCTATGTACATCATCAACAACTGAACATGCTCCTTTACCCTCGAGCACAATGCCTCAACGAAAAAGTGCACCAACATCGTGGCCCATTGAGAAAAGTACACTTGGAGGAAGCAACTAGTGTCATAAGCATATTGAGGGAATATAACTTGAATATCGCCATGTGGTTCCAAACAGAATATTGAGAACAAGTCCTTGCTACAAGCCCTAGACATCGTTGATGCCAACACATGGCCGAGGAAAAGAAATTCTTATCACCCCTTTTAGTGATGGTTTCATTTTCGAAGGCGGACATATACAACAAGCACATTGAACTTGGTCAAGTGCCATAGATTTTGGATCGACTAACATTAGAGATCACAAGACTACATGGTTGAGTCGCTATGTGAGAACCTGGGCTGGTGCCTAACTTATATCTTTCCTATCTGTGATGGACCATATACGGTTCTCCTTAGATTCAGCATCTACTTGATGGAAAATGTTAAATTGTAAGCTAAATGCATTGGATACTGTGAATCTTCACCATCTGCCATGCATGCTTGTTGTTTTCATAATAGTGCAGCTTATTTTATCTGTTCATGAGTATATTGTTTACCTCTTATGGTATTGTCATCTGCTTTTATTATGTCCAGGAAGCCCCTTGTGGAGACTTTGCAACTCATCTCTTCTGCCATCTTTGTGCTGTATGCCAAGAATACCGAGAGATTCGCGAAAGGACGATTCGGGCCAATTCTTCTGATCAGCTAAATGCCATAGTTGCAGCTCCTTCAGTTCAGAGAATGATTGGTGATAGACAGATAGAGGGAAGTGATTTGTGAATAAAAGTAGGGATTTTTATTCCTCTGCTTTCATCTTCTTGTATCTTCCTCTTCGTCCACACATCAACAACTATATCCATCACCTATCACAAAAAAGTGTTGCCTACCGTGTCTCGATTCTGATGTCATTAGTAGGATCAGGATCATTCTATCCGGAGGCAGTGGATCCATGCAGCTGACCCCCACTTAAGGTGAAAAACAACTGATTTGGTTTTAACTTAAATGTAATCAGCTAACTAGATGGGGAAATACACCAAAGTTCCATTAACACAATGTAATGTATCAGAGCTCGCGCTGGTTATGAGTCATGACAACTGACAAAGAATGTGCTGTGCAGCCTGTACCCTTGGTCGAACTTCGTCATTATCAATGAACCAGTTGTGTGTGGCTCCAGTTTTATTGTTACACAAGATTACAGCAATTTGCACCTTATATTGGATGAAGTTGCTATGAGATGTTGCAGCTGCTAGTTTCTAGATAATCGTCTCAGATCAGGTTATGATTTTTACATTGCAATTTGCATGCAGGCTGTGAAAAGTTTTTCTCATTATCAAAGGGCGTGTCGTGCGTGTGAAGTTCAATTACGATGTAACTTTAATTTGATTCTTGTCCAATATCTTATTGCAATGTGATCTACAAGATCTTCTCTAAGATCTAGGCTGGTAAAATGGTGGAGGTGTTGCCCCTGCTTGTATTGCCCAACAATCGGCTTTTCTTAAAGGTAGGGCTATTGGAGATAACATCGAACTTTCTCAAGAATTTATTCTTGCTCGAGGTTGCTCCTCTATGCTACCAAGTGTAAACTCTTCTGCTCCAAGAATTGCAGGGGAGACTTCTCCCTCAATTTGGCTGGTGGATTCTTTGGGATTCTCTCCCCACCACTTACCTCTTGGTACTTCTTGTTAGTGCAAGGGGTCGTCAAGATTTGTCACCCTACATTGTCCTTTTGTTGGTTTGTTCTCCCTGGGAATTTTGCCTTTGCTTCTGCTTCTGAGGTGGTTTGCCAGCGAGGACCGTTGTTGCCTGGGGCCTCCAAGGTTTGGGCTAATATAGCAATACACAAACATTGTTGCCTGGGGCCTCCAAGGTTTTGGCTAATATAGCAATGCGCAAATATTGTTGCCTTTATCAGGAAGAAAAGGATCGGCTTTCTAGCGAGGATCGACCCTTCTCCATTGCTTTATGTTCAGATACTACTAGTCTCCTTTCTTGGGCTGCTCCCAAGTTTGAGGGATTACATTTTTTCTTTGAATGTGATTTTGTTGCAGCAATCTGGAGGGGATGCTGCAGGTTGCTTTCTCTTTTGACAGACTCTCTTGCTCTTTAGCTGGTTTGTTGCCATGCCAAGTTGGTATGTCTGGGCGTGATGGTAAAAGGATTAAGGCGACGTTTGTGGTTGCAATTTGGCGGATCTGACAAGAACAAAATTCCCAATGGACCGTTGGTAGCCAAAGAGGTTTATCTCCAGAGAGCAGATCTTCTGTTGTCTGTACAACAGAGGACTGTTGTAATGCGGGAGGATGCCCGAGTCGTTTCGCACGGTAAGGACCCACAAAAATCTGGATTTTGTGCGAACCGCTCGATCAAGATTGAGCGGCTCGGACATCCTCTACGTTACAGCAGTCCTCTGCTGTACAACAGAGGTTTGCTCGCTTATCTCCAACATTGTACAAGATGTTAAAATACTCACATGGCCAAGCGAATAAGTCAACTTCACAGTGGATCTGTTGTGCGAAGAGTGCGCTATGAACCGTGGCCGCCTGCCTGGTTGGTGGGGTGGGTCCTCCGTTGTGGGTAAACGGGAAACCCGACTCTGCGAACCCGAGGAAAGTTTGCACAACTGTAGTAGGGGCATGAAGCTTCAAGATTTCCAACAAAGGAGCATTCTCGAAAAGAATCCAGCACAAAAAGCAACTTTCCTTGGTCAAGACTATTCCACATAGCTTTCTAAGGAATGGGAAATCTTTCTCCTGTCTCGATATGTGAGTATGTCCTTCAGAATCTAGACCGAATAGTAACCCACCTCGACGACTCAAAAACTCCATCAATCAATGGCTTTGTCTTCTCATTTTTCCACGAGGAAGTCCTTCGCTCTACTCGTTGAAACATTTTAATCAATCAGATAACGACACGACAAGGTCTTGTCTCTTATAACCATGATGTGCACCAACAATGTAATCTTTTATTTTTTGGAAGTTTTATCACCCAATATTTTGTAAAGCTTTGGCAGGCTATTTCTCATTTTGATTTTATAGTGCATTATTTACAAAATAAAAAAAAGAAGAAGTCGAGGGAAACAACATTGAGTATGACATGTTATAGCAAGTCCTTCGTGGGATCTTGATGGTTAGCGACGCGCCTTGGTTTGAAGACACTTCTTAGTTGTTGGAGCCGGAGGAAGAGTTGAAAGACACTTCCTACTCCCTGTTAGGATAGAGTCATATTAGGATTAGGAATCCTAATGGGGTGGGACTCCCAATCCTAATAGTAGTTGAGTTGTATTCTATTCATAGTCTTATTGAGAATATGTCTATAGGTTTATAACTGAGCTATATATAGAGGGGGATGGGGGCATTGCCTCAACACCACTACTAGATTAATGTAACCCCTAGAGAAAAGGGGTGAGTGAGAGATAAAAGAGAGGAAGAGAGCGAGAGAACAGAGAGAGTTGTACTCGTTCTTCTTTTAGTGATCTTTCTTCTTCGGTGGTCGCGAGAAGCTACCGATCACTGATGAATCTCCATTTTATCACCTTTATTCTATCATTTCGGCCTTAAAAATCCTAGCTAATGCATGTAAATATCATTAATTTGTGCAAAATAGCATCCATTATTTGTTGCATTAATAGTATATAAAACAATGTTTTTAATGCTAAAATTATAGAATAAAGATAAGAAAAGAAAAAGGAATAAAATATCAAAGATATTTTATGACCCTAAACCCTAAGACCAAGTCAAGATTTGAATTAGTCGACAAGGAATAAAGTAGGGGGAGATAAGGGCTAAAAATCTAATAAACATCCAATTCTTTCATTCATTATTTATTCATTTTTGACACCTATTTTAGTCTTTACTATGTGTTCATCAAATAAAGAAACTTTGTACATGAAAGTTGTAGATAATAATGAAAATAAAAATACAAAATTTAGTGTGTACAAAAATAATGCAAAATGTACATTATATACATAGAATAAAAGCCAAAATCCCAAATTCACAGACCCATATCTCCCAGATAAAAACTCAAAATGTATCAAAATCACCTCTAATTATATATAACTTTTCATGAATTATTTAATGGAGGTGGTTTCATATTTTTTAGAGCTAAGGTGTGAAAGTTAGGTTTTGGACCCTCATTGTACATAATACCAGAATAAAATATTCATTATATTCATTCCTTATTATTTTTGTAAATTCATATTTTTATAATTTTGTAATTATTATTTCTAATTTATACACATATTAAAATCAAAATAAAACCAAAAAGAAAATACAAAATAAAATAAGTCTATATTAATATATAGGCAAAATACCTATGTCTATACATGCATATAAATAAAATGGGGAAATATTCTTTATTCTTTTATATTTTTATAATATTGTAAATATCATGTATATTATATTAAAAATACAAAGATAAAATAAAATAAATTAAATTAAATTAAATAAAATAAATAAAATGTATACAATACAAAGATGAAATACATATAAGTGTACATATATATTGTAAATATATATTTATTTAAATGTACAAAATATATCATAAAAATATAATAAAAATATATTTACGTACATAAACATAAGTTATAAATATATAAAATAAAATAATAAAATAATAAAATAAAATATATAAAATAAAAATAGAATAGTCAAATGAAAAAAGTGTTTGGAAAATATTTTGTAAAAAGTGTTCAACCTTTGTAAAAAGATTTTGTTTACAGAAAAATATTTTCTTTGCATGAAATAAAAATATTTTAAAAACAATTTGCAAATGATTTGAAAAATACTTGCAAAAATATTTGAAAATCTATATACATTATTTGAAAAACCTTTGCAAAATAATTTCCAAATGTGTATAAATGTTTGTAAAAATTGTTTGTAAAAAAAAATTTGGACTATAGTCTTCAAAAATTTTGTAAAATGATTTTCAAATAAATCTGAGGAGTATACACACCATATTAAAATTCTTTATACATAGGTCTATAAAAGTGATCACTTACCTCCTGTGAATTCTTTAAAAATGAACTCTTGTAAATATAAGATGCATCTCCGTGTAAATATTTGTACCTATTTTCTAAGCCAAAATCTTCTGTTTTCAAAAAGCACAAATACATTTGCAAAACTGAAAATACCAAAAATATTTTGTGCAAAATAAAAGAAAATTTTTCATATGCATCATCTTCTTAAAAGATCAAGACTTTGAAGAAATTGCATCACGAAAATATTTTTCTGCATTGTACAAAGCATTTGCATAGCATTCGCATTCTTTCAGGATTGAGTTTGATGATTGAACTAGTCCAAAAAAAGTCGAAGATTGGAGCTTGGTTGGGACTTACCGCACCTAACTAAACAAGAACATTTTGGAAACTAGATTTAAAGTAATTTAGGACTATTCAGACTCAATTCTTTGAGACGCAGGGCTGGGTTCAAGTCACCTCAACTGAATAACTAGAACTTTTCGAGACGCACGCATGACTCTCGTCGGTCGTGACCTAACTTGGATACATGCACCTTCCACTTGGCTCAACTTAGTTAGAGCGCTGAGGGGAAGGGATTTTCCAGTTTGAGACACACACGAGTGGCAACATTCATCCTCGTCAAGGGAGGGATGTGCACTCCAACCATATCCAGTTGCCATGAGGTATAAAGACAAGAGAGTGTGGGTTGCATTAGTGCTTCAAAAGATGGATAGTCTTCTGGCTCAAGAGGAAAAACTCCTTATCTAAATGCTGCTGTAAGTTGAAAAAAAACTCCAAAAAAGTGGACAATCCTGATTGAAAATAAAATGCCTGCCGGATTATGTATATATGTTGTATAGAAAATAATCAAGTTTGAGCATCAAAGTTATACCATGTGAGCCTGCAACTAGATGACTTGACTACACTGGTCATGCTAGCCATGATAGGTAGCTACACTGGCTACCGTCCATTCTTCTCTTCACCCCTCCTCTTGAGTCAGATGCCACTTGAACGTAGAAGGGAATACCCCACTCCTCGAGGAAAGAGTTGCTGGATTAGGGAATCATTGGATTTTCATTCTGGAGAAGTTAGTTCCTTTGTCATTTCAGTTGGGGAGAGACACTATCTCTTACATTGTACAAGTACGCTTCATAGTCATAAGGGTTCGCGTATGATGTAGGCTAGTTCTGACCTGGCTATTGAGGTGGTTTGAACCGAGTGCTGTGACTCTCGAGGCTGTTGTGTTTTAAATTTGGTTTCCGACCAGGTTCCACACACATTCTCACATTAAGGTCTAACCTGAGCTTCAAACTTTGATTTTGTAAAGGCAAGTTTAATAAATTAAGATCAATTCCATTTATTCATTATTGTTCTTTTCTTCATTATTCTTTTTGTACTTATTGCATAAATGTTTGCGAGGGACTAGCAAAGGCAAGTATAGGGGGGGTGATAAATCTCCATTTCATCAATTTTATTCTATCATTTTGGCCTTAAAAATCCTAGTTAATGCATGTAAATATCATTAATTTGTGCAAAATAGCATCCATTATTTGTTGCATTAATAATAATAAAACAATATTTTTAATGCCAAAATTATATAATAAAGATAAGAAAAAAAAATAAAATATCGAATATATTTTATGACCCTAAACCCCGAGACTAAGTCAAAAATTGAATTGATTGACATGGAATAAAGTAGGGGGAGATAAGGGCCAAAAATGCTATAAAACCCAATTCTTTCATTCATTATTTATTCATTTTTGACACCTATTTTAGTCGTTACTATTTATTCATCAAATAAAGAAACTTTGTACATGGAAGTTGTAGATAATAATGTAAATAAAAATACAAAATTTAGTGTGTACAAAAATAATGCACAGTATATATTTTATACACAGAATAAAAAATCCCAACTTCACAGACACATATCTCCCAATAAAAACTCAAAATGTATCAAAATCACCTTTAATTTATATAACTTTTCATGAGCTATTTAATGAAGGTAGTTTTCATATTTCTTAGAGTTAAGATGTGAAAGTTAGGTTTTGGACCCTCATTGTATATGATACATGAATAAAATATTTATTATATTCATTCCTATTATTTTTATAAATTCATATTTTTATAATTTTGTAATTATTATTTATAATTTATACACATATTAAAATCAAAAGAAAACCAAAAAGGAAATACAAAATAAAAGAAGTCTATATTAATATATAGGCAAAATACCTTAAATAAAAGGGGAAAATATTCTTTATTCTTTTATATTTTTATAATATTTTAATATCTTGTATATTATATTAAAAATACAAAGATAAAATAAAACAAAAGAAAATGAATTAAATAAATAAAATGTATACAATATAAAGTTGAAATACATATACGTGTACATATATTGTAAATATCTATTTATTTAAATGTACAAATTATATCATAAAAATATAATAAAAATATATTTATGTACATAGAAATAAGTTATAAATATATAAAATAAAATAATAAAATAATAAAATAAAGTATATAAAATAAAAATAGAATAGTCAAAATGAAAAAACTATTTGGAAATTTTTTTGTAAAAAGTGTTCAACCTTTGTAAAAAGATTTTGTTTACAAAAAAATTATTTTCTTCACGTAAAATAAAAAATGTTTGATAAATTATTTGTAAATGATTTGAAAAATGGTTGCAAAAATATTTGACAATCTATATATATTGTTTGAAAAACCTTTGCAAAATGATGTTCAAATGTGTGTAAATATTTGTAAAAATTGTTTGTAAAAATTATTTTGGACTATAGTCTTCAAAATTTTTATAAAATGATTTTCAAATAAGTATGAGGAGTATGCACACCATATTAAAATTCTTTATACATAGGTCTATAAAAGTGATCACTTACCCCCTGTAAATTCTTAAAAAATGAACTCTTGTAAATATAAGGTGCATCTATGTGCAAATATTTGTACCTATTTTCTTAGCCAAAATCTTCTATTTTCCAAAAACACAAAAGCATTTGCAAAACTAAAAATACCAAATTTTTTTTTTTGCAAAATAAAAGAAAATTTTTCATATGCGTCATCTTCTCAAAAGATCAAGACTTTGAAGAAAGTGCACCACGAAAATATTTTTTGCATTGTACAAAGCATTTGCATAGCATTCGCATTGTTTCAAGATTGAGCTTGATGATTGAACTAGTCCAAATAAAGTCGAAGATTGGAGCTTGGTTGGACCTTACTGCACCTAACTACACAGGAACCTTTTGGGAACTAGATTTAAAGTACTATAGGTCTATTCAGACTTAATTCTTTGAGACTCAAGGCTAGGTTCAAGTCACCTCAACTGACTAACTAGAACTTTCCGAGACGCACGCATGACTCTTGTCGATCGTGACCTAACTTGGATACATGCACCTTCCACTTGGCTCAACTCAGTTAGAGCGTGGAGAGGAAGGGATTTACTGATTTGAGACGCACATGAGTGGAAACATTCGTCCTCGTCTAGGGAGGGAAGTGCACCCCAACCCGATCCAGTTGCCATGAGGTCTAAAGACAAGAGAGTGTGGGTTGCAATAGTGCTTCAAAAGAGGGATAGTCTTCTGGCTCAAGAGGAAAAACTCCTTATGTAAATGTTGCTGTAAGTTGAAAAAAACTCCAAAAAAGTGGACAGTCCTGATTGAAAATAAAATCCACGCCCAACTTGTATATCTTCTGTATATAGCTCATATTCTTTCCATTCCACCGGTCAATAAAGATGCCACGACTTGTGTTTAAATAATAAACCTCCTCCTCCATTGATTCTTTGGTCACCGTCTCGAGTTTAGGAACCCTCGTCATGGATCTAGCTGGTCTTCTCGTGACAGGAGGAGGCTTTGCAGGGTCAGGAGGAGCTCCAGGAGCATGAAGGTGCACCCACGGCCACCATCGCCGATGGCCCTGCTCCCTGGCCGACCCCCAGGTATAAGAGTTGTCTTTCTTTGCTTTGTTTTATTGCATTTCTTCGTATGTTTCATTTTCCGCTTGTAGTTTAGGTGCTTGATGAGTCAAATTAGCGTGTTAAGTCATCCGCCTAGTTCGCCGGAGCTGAGCTCCGGCGAGCTCCGCTGTGCGTAATTACACATCCCCAGATGTTCAGACCACCTCGACCTCGATTTCCTACACCCTCTGATCTCCCCATGCATCTTCATACAACCAGATCCTCCGCGGATCTGGATTTTGAGGTCCTTCTCTGTCGTATATCGTTGGACCTCTTCGCCACGCCTCATCTGCCATCTCCCTTCGTCAATAAGGCCCCCAGATCTTCTCTTCATGCTCACGAGTATTCCTTGCAGGTTTGAAGGGCCAACTGACCCGCATTGGGTCAAATTTTTAGAGATTGGTGGTACCTGGAGCTCTTGTGCTCCCCAGAGTTCGATTGTCCTCAGCGGAGCTCCAACGTACCTCCTGAAGGTCATGTCTTATGCGGCTTGAGTCCAAGCTTCATTTCCCCCTATCTCGAGCCTTCCAGATGGCCGGAATCGCTCGGGATGACAGATCAAAACTTTCCCTTGATGAGTTCTTGGACTTTTCTTCCAGAACCTCTCGCAGCCGTTCAATCCGTTGGCCACTCCGGATTCTATAACAACCGTCAGATCACGCCACGTCTCAACCGTCAGATCGCGCCCCACGATCTAATCTCAGTCGCTTATCAACGAATCGTCATCGTGCGAGGAGGTGCCATCACGTGTATAAGTGGACGTAATCCAGCCGTCCACTCGCATCTCACATGGGGTAATTTTCACATCCAACCTCGTCTTTTTGTATATTTAATGATTAGTCTTGTAAGTAAAATTTAATGTGTTAAATAAATTGGGTATTTTGCAAAAAGGTCCCTATAATTCTTTTATTTACACTTTGATCCAATCCAGGCTCAGCTCACGTGTCGTCCCACATGAGTTGGGCAAATTGCATTAAGACCCTGGAGATTTTATAATTATGAAAAAGTTTAATAAAAAATTAAATGTGTTGTATATTTATGGGATATTTGCACTCAAACTCCTAGGCTTTATTTTATTTGCAAATATGCCCCTGCCAGGACATGTATTTTGTTGCTTTTTATCTATTTATTATAAATAGCTATTGTGCTCCTAAAAATACAAAAATAGGATTAAATGCCTTATGCCGTGTACATTCATGCTCATATTTTTATTTGCATTTCGTCATTTTAATCATTTATTAAAAATGAAATAGAGCACATATATTCCCTGTTTAAATTAGAAAATACCTTAAAAAAAGCGTGCCTAAAAATTCTAAAAAATGATATATGGTGTATTTTATCATGTTTTAATTATAGACCAAAAATAACTAAAAATGGACAAAGAAAAACCTTAAAAATTAAAAAACCCCAAAATCTTTCATAAATATCTTAAAATTCATTAATAAATCCAAAAATATGTTTTTCTATTCTATAGTTTTCTTTATATAAATATTTATATATTAAAATTGGTTTGGATAATTTTGGAGCCTATTTACTATTTTTGGAATCCAAATCAATTTCGGGTAATTATTTAATCCTTTATTTGGGATTTTTTATTTTTAAAAATATATAAAAATTAGAAAAAAATTCTAAAAAATACAAAAACATTAGAAAATAGATAAAATACATAAAAAAATTTCTTTTATATTTTATTCATATTTATTAGTACCTATAGAGATATTACTCTATATGTATATATACCCTTATATATCCTATATTTATATTTAAAAAAAGAAAATATAAAAATCTGAAAAATGCAAAAAGAAAATATAAAATTACAAAATTTAAAACAAATTACAAAAAATATACAATAAAAATAAAAAATATAAAATCCAAAAACCCACAAAAAGATGTATGTATATGGATAATAAATGTCATGGTTGTAAATAAATAACTATAAGCTACCTGTTTTGCTCTATGTGGTTCGACCTCTACATGTTTAATCGCTATGCATTTTATAGTAGAGATAATAAATTTTAACCTCACTTGTGTTATTTATTTCCTTTATTTATATTGCGGGTTAATTACTGATCAATTAGAGTTTTTGTTCAGGGTTGCTTCGACGACTGTCGGTCCGCCTTGTGGATTGACAAGACCTCTGCGAAAACTCTGGTTATCAATCACCGTTATATCTTGTTGTTCTTTTCTTCACGTGCTTCTATGGTGGTGGTGGTAGATTGTGCATCCACATCCGTTTGGTGATTCATATCCCTAACAACCAGTATTTGAGAGGAGACCATACCGGGTCGTATCCCAACACTCATAAATCTAGTGAGCTCTTATCGAGGTGCCCTCTTTCAAGGGTACCATGCGACACGCACCCTAGGTAATATATATGCCTCGTATGGGGGATCAAGGTCCCCTCGGAGGCTTTTGTCCCCCTCAGGGTTGCCTAGTACCTGATGAACGGGCAATGATCAAGGGTCGTATCAATCCACAAGGCGGATCGATAGTTAATGCGGTGACCGCTCAATCAATCCTGATCAATCAGAAATTAACCCATAATACAGAATAAGTCAATTAAGTCCCAAATTTCTGAATTAAAATTTATTAACTCTACCATAAAATACATAGTGTATAAGCATGTAGAGGTCGAACCACAAAGAGCAAGAAAAATGGGTAGCCTATATGTATTTATGTACATCCCAGTCATCATTGAATGAATCCTCTTTTGTGGATTTTTAATATATATACATTTGCTTTTATGATTTTTATTTGTTTTTATATTTCATGTATTTTTTTATTTTCTTTTTATATTTTAAATTATAGAAAATAGATATATATATATATATGTCTATATATATACTCATATAAGAGGAGAGAGAGAGATATACAATATATAGGTGTATATATATAAGTACCCAAAATATAAGAAATACAATGTTTTTAGACCTTTTATATTTTTCTAATTTTTTGTTATTTTTCTGGAATTTTTCTAATTTTATGCATTTTTAATATAAAAAATATCCCTGAAATGGATTAATTACATAATTGAAATTAGTTTGGGTTTTAAAATTAGTAAATAAATCCCAAAATTACCCATACTAATTTTAACACATAAATAGTAATATATAGATGATTATAAAATTAGGAAAACATATTTTTGGAATTCTTGTTGAATTTTTATATTTTTTTGTTAATTTTGGAGTTTTCTAATTTTTTTAATTTTCTTTTACTCTTTTTATGGGTTTTCAGTTTCTGGACTCAATAAATAGCAAAATATATATATAATTTTTTTGTAATTTTTCAAAAAACATTTTCTATTTTTTTGGTATTTTGTAATTCAAACATTGCAAAAATGGCTCCTATTTCAATTTTAATAAATGGATAAGATGCACAAAATAGCCAAACAAAAATGCATCGTTAATTTATAAGGAACAAAGCATTTATCCTAATTTTTGAGGATTTTTAGGAGCAAGCTAAGTATTTTTAATAAATACATGAAGCACATAAAAATGAACAGCCTAGCAGGGGCATTTTTGCAATTAAAAACAAAGACAGGGGCTCGGTTGTAATTTTATCAACAGAATAAAACATTTATTTAATATTCTGGGCTCATTTTACAATAAACAAAACCGGCAGGGGGCTACATGCAAATTTAACGCGCCTCACTAGGACTGCACGTGAGGCGGGGAAGGACCCGAGTGCAATTACAATAGAAGACAGGGTCGGAATGCAAAAATTCCATTTTATTTACACATGATATTTTATTTACTGTATTAAAAATGAAATACAAAAAGGCAGGGGGTTTGATCTGCAATTTAACCCAATAGGCACGCTGATGGACGGCGATCCGCATGCCATTTATCCACGTGGTGGGCTCTGGTAGCTCGATACCGCTTCGTCGATCTGCGGTCTGGATTGCATCTGAGGTTCGATCGAGCAGCCGAAGCGGGCTTTGAACGAACTACCACAATTAGATCTGGGGCCGCCTCCTCCATCCGACGGATGCTGCTGTCCACGAAAAAAAGGGAAGAACACAGGTGTTCCCTGCCTTCGATCGCTGATTCCTCCTCCGCCAGACGGCCGCGTGCGATGGAAGTAAGCTTTACACATCCGGGAAGGTGCTCATGAAGTCTCAGGACCCCATGAACAGTTCTGGCGAGCTCGATGAAAGAAGGGGGGCCCTGGGAGCCTTGAAAGCGGCTGATCCGAACCCCAGGGGGTTCCTTTTAGCGTGTAACCTGCACCAAGGCAAAGAGTGGCTCGAGGGTGTTCCCCTCGACCAGAAATTAAAGCTGCTAAGCCAAAGAAATGGAGTGGGTGGCGAGGTCTGGCGACGCGGAGGAGGAGAACTTCGAGTCGCAGAGACAGTTGGGCTCTGGTTGATCTGAAGCGTTCGGGAGATGGAGAACGCGGAGGGAAATGAGATGGAAGTGAATGGAGGGATCGGATCATCGAAGGATCGCAAGGAGATCGTCGCCGGAGCGGAGCTCCGGCGAACTTCGATTTGACTAAACCTACGCTAATCTTTGCTTTAACCACTATCCTATGAGCATAAATAAACTACTGTAATGGAAACCTAACTAATTAAGCAGTAAGACAACTCTTATACCTGGCCGAGCACCAGGGAGCAGGGCAACGCCGGAGCTCCGCCATGGGTGTTGCCTCGACTCCTTCGACCTACTCACAACTCCGGAAGGACCCCCCTGTCACGAGGATTCACTCTAGAGTGGAAGCGAGGGTGGAAGAAGATCAAAAGGAGACCAAACTTGGGAAGGAGGTCGACCTATTATTTATGGACATGGCGATGCACCCTTATTGACCGGGGCGCCACAAAGAATCGCCTGGTCTGAGGATTGATCTATGTTGGCGTGAAGGGTGGACCATCGACGAAACTTTTTCATGAAGGAATCGAGGCTTGAAAGTAAATGGACTAGAAGGAGAAAGTCGGAGAAGATGGGCTGAGAAGAAATTCTGATACAGGGCGCCTGGTGGCAGAGGAGTTGACCGGGCGGTCAACGAAGGCAAGGACCTGATTGGTCTACATCAGCGCCGATTTGACCTATTAATTAAACGCAATAAACGACTTTATTAATTTTTTCTTATAAAATAAAAAAATATTGATTAAATAAGGTAGTATTTATTTAGGATTTTTATTTAATTTTTTGATGTATTTTGTTATGAGTTTATTTTAATAGTATATTTATAGGTATATTTACATGTATTTGGTACAATTTATTTTTATTTTGTGTATTTTATTTTATTATTTTATTATTTTATATTTTATATATTTATAAATTATTTTTGTGAGTATAAATATATTTTTTATTTGAATTTTATGAGTTTATTTGCATATTTAAATAAATAGGTATATATAATATGTAGGTATACTTACAGGTATTTTACCTGTATTTTATATACATTTTATTTATTTAATGAACTTTATTGGGTTTTATTTTGGATTCACATTTTTAATGAAATATAAATAATATTTACAATTTAATAAAAATATGAAAGAATAAAAGAATGAAGTTCCCTTTTTATTTATATATAAGTAATACATAGGTATTTTGCCTATGTGATCACATAGACTTATTTTGTTTGAGGTTTTCTTTTTTTTATTTTCTTTTAATTCCCATATGTACAAGTATTATATATATTATTTATAAATTTCTAAAAATATAAATTTATAAAAATAATGAATAATGAATATACTGAATATTTTAATCATTATTATGTACAATGAGGGCCAAAAACCTAACTTTCACAGATGAACTCCAAAAATTACGAAACCAATTTTATTAAATAGTTCTTGAAAAGCTATATATAATTAAAGGTGATTTTGGTGATGTATTCGGGGACTCGCACCCCCTTTTATATAGTAGTGAAACGGCTCTGAAAGTATGTGACTACCCATTCGGCTCATCATCATCGACTATCGGCTCAGCAACTACCAGACCTTCGACCCTGATCTTCTTGGTGTCTCTGCTTTCGCTCTTCCCATGGTCTCAGACTCTCGAGCAAGGGCCGCAGTCTGTCAGAGATTGCCCTGCCCACTTCCATGATCTCCGCAAAGAGCGGAGGAAGGGTTTTGAAAGACAACATCTTTCCATTCCACTTCTTTTTTTTCACTATGGAACCTCAGGGACAATGACTTTTGGAAAATTCAATAAAAAAACAAAGAAATTTCTCGTAAATAAAAGATAGTTCTTTTAGCAATCAAATTAGGTATGATTTTCTTGTCTTTTGATGATTCTGATGATGATCAAATAGTCAAGCATGATCCTCTTACTAGAAATCAAGGCTTTTCCCCTTCGGGAATCCAAGGAGAAGGTTTTTATTTGAAAGATATGGGTCTGTAAAGTTTGGTTCCTGGCTTTTAATTCTGGGTATAAAATGTTCACTGTATATTATTTTTGTGCAAACTCAATTTTGTATTTTTATTTACATTATTATCTACAACTTTTATGTACAAAGTTTCTTTATTTGATGAATAAATAATTAAATACAAAATAGGTGCCAAAATGCATAAATCAAGAATGAATAAATGAAATATTTATTGTATTCTCGGCCCTTATCTCCCCCCTACTTTATTCCTTATCGACCAATTCCATTCTGGACTTGGTCTCGGGGTCAAGGTCATAAAATATTTACAATATTTTATTCTTTTTTCTTTTCTTCTCTTCATTCTATAATTTTGGCATTAAAAACCTTTTTGTGCACGATAAATGCAATGAATAATGAACATTATTATAGACAAATTAATGTTATTTACATGCATTAGCTAGGGTTTTCAAGGCCAAAATGATAGAATAAAGGTGATGAAATGGAGATTCATCACCCCCCTATACTTGTCTTTGCTAGTCCCTAGCAAACACTTATGCAATAAGTACAAAAGAGAACAAAGAATAAGAAGAAAAGAAAAAGAAAATTGAAAAAGATAGAGTGAATAGGGTTGCTTTCAGTGCAATATCTCTCCTTACAAAATCAGAATTTGGAGCTTCTGTTTGACCTTGGGTGTGGATGTGTGTAGAACCTAGTCGGGAACCAACTTTAAAACACAACAGCCTTCGAGAGTCACAGAACTCGGTTCAACCCACCTCAATAGCCAGGTCAGAACTAGCCTACACCATACGCAAACCCTTATGACTATGAAGCTGACTTGTACAGTGTGAGTGATAGTGGCTCTCCCCAACTGAAATGACAAAGGAACTAACTTCTCCAGAATCACAACCCAATGATTCCCCAATCCAGCCCTCTGTCGTCGAGGAGCAGGGTATTCCCTTCTAAGTTCAAGTGGCATCCGACTCAAGAGGAGGGGAAGAAGAGAATGGACGGTAGCCTGTGTAGCTACCTATCCTGGGATGCAAGACCAGTGTAGTCAAGTCATCCAGATGCAGGCTCACATGGTATAACTTTGATGTTCAAGCTTGCTTATTTTCTATACAACATATATACATGCTCCGGCAGGCACTTTTATTTTTATTTTCAAGCCTGTCCACTTTTTTGGAGAGATTTTTTTTGAAATACTATTCACAACAGCATTTACATAAGGACTTTTTCCTCTTGATCCAGAAGACTATCCCTCTTTTGAAGCTTTATCGCAACCCACACTCTCCTGTCATTCGACTTCATTGAAACTGGACCAGGTTGGGGTGCTTCCCTCCCTAGACGAGGACGAATGTTTCCACCCGTGTGCGTCTCAGACTGGCAAATCCAACCCCCTCACCATTCCAGCTGAGTTGAGCCAAGTGAAAGGTGCAAGTGTCCAAGTTAGGTCACGGCCGACAAGAGTCATGCGTGTGTCTCGAAAAATTCTAGTTAGTCAGTTGAGGTGACTTGAACCCAGGCCTGATTTCTCAAAGAATTAAGTCTGAATAGACCTGAAGTACCTTAAACCTAGTTCCCATAAGGTTCCAGTGCAGTTAGGTGCGATAAGGACCAATCAAGCTCCAATTTTAGACTTTATTGGACCGGTTCAATCATCAAGCTCACTCAAAAAGAATATGAATGATATGCACATGCTATGCGCAGTGAATGATGCAATTTTTCACAAAGAATTTAAAAACCAAAGAATCTCTTTACCCAAAGGATTTTTGCAAATAAAAAGAATTTAAGCACACAAAAAGTATATACAACTATTTACACGGGTGTGCCGCTTTATTTTACAAGATTTAAAAATTTAAAAGGATTTACAAGTGTTAACCTGTTTGTTCTAGGTACATATAGGTATACAATTGATAAAGACTTTTTATTTAACAGCTTTACAGATACGTCCACATATTTATTTTATTTACTAGTTTTATTTTTATTTTTGTTATTTATTTTTATTTGAAAACATTTTCAAACTGTAGTACACGATAATTTTTGCAAGCATTTACAAACATTTGAAAATCATTTTGAAAAGATTTGTCACACTATGTATATACATTTTCCACAATAATTTTTTCAAACATTTTTCAAACCATTTGCACATAGGTTTTTCAAATCCTTTACTTCACACAAAGAAGAAAGATTTTTACAAACAAAGCAATTTTACACAGGTTGAAAATATTTCACAAAAAATTTTCCAAACGGTTCACACCATTTTTCAAATCATTTTGCAAAGATATTTAACCTGATTTATTAATCAGTATATACAAAGAAAAACTATACTTTATGTACAACATGGTTTAGGCTCTTATAAGTTTTATTAGGAATTATTGCTTGTTTTTGCATGAGAGATTTTTGTGCAGACTCCTCAGACTTATTTAAGAATCATTTTCAAAAGATTTTGAAGACTATAGTCCAAAATATTTTTACAAACATGTACACGCATTTGGAAATTATTTTGCAAAGGTTTTTCGAACAGTATAGGTAGATTTTTCAAAATAATTTTACAACCAATTTTCCAACCATTTGCAAAACACTTTTCAAACATTTTTATTCCACTCAAAGAAAATAAATTTTGCAAACAAAATTATTTACAAAGGTTGAATACTTTGTACACAATATTTTTCAAACATTTTTCAAATGATTTCTTCATAAGGAGAACATTTTTGCACCGTTTTTTCCTAATTTATTAATCAGTAAAGGCAAAAAGAGTCTGAGGAGCTCACAATCATCTTTCATTATCGAAATATATATATATATTGTTATTATTATTTATTTATTTATTATTATAATTTTTTATTTTTTAACATTACTTTTAGCTTGAGGTAGTCTTTTATTTACAGTATGAGTTATGGCTTATAGTATATGCATAGTATATACGACCCCCCTATACTTACCTTGAGCTATGTCCTCATAGATCAAAGAGAAAAAAGAAGACATAACTCGTACTGAGTATAGACAAGTCTAAAGAATAAACGAATAAGAGATGAACGGATGAGAAGTTGACCGTCCCCCCATACTTAGGATCAAGTAATCCTAAGTATAGCAGACTGTACACAAAGCAGGGAGGATCAAGGATGGGAATAAACAGATCGTACTCAGATTGTCTCCCCCTATACTTAGGGTAAAATATCCCTAAGTATAGACAAGAAGAGGAGACAATGGAGAGGATCAAAGAATAGAAAAATCCGGGGTGCACACCCCCCTATACTTAAGATAAAGTGCATCCTAAGTATAGAAGACTGTCAACAAGGGGCGACACCTTTTTTGATAGAAAAAGAAGATAGAAAAGGAAAAGAAGAAAAGAAGAAAAGAGGAAACCAGATGAATAGTTTTTGAGGTGCAGTGTCTGAATCTTCTGATGATGACAATGTTGTGGATATGTCATCAAGGTGCAGAAGCTGGATGGAGTCGACAACGGCCAAGAATGTATCAGGCTCGAGGTAAGGCTTCAGGAGTTGCCTGTTGACGACGAATGGTTGTGCGTCAGGAGACAATTCTGATATGGCAATACTTCCATTGTCACGCACTTCACGAACTCGGAATGGCCCTGTCCACTTACTCTTTAATTTTCCCGGGAAGATCCGCAACTTTGCATCAAATAAACACACCTTCTGTCCAACATCAAAGGTCTTTCGTCTGATGTACCAGTCATGCCAGCGTTTCACCTTTTCCTTGTACATCAATGTGTTATCGTATGCATAGTCTCGGAACTCAAGAGTCTATTCAGATCATCTTTTCTTTTCTGACCACTTTTCCGTGAGTCCAAATTGCACATGTTAATGGCTCATAAAGACTTGTGAATTAATTCGACGGGCAAATGGCATGGCTTCCCATATACAAGACGGTAGGGCGACATGCCCAAGGGAGACTTGTAGGCGGTTCTGTAAGCCTAGAGGACTGAATCCAAGAGTTGAGACCAGTTTTTTTTGTTCGGTCGTACAAGTTTCTGAAGGATCTTCTTGATTTCTCTATTCGACAATTCGGCCATGCCATTGGTCTGAGGATGATAAGGCGATGCGACACGATGGTCGATGCCGTACTCCTTCGTTAATTTCTTGACTTCTTTGTTAATGAAATGGCTACCCCCATCTGATATGAGAATCTTCAGGATCCCGAACCGCGCAATGATGTTATCTCTCAAGAATCGGCACACTGTCCGACTGTCAACGGCTCGAGCGGGAATAGCTTCAACCCAACGACTCACGTAATCTACGGCAAGAAGGATGTGCTCAAAACCCTGACTGTTAGGGAAAGGTCCCATGAAATCAATGCCCCATGCATCAAAAACATCTGTTATCTGAATGATCTTTAGAGGCATCGAATCTTTTGCAGTGAGTGTACCCTTCAATCTCTGACAGTCAATGCATCGTTTGACAAATAATGATGCATCCTTGAATAGTGTGGGCCACCAGAAGCCACACTGAAGTACTTTGGCTGCCGTACGGTCTCCTGAGTGGTGTCCACCAGATTCGAGCGAGTGACAGTGCTCGAGGACACTATAATGCTCCTCCTGAGTGATGCACATGCGCCAAATGCAATCCGCTCCTTCTCTGAATAAAAGAGGATCTTCCCATTGATAGAAACGGATAGCCGACATGAATTTGTTCTTCTGATTTTTCATCCAATCCGATGGTATTACCCTCGAGGCGAGGTAATTGACTATATCAGCATACCAAGGGAGGGAATCCACTGCTAAATTGATTCATCTGGAAAGGTTTTTGTGATAGGTGCGTTGTTCAGGTGAGGCTCTTGCTGCTCAATTCTAGAGAGATAGTCTGCTACCACATTATGAACTCCAGGCTTGTCCTTAATTTCGAAATCATATTCTTGGAGGAGAAGGATACATCAAATCAGTCTCGGCTTGGCATCCTTCTTCTGCTGTAGGTACCGGATAGCTGAGTGGTCTATAAAAATGGTGACTTTTTATCCAAGCAAATAGGATTTGAACTTCTTGAGGGTGAAAACCACGGCCATCAACTCTTTCTCTATCACAGTGTAATTTCTTTGCGCCTCATCTAATGTTTTGCTGGCGTAGTGAATGGCGTAGGGCACTTTTTCTTTTCTCTGTCCAAGAACAGCCCCGACCGCAAAGTCTGACGCATCAGTCATGATCTCAAAGGGAAGAGACCAATCCAGCGGCTGTAGGACTGGAGCTTGAGTAATAAGCTCCTTCAGCTAATTGAAAGCAAGGAGAACTTGGTGATCGACATTGAACTCGGTTTCCTTGCATAAAAGCTTTGTTAAAGGTCGGGCGATGCGGCTAAAATCCTTGATGAATCGTCTGTAAAATCCCACATGCCCCAGGAATGACCTTACATTTTTCACTGACTGAGATGGCTCTAAATTGGAAATAACATCTACCTTTACCGGGTCGACTTCCATGCCACGTTTGGAAACGACGTTACCTAGCACAATGCCTTCGGTGACCATGAAGTGGCTCTTTTCCCATGAAAGCACTAAATTGACTTCACGACATTTTTGAAGCACTCTGTCTAGGTGCTCAAGACAAGAATCAAAACCATCACCATAGACAAAGAAGTCGTCCATGAACACCTCGAGAAAACTGCCTACCATCTCGGCGAAAACTGCTAGCATGAATCTTTGGAATGTCGCAGGTGCGTTGCATAATCCAAAGGGCATTCTCCTGAAGGTGTAGGTGTCGAACGGGCAAGTGAAGGTAGTATTCTCTTGATCTTCGGGAGCGATTGCCACCTGGTTGTACCCAGAATACCCATCCAAAAAGCAGAAGAACTCCTTGCCTGCTAGTCTTTCCAAAACTTGATCAATAAATGGCAAGGGGAAGTGGTCCTTCTTAGTTGCTACATTAAGACGGCGGTAGTCAACACATACCAGCCAGGATGTTGGTACCCGAGTGGATATTTCCTCTCCTTTGTCATTGGTAACCACGGTAAGCTCGGATTTCTTTGGAACAACATGCAGTGGGCTTACCCATTTTGAATCGGAAATGGGATAGATGAAGCCTGTGTCGCACCATTTCATGATCTCTTTCATGACGACGTCCCGGAGGTTTGGATTCAACCTTCTTTGGAATTCACGGGACGTCTTAGTATCTTCTTCCAGATAAATGTGGTGTGAACACAATACTGGATTTATCCCACAGAGATCTGATACGCACCAACCAACTGCCTTGCAGTTCTTTTCTAGAACCTCGAGAAGTCGAGATTCCTGATCCGGGTTCAGTCTGCTGCTGATGATGACCGGATACATGTGTTCTTCACCCGCAAGGAAAGCATACTTCAGGCCTGCAAGAAGTGGCTTGAGTTCTGGTTTTGATCTGTCCAACTTGTTGGTCACTTCAGACACTATACTGGTGGTGGGGTGTACTTCTTTGACAGAGCTCCCATCCTGATGAATCTGTGATTCATGACTCTAAAAGTTGAAAATAGAGCTTTGTTCCCGAGTAATTAGATGATATTTCCACTTATATTGCATAAATAGCATTCTGCACGCAAGCATAATATCTGCATTTTAGCATCCATATTTGCATTAAATAAGAAGCCAATTTCACTTGTAAATATCCACCTGTATATTAGATAAAATACCTTATTTGTATATATTTTATAGTAACTCCAAAGCCAATAAAGCCAACTCTATAGTGTATATATTACTAACACTAATAAAGAAAAAATATCTAAAAATACTAACTTGTAAAATTGACCAATAAAACCCCAATCCAAGTTTCAAGCCATGAACCTTAAAATGCACATATCTCTCTCATACAACCTCCGAATTAGGTCTACTCACTTTTAAAGTAATATACATTCAAAGACCTTCGAAACAAGACTAATTTCATTAAAATCGGAGCTCGTATGCAAAACTTGGGTTTTGAACCCCTTTTGTACATTGTGCATAATGACCGTTTTACCCCTGTATTTTACCATTTCATTTTCCTAATTATTAAAAATCCAAAAAAATAGATTAAGTTGTAACTATTCTTTTTATATTTTCTCTATTTTTATTTTGATTTTTCTCTTATTGAAAAATTACAAAAAAATTACAAAAGATAAAATGCGGTATTTTATATCTATAAGGTACCACCCAAAAATACATTTTGTACAGATGACTTTTTTTTATTTTTGGCCCTTCACGAAAGTTGTAGATCTCGTCGAGACGAGCAACTTTCGTGTTGACTACTTTTTTTAATCCCTTCTGTTATTTCTTTTTTTATTTTTTTACATTTAATTTCTGAATTTTCTGGAGCGACATGTGGCAGCTCCTGGAGCCGCCACGTGTCTCCCCATTTTTTTATTTATTTTTTTTATTAATTTCGGATTTATCTTATTATTTTCGGATTTATTATTTATTATTATTTTTTTATTATTTTTTAATTATTTTTAGTAGCCTACTATATTACTATAGTTAATATTTATTTTTATTCCCCTTTTACTTCTTCTCCCCTTTCTTTTCTTCCACTCCAAGCCAAAAACTCCCCACTACCCCACTCTCTCCATCCTTCTCCAACCTCCTCCTCCTCCTCTTTATATTCTCTTCCACTCCTCCATTCATCTTCATCCGCCATTTTCGAGAGAAGAGAGGTTCGAGCCCCGTTTTAAGTTGAGAGGTGACAGCTCCCCCTTAGACGTTGAGCGACGACGACCTGCAGGCGAAATCCGCGACATCACCATTGCCGCTTCGCGAGATTCCCATCGAACTCACTCAGCTTCGAAGGACTCCGCCATCCTTCTTGAGGCCACGACGAAAGCTGCACGACGCGGTTTCATTTTCGGCGAACCACAGGTAAGTATACTCTATCTTAATCTTGTCACTTCATTTTTTATCTAACGATTTTTTTCCTTGTTCTTAATCACAATCACACAACATCACATACCACCACCATCAATCACCACAATCATCCATATCACCTCCTTCCTTTTCATATTTTCATTTCCTGTTTACAAAATATAAAAAAAACAAAAACAAAAACAAAAAAAATCAATCCACAAGCAGGTTGCCGTCCCCCTGGCCGTCATCCGCACCTCGTGCCATCCACTGCCGTCGTGCCCAGGTGACCTCCGCCATCAGCAGGAGGCTGCCCAACGGCAGCAGCCCGTCTCCTCCACCTTCGCGTCAGCCTCCACCGCCGTCCCCGCATCCAGCAGTTCCCGCGCGCCAGGTCGACCTCCACCGCCCGGCCTTCTTGCTCCTCCCCGCGCGGCCGAGCTCCGCGGCTGCAAGCCGCCCCAAGCATCGACGCGCGCCACACAACTCGCGACGCACCACCGTGCCTTCCGCCAGGCCGCAGCACGCGCCGCCTTGGCCGGGCCCCGCCACGCGTCCTCGCCCCACCTCCTCGTCTCGTTGCCGCCAGCCTTCAGCCCCACACCGCCCCGCACCGCGGCACCACGCCTCCAGGGACAGCCGCCCCGCCACCAGCCGCTGCGCGCGGCCATCTTTCACCTTCCCTTACGCCGCTTGGCCGCCCGCCACCTCTCCACCGTGCGAGCGGCGCCACCGCTCGTCAGCCGCGCCACCCTCTCGCTTCCCCTCCGCGCGACACACAGCACCGCCGCCCACCGCGCCCGTGCTTGCCGCCGCCGCAACGGTACATATAGTACATATTATATGTACTATATGTATATGTACTATATGTACTATATGTACTATGTGTACATCCTATTTTACATATGTACTATATGTATAATACTTGTAAACTTTTTGTAAAAAAAACAAAACAAAAAAAAATCAATCCACAAGCAGGTTGTCGTCCCCCTGGCCGTCATCCGCACCTCGCCATCCACTGCCATTGCGCCCAGGTGACCTCCGCCAGCAGCAGGAGGCTGCCCAACGGCAGCCGCCCGTCTCCTCCACCTTCGCGTCGAGCTCCACCGCCGTCCCTGCATCTAGCAGTTCCCGCGCGCCAGGTCGACCTCCACCGCCCGGCCTCCTTGCTCCTCCCCGCGCGGCCGAGCTCCGCGGCTGCGAGCCGCCCCAAGCATCGACGCGCGCCACGCCACCCGCGGCACGCCACCGCGCCTTCCGCCAGGCCGCAGCACGCGCCGCCTTGGCCGGGCCCCGCCACGGTCCTCGCCCCGCCTCCTCGTCTCGTTGCCGCCAGCCTTCAGCCCCACGCCGCCCCGCACCGCGGCACCGCGCCTCCAGGGACAGTCGCCCCGCCACCAGCCGCTGTGCGCGGCCATCTTTCGCCTTCCCTTGCGTCGCTTGGCCGCCCACCACCTCTCCACCGTGCGAGCGGCGGCGCCCCTCGTCAGCCACACCACCCTCTCGCTTCCCCTCCACGCGACACACAGCACCGCCGCCCACCGCGCCCGTGCTTGCCGCCGCCGCAACGCCCACGCTCTGTGCCGCAAACCCTAGCGTGGTGGGGAAGGTGGGTTCCATTTTGGAACTCACGGTTATTGAAAAGGTCTATTTTTTATTTGTTTATTAGTCTTGTGAATATTGCATAGTTTCCCTATTAAGTTTCCATAATTGCAAAAGTGTCACTTAGGCACAAGTGTTTTGTTTATTATTTCAGTTCTATATTGCAAGGATAACCCTGTCTTTGAACGTAATTTGGACACTATTTTTCCATCATTTTATTTCATCAAAAATAGCATTTTGTAGATCAACTAATTGCTTGTCTTTTGGCTAGTTATTTGTATTTTTGTCGCTATTAGATTATTTATTAAAAATCAGAGACTGAAAATAAAAGATATTTTACCCATTTTACACTCTGAAATTTGCACATAGCCATTTATTGCTCCAAAAATTGCGAAACAATTGTGAATGATGCCTTTTAGTGTGATTTAATTACTATCCAAGTTTCGTCCAATTCGGAGTTGTCTAGTGCATAAAATAAATTCTAGGGTGATTTCTGTAGATGATTTTTAATTAAATCCACAAATCATATTTTTGAGAAATTTCAACTCTCCTGGATTACTGATTGAAATATCTATTTGAGATAAATAGCTTGTTGGATAATTTGACTTCGTCGATTTATTAGGAATTAAATACCCGCAATCACTCAGTTTTCAGTAAAAAAATCATATAAAAATCATAAAGTGTCAGAAAAATCCAAAAAAATTAGTGTATTCATTTCATTATTTTTAACTTCCACTAAATTTTTCATAATTTTTGCATATCATTTGCATGAAAATTTGTATAAAAACCCCAAAAAGTTTGTATTTTTCATTTGCGTATTTTAGAGCCAAAAATTACAAAAAATACATTTTGCATTCATCATTGGATTAGGTTCTTAGGAAAAATATCACTTGGCTAATTTGAATTAATTTCACATTAAAAGTAAATTTGGCTAAGTTGTTGATTTTCTTAATAACCTAGTACAACCGCATTTGTGCATTGGCATTTTTATCGCATAAAAAAATATAAAAAAAATACCACTTGGAAAACCGCAATCTAATCACTCTAACTTGATCCCGAGTTGTTCCTTTGCCTCCTTGAGTCGACCCTGGGGCTTGCCCAGGCTAAACAAACATAAAACCGCGCGATAATTCATTCGACGATTTAATCGATTGTGCGGTTATTTTTGATCGACGCGGATCTATCCGACTGCAACAAACTAGTCAATGAAATCACACTAAATGGGTAGATTTTTGGGCTCGTCAAATGGCGCCGTTGTCGGGGATGTACACCAAAATGGAACCCACCTTCCCCACCACGCTAGGGTTTGCAGCACAGAGCGTGGGCGTTGCGGTGACGGCAAGCACGGGCGCGGTGGGCGGCGGTGCTGTGTGTCGCGCGGAGGGGAAGCGAGAGGGTGGCGCGACTGACGAGGGGCGGCGCTGCTCGCATGGTGGAGAGGTGGCGGGCGGCCAAGCGGTGCAAGGGAAGGCGAAAGATGGCCGCGCGCAGCGGCTGGTGGCGGGGCAGCTGTCCCTGGAGGCGCGGTGCCGCGGTGCGGGGCGGCGTGGGCTGAAGGCTGGCGGCAACGAGACGAGGAGGCGGGGCGAGGACGCATGGCGGGGCACGGCCAAGGCGGCGCGTGCTGTGGCCTGGCGGAAGGCACGGTGGCGCGCCGCGGGTGGCGTGGAGCGCGTCGATGCTTGGGGCGGCTCGCAGCCGCGGAGCTCGGCCGCGCGGGGAGGAGCAAGGAGGCCGGGCGGTGGAGGTCGACCTGGCGCGCGGGAACTGCTGGATGCGGGGACGGCGGTGGAGGTCGACGCCAAGGTGGAGGAGACGGGCGGCTGCCGTTGGGCAGCCTCCTGCTGCTGGCGGAGGTCACCTGGGCGCGACGACAGTGGATGGCGCGAGGAGCGGATGATGGCCAGGGGGACGACAACCTGCTTGTGGATTGATTTTTTTTGTTTTTGTTTTGTTTTTTTTAATATTTTGTAAACAGGAAATGAAAATATGAAAAGGAAGGAGGTGATGTGGATGATTGTGGTGACTGATGGTGGTGGTATGTGATGTTGTATGATTGTGATTAAGAACAAGGAATGGAGTGACAAGATTAAGATAGAGTATACTTACCTGTGGTTCGCCAAAAATGAAGCCGCGTCGTACGGCTTTCGTCGTGGCCTCGAGAAGGATGGCGGAGTCCTTCGAAGCTGAGCGAGTTCGATGGGAATATCGCGATGCGGCAATGGTGATGCCGCGGATCTCGCCTGCAGGTCGTCGTTCCTCAACGTCTAAGGGGGAGCTGTCACCTCTCAACTTAAAATGGGGTCGAACCTCTCTTCTCTCGAAAATGGCGGATGAAGATGAATGGAGGAGTGGAAGAGAATATAAAGAGGAGGAGGAGGAGGTTGGAGAAGGATGGAGAGAGTGGGGTAGTGGGGAGTTTTTGGCTTGGAGTGGAAGAAAAGAAAGGGGAGAAGAAGTAAAAGGGGAATAAAAATAAATATTAAATATAGTAATATAGTAGGCTACTAAAAATAATTAAAATAATAATTATAATAAAATAATAAAAAATAATAAATCCGAAAATAATAAGATACATCCGAAATTAATAAAATAATAAATAAAAAATGGGGACACACGTGGCAGCTCTAGGAGCTGCCACATGTCGCTCCCAGAAAATTCAGAAATTAAATGTAAAAAAATAAAAAAGAAATAACAAAAGGGATTAAAAAAAGTAGTCAACACGAAAGTTGCTCATCTTGACGAGATCTACAACTTTCGTGAAGGGCCGAAAATCAAAAGAAGTCATCTGTGCAAAATGTATTTTTGGGTGGTACCTTATAGATATAAAATACCGCATTTTATCTTTTGTAATTGTTTTGTAATTTTTCAATAAGAGAAAAAATCAAAATAAAAATAGAGAAAATATAAAAAGAATAGTTACAACTTAATCTAATTTTTTTTGGATTTTTAATAATTAGGAAAATGAAATGGTAAAATACAGGGGTAAAACGGTCATTATGCACAATATACAAAAGGGGTCCAAAACCCAAGTTTTGCATACGAGCTCCGATTTTAATGAAATTAGTCTTGTTTCGAAGGTCTTTGAATGTATAGTACTTTAAAAGTGAGTAGACCTAATTCGGAGGCTGTGTGAGAGAGATATGTGCATTTAAAGTTCATGGCTTGAAACTTGGATTGGGGTTTTATTGGTCAATTTTACAAGTTAGTATTTTTTAGATATTTTTCTTTATTAGTGTTAGTAATATATACACTATAGAGTTGGTTTTATTAGCTTTGGAGTTAGTATAAAATATATACAAATAAGGTATTTTATCTAATATACATGTGGATATTTACAAGTGAAATTGGCTTCTTATTTAATGCAAATATGAATGCTAAAATGCAGATATTATGCTTGCGTGCATGAATGCTATTTATGCAATATAAGTGGAAATATGCATCTAATTACTCGGAAACAAAGCTCTATTTTCAACTTTTAGAGTCATGAATCACAGATTCATCACCCCCCTATACTTAAACCTTGCTCGTCCCCGAGCAACTAAATGAAATGCAAGAGTGAAATGATTTTAGGTTCCATACCAAGGTCATGAACAAAAGTTGAAAATGGAGCTTAATTCGACCTTTGGATTAATTGTGTTGGCGGAACCTTATTGGGATCTGAACTTAAGACCTAACAGACTTCAAGTTCCACAAGTCTTCTATTCAAGACTCCTTAATAGTCAGGTCAGAACAAATCTTCAGACGCAAATTTCTGATGACTATGATTCTTACTTGTACCGTGTAAGTGAAATGTAACTCTCCACATCAGAAATGGTTCAGAACCAGCCTCCTCTAACAAGTAACTCAAATAACCTGGTCCAGTAACTCTTTCCTCGAGGAGCGGGGTATTCCCTTCTAAGTTCAAGTGCGACCAGCTCAAGAGGAGGGGGTATAATAAAGAATGGACGGTAGCCAGTGTAGCTACCTATCCTGGGATGCCTGACCAGTGTAGCCAAGTCATCCAGCTGCATTTTCTTTGCTAATATACATACTCCGACAGGTTTTTTTTCTTTTTCTTTTTTTGGACCTGTCTGATTTTTTTGGAGTTCTCGCATTTTTTCTTTTTTTTTCTTTTTTTTTTTGAACTATATACAAGGTGCAGCATGTACATCAGGAGTTTTTCCTCTTGAGCCAGTAGACTATCCCTCTTTTGAAGCATTATTGCAACCCACAGCATCCCGTCCTTAGATGTCAACACCACCAGACTAGGTTGAGATGCACTACCCTCCCTAGAGGAGGACGGATGTTTCCACCCGTGTGCTACTCCAAGCTAAAGGATTCTACCTCCTCACCACCTCATCAATGAAGAGCTACGTGCATTGTGCTTGTCCAAGTTAGGTCATTATCTAAAAGAATCGTGCGTGTGCATGAGATATTCTACTTAGACTAATCAAGATGACATGTGAACATAGACTTGCGGACTCAAAGAATTAAGTCACTTGACCTGAGAAATCTTAACTCCAGTTCCTATAAGGTTCCTCTGAAAATAGGTAGATTAAGGTCAAATCAAGTTCGTCCTCAATATCTACTCATAACTTGGTTCAGAACCCACTAGATTTTCACTTTGCATATGCAAGATATGCAGATGAGGTGCAGATGACATGCTATGAATGAAATGCAATACTTTTTTTTAAATGCAAGATAATATGATATGCAAGAGTAAATAAGAAGCCTTTTTGTTTTATTTTTCTGGTTTACAACATTTTTTTATTATTTACAACAATTTTTAGTTGATACAATTTGTACATAGTATACACGGTTTTTTTTCGTTTACATCCTATTTTAAAACAAATTTTACAAAAGTATGTTTTACAACTTTTTCTACAAGTATTATACATATAGTACATATTATACTAGTATACAAAAAAAATTTTGATTAGAGATTTTTTTTCGATTTTTACCCACCCATAATTATTGCAAAATATATACAAAAATACGCAAAAATACGTGAATGTACGAGCTATGGGTAAATTATATATGTAATATATACACGCCCCCCTATACTTAGAGTGTGCTATGTCCTCAGAGCACGAAAGTGACTAAAAAGACATAGCCCGTGCTAAGCGTAGGAGAGCTAAAATAACAAAAAGTATAGAAGTCATCCCGCCCCCTATACTTAGGCTCTGGCAGCCTAAGTGTAGAAGAAGATCAGAAAAGGGGCCGGACGAGGAAAAGATGGGAAATGGATGAATATATACACGACGGGCATCGGTCCTCCCTAACTTAGGCTCTGGTCAGCCTAATTATAGGACAGGAGTGGGTATGAGGATCGATGTGATCTGGAGGATGGTACAATGAACAGTGATGAGACTTGGGTCACTCTCCCCCCTATACTTAGGATCTGATCATCCTAAGTATAGCCATAAAATGAAATGATATGAAGCCGGGGTGAGTGATTCGAATCACTGGAGAGGGAGAAAAAATATATACAAGGAGAATTGAGAATATACAAGGATTAAGAAGGTTGTGACGAACCTTCTTGCGGACGTGAGGAGGTAGATAATATACATATGTGTCGCTGTCGGAATCATCCTCAGATGAAAATAGTGAGGGGTAGGGATCGTCCAACGTGGGTCGACACATGGCTGCTTGCTTAGATAAGGCTTAAGAACAGCTGAACTGAGCTCACTCATATAAATCACCTTATCTGGACCAGATGAGGACTCTTCCGAAAATTCCTTCTCCGGTGTGTTGAAAGAAATTTTCTTAGTCGGTTTTCTAGAACCTGAATCATTGAGAGGGAGTGGAGAGCGACGCGCCTTGAGAGGTTCGGGGGAACACCTCGAGGAATCAATTCTCGACTTCCTCTCACTAGATAGCCGACTAGAAGAGGGAGCAACCGTTGTTTTTAAGTGGAGTTAATTTTGTCTGGGTTGTTTCCTTAGAAGGCCCGGGTCGTGGTGTGGTGCTGACTACGGGTTCCTCATCAGACGAGTCACCATAAAGATTGTAATATTCCTGAAGGGTCAGCACATGTCTCGGGAAGGTTCTAGTGGGTCTCAGTCGGCTTGGCATTATTGGGCTCTTGTGTCGGATCATCGAAATGGTCAAGACAATCAGCAAAAATCATGTCCGACTCAATGTCAGCTTCTGATCGTGAGTCCTCCTTAGAAGCTGTCACGGTGGTGGTGCAAGCAGTTGAGGAGGTGTGGGGAGTCTCTGATCCAACGGTCGTCCGGACAGTCGATCTCTCGGGTGTAGCAGAGAGGTGGGACTCATCTACCTCTCGATGATCATGACTGTCAACGGATGTGCGGGTCACCTTGGAGTAAAGTGTATCAAAGAATGGGTGAGGTCGAAGCGCTCCCAATGCTGAAAAATCGATCTCCCGAGTCTCGCAATCTATAGTCGCCTTAGCTAAGGCTAAGAACGGCTTCCCAAGAATAATCAGAGACTGGGTAAACTCTCCTCGGTGCTCGATGTCAATGACTGTGAAGTCCACCTGGAGTAGAGCACCTTGGAAAGTAATGATGACTGAAATATTTCCTCTAGACCGTTTGATAAATCGACCAGCCAACTGAACGATCTCTCTCGACTTCCTAAGTGGCATGAGTTTGAGCTTGTCAAACACAGAGGTCGGGAGGATATTTATCGGTGAGTCATCATCGATTCTTACATGGGTAAAGATGGTGTCTTTGATTTCACATTCAACTCGGGGCAACCGCTTCACTCTGCGGCTTTTGGTCTTTCTCCCCATCACCAAGGAGGTGGCCATAGACACTATGTGTCTTTCAGTTCTCGTCCTCTTATTACCCGACCTCTTGGGTATCAGTTTACTCTTTACAAATCTCTTGAGGTCGGGGAAGTAATCTATGGCCTTTATTAAGGGAAGTTTGAAAATCAATTCTTCATCGAGTGCTTCCCTTATGACAGGATCCAATTTTTTTAGGTCTTTTTCATTTTCAATTTTTATGTGGTTTTTTGGTTTTTCAATTTTTTTGGTATTTTTGATGGATGAATGATCAGACTCTGGATTGGAGGGCAAGTAGTTAGTAGAAGAGGGAGATAGAATGGACTCCAGCTGTACAGAAGATGTGGGTTCCCTAATGCTTGCTTGGTTTTCAACCTCAAAATTACTCATATCCTTTTCCACTTTCATTCCCAAGCTGGCAGAAATTGAGTGCAATATTTCCATAACATCTCTCAACTCTTTACCAAATGATTCATTTTTCTTAATAAGTCTAGAGATGTCATCCTCCACAAAATTCTCATGACAAATCATGGGAGAGTTCTGCTCAATCGGAGGATACTGCTGAGATATTTGGGTCTCATACTCAACATACCTATACTCTGGCATGTAATCCTGGGTCGAGTATGGACTATCCAAATGGCAAATATTGGTCGGAGCCTCATATGGTGGAATCAATGAAACATGGACTGATAAGTCTAGGTCATGAGTCCAATCTTGTGAATGTATGGGCTCTTCAAATGAAGGCTGGCTAATGGAAGCTTGATCACTAAAGTCAATCAAGTCTGGTAAATCATTATGTGCAGTCCTCTCCATTCGGATTGTTCGATCAACCATATTATGCACTAAGGTCAAGTCGGGATGCATATATGTAAATTGTTGTATGGTCCCTACTTGAGGTGAGAATGAAGTATGTGAGGGCATATAATTTTGCCAATCATCTGTCTCAGTAGTGGCTTGCTCTTCATTCGATTCTTTGATTCCAGCAAGCTCTCGAGAGTAAGGACAGTTAGCCCAAGATGGAAGTGGATCCGGAGTGCCAGAATATGAAGTAGGTGAGAAATGCGAAGAAGTGGAGAAGTCAGTCG
Organism: Ottelia alismoides; assembly: GCA_037367405.1. Lineage (NCBI taxonomy): Eukaryota > Viridiplantae > Streptophyta > Magnoliopsida > Alismatales > Hydrocharitaceae > Ottelia > Ottelia alismoides. The sequence continues at coordinate 288,557 of JAZKJV010001476.1, read as the reverse complement.
GAGCTCTGACTTCATGATTGGGTTGAGGTGGAGCCGACCACGGGTAAGGGTCTCCCGTGGTTGGCGAAGGATACATGGAAGAATGAGAAGGTGAAGATGATCGGTATATGGTAAATGAGGATTGACCAGAGGTCTCAAGGTATGGGGACCAATATCCCGACATCTTGAAGAGGAAAGGCTGAATATAAGTAGGTTGAGGTGGAAAAATGTGCAATTTCACAGGATAACACACACACAGACAGACACAAAAACAAACGCAAGAGCAAACCCTGAGTTCACACTCAACACGGTGAAGGACCCGAAACCGAGTTCAATTAATCTTGTAAATTTTAAGTGTGATTTTCAAGTAAGATAGCAAGGATTACGTGGCCTATAGGGAAGTCGGCTCAGAGCCGGATGCGTCTTCCCTGTTTAACATGTCGCCTAAGATACCGCCGGTCCTTCCTTTCTTCGCTCCTATCCCAAGTTGATGGATTCAAAGACCACACCCTTATCTACCTGCAAGCAGGCGGAGGCTGACAAGGCCGGAACTTCACCCCGGGGGGTTACTGGCAACTTGTCGCAAAGTACCGCAATTTCACCCCTATCTACCTGAGACAGGCGGAGGCTACTTGGTACTAGTCAGTGAACCTTAAAAATTCGACTTGTGATATTTGCTAGGATCAGTCAGAACGTGATATGGAGGGCGGGGATTTGGGCTCTGCCTTAAGGTGTTCACACACACTCAAGTACCCTCACTCAGCCTGAAAACAAGGTCGGGGATTAATCTCCCGCAAACATTTTTTCCAATTTATTGATTTTTTGGTCCATAATGTTTAGCAGTCCCGGTTTTAAGTTAAGTTATCACTTTGTTAGTCAACCACACAGCACGCCTATCGTCCAGTCCCAATTTCCTTTTTAATTTTAAATGTGAAAATCAGAGGGAGAAATCGAGAAAAGCCGATGCAAGTTAAAAACAATGATGCGTATGCTGAGTAGAGAATACTTACAGTGATCCCTTCGCTTTTACGCAGGATGCAGAACAGAATTGAGATCTTTTACACTATATGCAAATGCAAACGAGAAAAGACGCTCCTAGACAGGCAGTTCTATTAGCGAGTGAAGAACGAATTTGTTTTGACTAGATCTGCGGTCTAAGTGCATCTTTTACGTGCAATGTGTGGTCCTAAATAGTTACGAGCACAAGCAAATCCTAGAGTGGCTCAAGGAGCCGCTAGTTCAAGCTTAGTCTAAAATTCAAACCACACAGCAGACAGGGACACGGTTCCACTATGTTTACACACGCGAGAACCCAAACGGGAACCGCTGTAAATGCAGATAATTTTTACAAGTTAAAAAAAATGAAAAATCCTTCTGGCGTCTCAACAGCCGACTTGATCCACGAATAGTCGGCCTCCGATGCACTTCGAGATGCGTCGACATCAAGAAAGCCGCTCCAAGTCTACCGGGCCCTCACACAAAAAGATATAAAAATGTCAGAGAGATAAAAAATTAAAAAAAATAATTGAAGAGAAAAAATGGAATAATTACAAGGTGGTTCGGGGATCAGACTACCCGAGCGACAGGAAAACCTAAATCTAATTTTCTAAAGTGATCCTAAGCCGTTTGCCTCCCCGGCAACGACGTCATTTGACGAGCCCAAAAATCTACACTTGGATATTTACTCATAATTCACCTAAGGAGACAGATGCCTCCCTGAGTTCGACCTTGGACTTCACCAAGTAAAAATCTGCCGCTTGAAATTAACGTGACATTAATTAATAGTGGTTTTTCATTAGCCTCTCGTATCCAACTGCAACGAACGACATCTAATTAATTTGGACAATTAATTTGCTCGAATTAACTAAGGGTACGGGGCGGTTATCACATCCTCAGTGTTTTGTTGAGACCCTGATGATGTGCCGAACGGTTCTGTACTAGGCTCATTGTGTTCGATCTGTAGTGAATTCTTGAAATCACCTAATTGTTCCAACATCAGAGAATCTGTCTCCCAAGAATCCTCGGAGCATAGGTCAACTGTGCTTTCCATGTCCTCCTCGAGAGTGAGGATTTCTCGGGTCCATGAATCATTCGATGACAAATAATGATTCTCTGATTTCTGCAATAAAATCACAGTCTGCTTCTGATACTGCATGGCTCTCATCAGTCGTGGCGTTCGACTCTCTGATCATGTCTATAGTGATCTGCTTGTTGTTCGAGCTGAAAGTGATCTTGCCGGACCCATAATCAGCCACAGCACCTGATGTACGTAAGAATGGCCGGCCAAGGATGATAGGGGTCTGGAGTAAGGGTGCAGGTGAGTCCATGTCAAGGACTAAAAAATCAACCGGTAACTACATCTCCCGCACCTTAAGTACAACGTCTTCCAACAGACCTTTGGGTCGCTTGATGGATCGGTCAGCGAACTGAAGGATCATTCGTGTCTGCTTGAGCGGACCCAGCCCAAATTCTTGCGTTATTGACGATGGCAAAAGGTTGATGGAAGACCCGCTGTCAAGGAGAGTGCGCTCGAAGACCTGATCGAAAATCTCACAACTGATAAGAGGTGCTCCATTGTCCTGCTTTTCTATGGGAGATTGTTGATGGCTGCTACAGTGGCCAAAGTGAGGACATGCTTCTCAACTTGTTGGCGTCTTTTCTTTCGTCCGGGGCGACGCTTGCTCGTACATGCTTCTTTCAATCCTTTTCTGACAGCTGGCATGTATTCCATGGCTTTCAACAAGGGAATCTCTATAGTTAAGTTATCTATTATTTCCACAACTCCAGGATCAGACAATGCACTTTTTCTTTTTGCATTTTTTTGGATTTTTCAATTGCATTAGGAAAAGGAATATTTACATCACTGATAGGCAAAGTAGAGTTCTTGTTTACATCATAACTATCACCCACAAATTGTTGTACATCTGGACTACAAAAAGGAGTACAAACTGGATCGTGACATACTAGTGCTGATGGGCGAGCAAAAAGTAGGGCGTCTGCTCCGTCAGCTGGCGAGGGATCAACTACTGCTGGCGGCTCCTCCGAGGCTAGCGCGGCTTTGCTTTGGATGCAAACTTCTTTTTGTTGTTTTTGATTTTGCTGATTTTTTTGTATTTTTGGCTGATGGTACTGGTGTTGCATGACGGCTGGAATGGCTTCTCCTTCTTCTTCCTCCTCACCCGCCCCTGTAGCTGGCACGACTGATGCAGAAGATGACGATCCACTTGTTTCTTTATTCTCCCCATTCTTGATGGCAGGCGGAGGCAAGGCCCTACCGCTCTTGAGAGTAACAGCATTAGAACAAACAATAACATCGTTTTCTGACTCTACAGACACAGACATGACATCACATTCTACATGTTCTTTCTTTTTAAAGCTATTGGGGTTGGCCTCGACTTGGGTTGGGATGGTAGTCTTGGTGGTCGTAAGGTCGTCGAGCCGCTTGGTCATATATGCTAACCCTTTGACGAGTTGGGCCAAGCAATCCATGGTCGGGTTCACAGGAGTTACCTAAGTAGATTCAACGTGCAGACCACGTTGTTGCTGCATGTGTTGATGCTGAGGTTGTTGGTGGTGGTGTTGGGGTGGTGCAGGAAGCTGAAGCTACTGGTAAGAGGGAGGGGGATACTGTTGGTACTGCTGAAGTGGAACAACCGTATACTGATGAAAAGGCTGTGGATGGCGGTATTGCGGCTGCTGATATTGTTGATTCTGCCTCCATCGATTTGCATATGGGGGAGGCTGATGATACATCGGCGGCGGCTGTGAGGACTGCCCAAATCGACCACCCTGAGGTTAGTGGTATTGTCGGTTGGCTGGTAGCTGACCCTGAGGTTGTCCCATAGGACAGGTCGGCTGTGCTTCGTTGCTCCAAACCCTGTTGACTTCTTGAATCAGGGGTGGTGGTGGGAAGATTGGATCGGATCCGGATACAAACTCTGGTTGGTACACAACCATCTGCTGCTGCGGCTAGCCCTGGTCGGGCGCCTGCACGTAGTACACGTGCTGGACTGCCGGCGGCTGCTGGCTCGGCTGAGGCTGATGTGGTGGTGGTTGCTCGTCCTTCCTCTCAGCTGGAGCTTCTGATGGTGCTGCCGACTGAACAGAGTTGATGGTGCCCACCAGCAGTTCTAGATGCTTGGTGATTAGATCAAGATTGTCAAGATTTTGAGTCCTCTTCTCGATCACAGCAAGTTTTTCAAGGTCCTGTGATCGTTTCTCGATGATATCAACCTTCGAGAGATGGCCCCCGATGATGTTGAGGTTGGAGCTCTCATCTCTCTCCGCCTCGCGGGACGCTGCCATGTGTACTTGTTTCTGGAGGATCTGGGGCTGCTTTTGGTATGCCTTTGATGAAGAGAGGGCGGCCTCTCCTTCGGCCATTTCTTCAAAGATTTGTCAGACTACATCTTCATCCTTATTGAAATGTGAACCCCCACATGCTGCGTCAATGAGCCTTTGGCTCTCAATGTTCAGGCCCCCAAAGAAGTGTTGGACCAAGATGGTCTTCGGAATCTCGTGATGAGGGCATTTCTCCTGCAAATCGGTGAACCTCTCCCATGCTTCATGTATGGATTCGTGGGCTCCTTGGGAGAAGCTGCTGATTCGTGCTCGCATCTGATTGAGCCGACCGAGAGGGTAAAACTTATGCAGGAAAGCTAACTTCAGTTCCTCCCAGGTTGTCACAACCTTCCCCAAATGGTTGACCCAATAGAGGGCCTTGTCTTGTAGGCTAAAGGGGAATGCCATCATTTTGACAATGTCCAAAGGGACATTGGGATAGTGGGTAGTACGACAGATGCGTGAGAACTGCTGCAGGTGGATGTATGGTTCTTCATTGGTGTTTCCATGGAAAGCTGGAAGAAGAGCAAGGAACTGGGGCTTCAGCTCAAAGTGAGCATGTACCGGTGGAATGAGGATCCACTCGGTCATCTGGCTGTCTCCAGGATTATAGGTCTCCTTCAGTGTGGGTTTGGGTCTCCCATTTTCAGGCTCTTCCTCGTCATCAGGTGGATTACCACCTCCTCTTCTGCCTCCTTCTCCCTCGGCTCTATTCATTACATCATTCAGCATATCCTGGAAAGCGGTCTGTGCTAGGGCATGCTCTGTCAGCTGCTGTTGGATGGCCTGGATAAATGCCAACAGTTGTGCTTGACCTGATTCTGATCATGCATCTATCCTTCTGGTTGGGGTGGTTGCTGACCCTTGCCCTTTCCTTGAGGAGCCATGTCAGGGTCTGATCCGAAGAAATGAATTCTGGAATAGAATCCAGGGCTTGGTTTGTCTTCTATCTGCAGAATGAGAGAATCCTGATCAGACCACTTGCAATATTGTTCAACTGTCATGATTAATCTGGAATTTAGGTCAATCCCAGCATGTTATGAATGGAAAAGATATGGGCTGTGATCGACTTCGATTCATAACGGCGAAAGTGGGAGAAAAGTGGTCCCGATTTATTGGGTGGTCAAGAGAAAGGTAGAAGACGAGGAGTCTGGAGATCGATCCGCAAAGTATGGGTCGGGTTCTCGGGAATCGCCTTGAATTTATTTGGCGAAGTCGAGTCTATGGAATCGATGTGGGTGTCGGCAGAATCCCGACGGAAACCATCCATAGATCGACTTCGTGAAGCACAAGTAGGATTGGATGTTGGAGGAAGGATACGATGGTCAACAAGGAATGAAAAAGAGTGCAAAACAGTAGAAAGGCTCGACTGAGCGGGGGTCAAAGGAGAATGATACAACAAAATTTTGCACAAAGGTGCGGGGCTTGATCTTTGAACCTTAATCTAGATCCATACAATCACAATACAAAATTGGATTCACCAACTCACGCCATGTGAAGCCGTGAAGGTTCAGCTATTTATTATCTTTTCAGTTTTAGAGTTGTTATTTCAGGCAAATCTTTTAACAAGTCCTTAGCACGCTAACCCTATATGAGAGAGAGTACTGCCAGAAAAGAATCTCGTACTTGTCCTCCTCCTTTATAACCTATAATCTGTACTTTTTGAGGTCCTTGTAACCCTTCCTGGATCCCTACTCAGCCAAAGAAATAAAGAGAGGAACCCGATAGGCGAAACCAATACTTCGGTTCTCGCTCGGTACGGAATCACTCGTGAATGTGCAAGAACCTACTCGGACGCAAACCGATGAGACAGACACCCCCGTGAAGGTGTGGCCTATGCTCAGTACTTCATACCATGTCGATGTTCCACACAAAGCGGGAACACCATCGTTGACAAGGCCCTACTCGGTCACGTACGATAGAAGCACCATTACTTCGAAAATCCAGGCGATACACAAGGCAGTTGTAGACTGGGTTTTTGGCTCTATTCCTTATAGGATGTGCCTTGCTCATGGGAGTAGGGTTTTGGTCCCCCTCCGAAGGTACCTGAAAACAATGAGGGCTTTATGAACCCAGTACAATGATAGTCCATTACGAATTTTAATTAAGGTCAAAGTTTATTTAGCAGTCCCCTTGTTTTAGTTTTTTTGGGTTTTCACTTTTTTTGAGTTTGTTTTCATACCAACGCCTAACCTTTTGGTTGATTTTCGTTTAGGTCCTATGTGCTCAAAATCAGAGGGAGATAGCGGAAAAGCCGTGCAAGTTGGTTCCATGATGGAAATCGCACCATTAAACCAAATGATGCATGCTGAGTTAGAGGACTTACAGTACATCCCAGCTCTCTCCATACGGTATGCAAAATAGAATTTTTATACCTAACTATATGGCGGTATGCAAACGACAAAATCGCCCTAAACATTAGCTGCTATTAATTGTGAAGAACATTTAGCTTTGACTAGATCCGTACGTAAGAGACTATAGGAACATGCATTCTTATTAATGTGTGGACCTAGCTACCGAGTCAAGCAACCTAAGTCTAGGGGCTTCATGCACACAAAACAAAATAAAGAAAAGGCGGAAAACTCAAACAACGGGAAACAAAGAAAATAAAGCGGGAAAACACAAAAAAGCTGCGACGAGGCCCCCAGGTGAGTAGACACCCGGGCACTAGACCTCGTTGTGAAGAGTAGACTCCAAGTTATATTCCATGCCAAAATTGTCTCTCTCTCTCTCTCTTACAATAAATTACAAAAATGATCTTAATTACTCAAGGCCTCAGTAATTCACATCCGTTTGCATCCTTGGTGCTCTCTCCATGCGGTCATGAAGTGAAAGACCAACCTCCTCCAAGCTCGGCTGCCTTGACTTTAGAAGAAACCATCCTCGCGTGGCGGGCCCCCCAATAGGCACGCTGATGGACGGCGATCCGCATGCCACTTATCCACATGGCGGGCTCTGGTAGCTCGATACCGCTTCGCTGATATGCGGTCTGGATTGCATCTGAGGTTCGATCGAGTGGCTGAAGCAGGCTTTGAACGAACTTGCACGATTAGATATGGGGCCGCCTCCTCCATCTGACGGCTGCTGCTGTCCACGAAGAACAGGGAAGAGCATAGGGGTTCCCTGCCTTCGATCGCTGATTCCTCCTCCGCCAGACGGCCACGTGCGATGGAAGTAAGCTCTACACGTCCTCGAAGGTGCTCCGCAGATCTCGAGGTGCTCATGAAGTCCCAGGACCCCATGAATAGTTCTGGCGAGCTCGATGAAGAAGGGGGGTCCTGGGAGCCTTGAAAGCGACTGATCCGAACCCCAGGGGGTTCCTTTTAGCATGTAACCTGCACCAAGGTAAAGAGTGGCTCGAGGGGGTTCCCCTCGACCGAAAATTGAAGCTGCTAAGCCAAAGAAATGGAGCGGGTGGCGAGGTCCGGCGATGCGGAGGAGGGGAACCTCGAGTCGCAGAGCCAGTTGGGCTCTGGTTGATCTGAAGCATTCGGGAGATGGAGAACGCGAAGGGAAATGAGATGGAAGTGAATGGAGGGATCGGATCATCGAAGGATCGCAAGGAGATCGTCGCCGAAGCAGAGCTCCTGGTGAACTTCAATTTGACTAAACCTACGCTAATCTTTGCTTTAACAACTATCCTATGAGCATAAATAAAACTCTGGAATGGAAACCTAACTAATTAAGCAGTAAGACAACTCTTATACCTGGCCGAGCACCAGGGAGCAGGGCGACGCCGGAGCTTCGCCGTGGGTGTTGCCTCGACTCCTCCGACCTGCTCACAACTCCGTAAGGACCCCCCTGTCACGAGGATTCACTCTAGAGTGGAAGAGAGGGTGGAAGAAGATGAAAAGGAGACCAAACTGGGGAAGGAGGTCGACCTCTTATTTATGGACATGGCGATGCACCCTTATTGACCGGGGTGCCACAAAGAATCGTCTGGTCTGAGGATTGATCTGATATGTTGGCGTGAAGGGTGGACCATCGACGAAACTTTTTCATGAAGGAATCGAGGCTTGAAAGTCAATGGACTAGAAGGAGAAAGTCGGAGAAGATGGGCTGAGAAGACATTCTGACACAGGGCGCCTGGTGGCAGAGGAGTTGACCGGGCGGTCAACGAAGGCAAGGACCTGATTGGTCCACATCAACGCCGATTTGACCTATTAATTAAACGCAATAAACGACTTTATTAATTTTTGCTTATAAAATAAAAAAATGTTTATTAAATAATGTAGTATTTATTTAGGATTTTTATTTAATTTTTTGATGTATTTTGTTATGAGTTTATTTTAATAGTATATTTATAGGTATATTTACATGTATTTGGTATAATTTATTTTTATTTTGTGTATTTTATTTTATTATTATATTATATTATATTTTATATATTTATAAATTATTTTTGTGAGTATAAATATATTTTTATTTGAATTTTATGAGTTTATTTGCATATTTAAATAAATAGGTATATATAATATGTAGGTATACTTATAGGTATTTTACTTGTATTTTATATACATTTTATTTATTTAATGAATTTTATTGGGTTTTATTTTGGATCTACATTTTTAATGAAATATAAATAATATTTACAATTTATAAAAATATGAAAGAATAAAAGAATGAAGTTCCCTTTTTATTTGTATATAAGTAATACATAGGTATTTTGCTTATGTGATCACATAGACTTATTTTATTTGAGGTTTCCTTTTTTCTATTTTCTTTTAATTCTCATATCTACAAGTATTATATATATTATTTACAAAATTCTAAAAAATAAATTTATAAAAATAATGAATAATGAATATAATGAATATTTTAATCGGTATTATGTACAATGAGGGCCAAAAACCTAACTTTCACATATGAACTCCGAAAATTATGAAACCAATTTTATTAAATAGTTTTTGAAAAGCTATATACAATTAAATTGGTGGATTTTGAGTTTTTATTTGAAAGATATGGGTCTGTAAAGTTTGGTTTCTGGCTTTTTATTCTGGGTATAAAATGTGCACTGTATATTATTTTTGTGCAAACTCAATTTTGTATTTTTATTTACATTATTATCTACAACTTTTATGTACAAAATTTCTTTATTTGATGAATAAATAATTAGATACAAGATATGTGCCAAAATGCATAAATCAAGAATGAATAAATGAAATATTTATTGTATTCTCGGCCCTTATCTCCCCCTACTTTATTCCTTGTCGACTAATTCCATTCTGGACTTGGTCTCACGGTCAAGGTCATAAAATATTTACAAATATTTTATTCTTTTTCTTTTCTTCTCTTTATTCTATAATTTTGGCATTAAAAACCATATTTTATGTACAATAAATGCAATGAATAATGAATGCTATTATAGACAAATTAATGTCATTTACATGCATTAGCTAGGGGTTTCAAGGCCAAAACGATAGAATAAAGGTGATGAAATGGAGATTCATCAGTACCTAGAAATCTCATCGCTTAATACCTATGCCTGACCATCGCTACCAAGTCGAGGGGGCTTCAAGGTATGTGCTTCTGAAAGGGATTCTTTCCTCCTATAAAATCAAAAGGTTGCTTAGTAAGACATTCTCACCAAGAAAGCAAATCCAAACCATAAAGATCTCAGTGCAGGACATGAGAGAACATATTCAATGCGATTTGAGAGGCTAAATTGCTCGATTAAGGGAATCGACAGGAAAATGAAAATCCAACAGCTAAGAGGAGGGTCTAAGTGGTTGCCTAATGCTTACAGATGTTTTTATGTGAAATTTCAACAGTCTCAGTCCAAACCAGTCATTAGAGAAGAGGATCCTCTGTTGTAAAGGGGATTGCAACAGAGGTGTTGCAATCCCCTTTAACTTTTTTTGTGATTTAGATTCCAAAATCCAACCTTATAGATTGAATCTTAGATTAATGCTCTACATATCCTCTAAATTTCGCTTAATTGTAATTTTTGCTTAATTCGAGATTATTTGCTATTTTATCCTAATGGTTGAAGATTCGGATCTTTTTTAAATGGAGTTTAAGTTGCTTAGATCTTGACCGAATATTTGACCATTAAGATAAAATAGCAAATAATCTCGAAATTAAGCGAAATTTGGAGGATACATAGAGCATTAATCTAAGATTCAATCTATAAGGTTGGATTTTAAAATCTAAATCACAAAAAAAATTAAAAGAGATTACAACAGCTATGCTACAATCCTTCTTCCGTCATCAGATCCTCAAGATCCACTTTCTCCATATCAAATAAGACCCAATCATTAGAACTTTGCATGCAATCATAACAGCGCGAGCTTTGTATGAAAGAAGTTTGAAAATACTCCATATTTGTGAGGAAATTACGTTCTTATCCTTATAGTGACTTCCGATTGCACATAAACTTTCACGTGGACACAATCATGATGCAATCATGATGCAACTACTTCTCTCCAAAAGCTTCCCTGGCTCAAGATAAAGTCCATTTATCCCGAGATAAATGGATGGACCCGATCCGCCAAAGCTCGAGCTTGACCCAACTCAGTGTGAATATGAACCGGACTACGCCACATATTTTTCTAAATTCAATATTGGGTCGGGCCAACCCCGATCCTGTAATGACTCGAGTTGGTCCAACTCAACCCGTTCCCCTACGAAGACATCGTATTAGAAATCAACCAGAGAATATACTTTGCACCAAGGATGCTAGAAAATTCTCAGGTTCAGTATTCGCTCAAGCTTGATTCGATAAGAGTTTGATTTGGATTCGGTTCGAACATAAATGAATCGAACCTTAATTAAACAAATCAAACCTTGAAATGATAGGTTCGCTCAGGTTCGGTCTGTTAATAGTTCGATATAAATAAATTAATATATAATATTATGATTAGGGAGCTTATACAATGGTAACAACGCTCACAACCCTTATATTATGTTTTAGTTTCAATTCAAAAAGATCAAGGAGCTATTTAATAAAAATTCAATTGATGGATGGAATGTGAATTTGAATGGATTTCTAATTTTCTACCCATTTCCAGAGGCCTAATTCCTAAACCCTAACTTCTCCTTCTTCGCTCCCTCACACCCGCCCCCTCCCTCTCCTTTCCCTCGGATCTTGCAGCCGCCGGATACGCATCCCCATCTCCCCGCCCTCCCCATTCAGCATCTATCCTCCCTCTCCGTTGCCCTCCCCTCCCCCAATACGGAGCCACACGCCTATCCTCTCTGCCTCTCTCCCCTCCCCGACATCTAGCGGCAGTAGGGATCCATGTGCCTCCTCTCTCCAACCGCCCTCTCCCTCCCGCAACAAGCTTCCAGCGGTGCACCACCCTACGTTATCCCCTCTCCACCGTCCTCCTCCTCCACCAACAAGCTTCTAGTGGCTGAACGGAGCCACACGCCTCGTCTCTCCGCCGCCCTCCGCCTCCCACAACAAGCTTCCAGTGGCCAACGAATCCCATATAGTAGCACCTCACCTCACGCCTCCCCTCTTCGCCGGCCTCCCCAAAAAGACCACACCTCCATTGTAAGTCAACGAACAAGCCATAAGAGATCAACCCCACACCCTCCACGCTTCCAGAGCAAACATGTCGCCATCAATGATGATACCTTAATACAAAAAGTTTGACCGGAATTTTTTCCTTGATCGAATTGGCATAAGTTATATATTCGAGATGCACATTTTACGCGCTTCCTGTCCTGATTGGCTCTGTGATATTAGAGCCGCGACATGTAAATTTGTATCGTGCCACTTGATTTGTTGGCTGGATGTCATCTAGATGCATCCTCTTTGGTTATGGGAGCTTAATATAGAATCATGAACAATAGCTTTGTCCAGTTCTCTACGGTTCTTTTTATTTTTAACTAAATATCTTTTTTCTTATTTTGGTGGAAACCTCGGCATATGTGATGAATACTCATTCATCACTTTTTATTCTTTTATTTTAGTTAAAAATCTTGCCAAAATACCATATAGATAGCTGTTACAATAAATTATACATAAGCATGCTTTTGTTAAATATTAATAATTAGCATGTATTTGTGCAAAAATAAAAGAATAAAGAATAAAATAAAAAGAAGGAAATATTTAGAATAAATATTGAGTGACCTAATCCTAAGAGAGGGCCCAATATGGGCCTGATCGTCAAATAAAATAAGTAGAGAGATAGGGTCATTCAACCTTGTGATATTCCTTCTTATATGTATATATTTTATTTTCATAAAATTAAAAATAAAAATGTGTTTCTAATCCCTTGTATATATTCTTAAAAATAAAACAAAAATTAGAAAAATAAAATAAAATAAAAATAAAAATAATTTCTCTCTCTATAACCTTGTACATATCACATGTACACTACATCGTCATATATTTATAGTACACTTGTAAATAGACAATAAAAATAAAATAAAATTATTTTACGCTCTAAATTTTATGTTGTAAACAAATAAAATATAAAATTGGGGTATTTGTACAAAAATAAGAAAGTAAAAATAATTATATAAAATACATATGTATTTTATACCTGTATATAATATAATATATTGTATATACCTTAATTTATTTTTCATAAAAATAAATAAAAATCACTAAAAAATAGTTTTGAAAATTAATAAACATTTTTTGTTTTGAACATATTTTAAAATAAAATCGTTTTCTTTTATTTTACAAATAATTTTCACTCTGGAATTTTCTGATTGTTCCATGAGGGATGTTGACCCCGGTCAACTCCCCCTCTCGGACCTTCTTCGCCCAAATTCGAGCCGCACCTCATTTTCTCGAATTTTTCTCACTTGGATCCCTCCACCTCTTGCTCTGATTCATTCGCCCGATCCTTCCCCTTGGATCCACGACCCTTGCGGATCCCTAGGGAAGGACGGATCGTCCTTGGATCACGCGCCACACCCGATCTTCTTGGCCACCTGAGAATGCATGTAAAAGCTTCATTCCTCTCCCCAGTCCCTCAGCTCGTGCCGCACACCCTCCTACTACCCTAGTCTTCTTCCCCTTGGTGACAGCTTTCGGCTGGAGCCTTTGGTAGCCAGAGAGAGTTGCTGCAGCCGACGCTCAAAGCACGTGGCTGGAGATCCGTCGTGTTTAATCCTCCACGCCTTCCGCAACGTGGTAGAGGCGACGACCCACACCGACCTCACCTCCTGGAGCTTAGGATCTACCTCGGACCCTCAGGTAGCTTTCATTTCCTTCCTAGCTCCATTTATTTCGAATCTTTCATTTTCCCTCCGCCGGCTCCGACCCGACGGTCGGAGCTCCATCAGTCACCCATATCCATTCTGATAGACTCCCCTGTTCACTGTCATCCTTCCCCCACAACCTGATCACCCTAGACTTGGCTTAGATAACCAAGATTAGGATTGAAGTTCCTCTGTTGCTTCGTCGGAACTTCAAACTCCATTCGCCGCCGCCTTCTGTTGATTTAGGTCAAATAACTTGGCCGGAGCACGCCTTCGAGCAGGAGCTTTACCCCGCGGGTCGAGTCGTGCGTGGAGATACCCCATTTCGCCTCCATCCAGCTTCGCCGGAACCATCCCAGGTCACAACCATCTTCCCGGAGATCAGACTGGTGGATGCTTCATCCGACCCCGCCACCCGACGCGGAGGAGCATCGCGAGTCGAGCCCCGCTGCCTGATCATTCATCGGACGTCCGGATTATCGCCGGTTCTCCGACAAACTTCGCCCAGGCGGAGTTCATCCAGGACCCTCCTCAGTCGTCGGATCTTCCCTCTCCGCCAGTTCACATCAGGGCTGTCCATCACCTGCGCCTGTCAGGCTGTTAGATCTGACATCTAATGGCCTCCGTACGCCCACGTTCGCTCCATCGTCAGGCCGTTGGATCCGCTAGGTGGCAGTGCTAGAGCCACTCGTCTCCAGCCAACCAGAGCACGCCACCTGTCACCCATGTGAGCCGCACGCCCCGCCTAGGTAATTTGCTCCTATACCCCTGCCTTTATTTTATTTATCATTTAATCTGTAAAATAAAAAGTACATTGTGGACTATTTGCATCTGTGCCCCTGCAATTTTTTATTATTTGCATTTTAGTCCTTCCTTTGTGGTTGCGCGTGCATCGTCACGTGTCTGTTGGGATATTTGCATGTACTGCCCTAGACCTTATTCATGTTATGATTTAATTATGCCTCTGTGCATGTTGTTTTGGATATGTGCTTGAATTTATGGAAAAAATGTAGTCAGGCCCCTACACTTTTCATGTGTGTTATTCTTTAGTCCCTGAAACTTGTTTTCTTTGCATATAGGTCTCTGTGTGCTGTGCGTATTTGATTAGTTTGAATAAATAGCAAATTTTGTCCAGAATTCATGACATTTGGATACATGGCTCTTGTCATAGTGTAAAAATTTCCGTGAATTTTTGGGGTCATTTTGTTTTTGTTTGTTATTTTTAAAAATTGAAAAACCTTAAAAACTTCTTCTGTCCAGTTTTAGAAATCAATTAAAAATACTAAAATCCTCTAAAAATCCAATAAAAATTAATGATAGGTTGTTTTGTTGTGTTTTCACTTCTTTCCGATTTTGGTTGTATTTGGATTTATAAAAACCCTAAAAATAGAAAAACACTAAAAAAGTTAGAAAAATCATTAAAAATTCACAAAAATAAAAAAATGCATTTTCAGTTTCTTTAGTTAGATTTTTATTTTTAGTTTATAATAAAATTGTTGCTCGAATTTCATAGGCTATTTAAGTATTTTTAAATAGTCTTTAGATTCTGGCTGCACATTATTTTGAATTTTTGGCCTTATTCCATTTTTACAAAAGTTACTAAAAATCAGAAAAATCTAAGAAAATTACCAAAAACACGTGAAACAAAAATATTTTTATTTTAATTTTCTGAGCATTTTTTATGCCTTAAATAATTATTTGATTGTGTCCTTTTTCATTTCTCTTACACTTTTTCTTAATTTTAAAAATTTAAAAAAATTTAAAAAACATAGAAACCACCTTTTTTTGATTTCCTTTATTTTATTTGAATCCCGACTACTTCGTAGGTTTACCATACCGTGCTCCTTGTATTCGACCCTGGTAGCTATACCAAGTAAAATAAAATAGCGAGACCGCTATTGTGTTACTTGATTGATTTTTATATTGGTGGTCTTTGTTTTCTTGATTAACTTAGCCTCGCGGTTCGGGTCGCAATGACCATATTTACACCTTAACCCGATCGCGGGATTTTGAGTCATCAATATTCTCTATCACTTAATAAATATTTTTTCCTTATTTTTGCAGTGTTATGTCTGGAAAAAAGGTTAGCATTGTCTTCTCTATTGTGCACATAGTTGTGTCTTTTAGACGGAAAATGCATAAATCTTACTGTTTTTTTATATCTAGATCTTACTAAAGCTTGACAAACCAAAGGAAGATAAACTAGCTGAAATCAATCGCAATGCCAGTTGTGAAGTTCCTAAATGGCAGTTGTGATTGATCTCTGTAGTTCATAAATGTTAGTTATGATTGTTCTCTGTATTCTTCTAAGATGGATTGGTATAATTTCTGGAAGCATATTTACGTTTTGATGGTATTTGGGTCCAGAAAGAAGAATAGGTTGAAAGTCTCGTTTCTCAATGGAAAGATTTGGCAAGGCGTCTTGTGAACATATGTCGGCCAAGCTGCCGCAACTTGTTGAACCTCGTGCGGAGGACTTTTGATACAACAGAGCTTTGTTGCGGATGGAGGATGATGCTACTATTGCACAAACTGGTGAATTGTAGGAGCTTCAGCCTTGTAGGAGATATTGAGCTTAATATCTCTACTGTTGCTGCTTAAACTGAGGTTTCTCCCTTTGCTTCTCTTTGCTCTCAAAGGCTGGAAACCCGTGGTGGCTCGACAAAGCTTCGTTGCTTTGATGATGGTGGTTGAGCCAAAAACTGTGTTGTGTGACTTCAAGGTTTGATGGAGCTTCGACATACGAATGGTTCTCGCAGGGGTAGAAGGCTAATTTGCAAGGAAAATTAATGCTCGAGTTACTTTTAGCTCAGCCAACATGTTAAATAAAAATGAGGGTAAGTGTGTGAGTGCTCTGAGATTGAGAAATCTATGACGTCGAGATGTCAGTACCAAAGTTCAATATGTTAATACTTTTTGTATTAGATTGCCAATAAACAACAATTTCAACAATCAATTGGCGACTTTTATGTGTGTTCATGTCAAATGAACAATATGTTATTAAACTGGGAGCTTAGATTATGCAAAGGTTATTTTTGATGGTAATGATTTAGTAGTGGTTCTTCTTGTGTGAAATTGCATATTTCAACCTTAACTTCGATCAAAATAAAAAAAATGAGAAGAAAATGATTGTATTTAAGGGTTGTATTCAATTTGTTGTGTATAATCGAACCGTTAACGAACCAAACCGAACGTTCACGAACCTCAACCGAACAGAACATGAACATGACTTTAATATTATTGAACCGAGCTGAACTCGAACATGTATACTTACTAACCGAACCAAACTCATGTAGGTTCGCTCAGGTTCGATTCGTTTACACTACTATCTTGCACAGTGGATATAATAAACAAACCGCTTCGTTTACTCACCATTCCCTCACATTGTAGTCTAGTTTTCCTAGCATTACTTGTTGATGATGCTCGAATTTTGTCGCTTGCTTGTATATGGAGATGTTGTTAAATAACCCCTTTTAGCTCTTGTACTTCATTATATACTAGTGCATACCCCCGTGCAAAGCACGGGGAAAAAATGTTCTACTGTAACATCTACAGTAATCATATTATTATTTATTATAAAATCATATAATTAGAATTTTTATTACTTCTTATGAACATTTTTTTGTTTGTAAGAAAATTACATAATCACATTTATCTCTATATTAATATCCATATCAGTATGTGCAAATAAAAAAATTGTAACTTTATCTGCATATTTTGTTGGAACCAAAATAAACAAAATTATTCACATCCATTTAAAAGCGGATACGATAACAAACACATGCAAAAATATATTCGTATTCGATTGAATCCCCACGTAAACACTATTTAACATGTAAAGAAGTTAATCTTGGGAAAATAGTTAAGGGTCATATAATACATCCCAATCCCGGGTAAATGATGGAGGTTGTGTTAGGTATTCAACATCCAATATAAAACGGACAAATCGTTCGAAACTTGATTATTCAACAATAGATTTCAAAAAGAAATCATCGCTGCAGATATATTTTGTTTTAGTGGGACACACTTAACTACAATGATTAAATCCCACGATTTACTTACTGGCTTTGTACATAATGAGAAAGATCTTATGACTATTCTATAATGCTAAGGTTGTTAGATTCCTTGTAAATGCACGGGTATAATTACGTGCCATGTTTATCTTTTTAAACTCAATCAACTTTATGCAGTGAAAGTAAATAGTTTAGCCTCTCGATTATTAGTCCTCTTTCATTCTATGGTAATTGTATTCATTCATTATCATTTTTTAACATAATATCCAAACATTTTAGATATTGCATATAACTTTCATTGTGAATAATTTTTTTGAAGAAATGAGAATTTTAGATCACTTTATATTAGCATGGTGTCATTGAAATTTCAACTCGATCCAAGACCCCCATCTCCTCCATTAATTTTGTCAGTTTTTAGCAATCTAAATAGAGTTGAAATTTACCCTTTCTAAATTATCAATATGAACTTGGAGTATAATTAGGTAGTCAATACTATCAATTAGGTAGGAGTGCTCGGAGAGGATAGAACTTGGAATATAATTGACTTTGTCGCACCTAGGTTGTGAACTCTTTCATTCAAATTGTGACTCTGTTCAATATTTATTAAATGAGTAGTTTAGTACAACTTCTTCCTTTCAGATGAAGTTGTAGATTCAACAACAGGAAAATGTTACATTTTTTCTAGTAGGGTTCCCGTGCAAAAGCACGGGTAACAAATGTTTAGCGATGCGAGGAAATCAATTATATTCCAAGTTCTATCCTCTCAGAAGAAGTCGTTGCTTCAACAGGAAAATGGTATGTGACTATTACCACTTCATCAACCATTTACACAGGTTTAGAATAATGAAATATCGACTCTTTTATCTTTCAATTATCGTGTATTGGATCATTTTTAATAGCATTTAAGGGGAATAGAGCACAATTTTATAATGAATCCAAATATCATCAACTAAATATTCAATGTGAACATAATTGAAATTTTCAACTCAATTGTGCTGGTATCAGACATGAACATGATGGTATTTGGGGGTAAAAGAACAACTCTTCATTTCTGTAATCTTTTTGGATCAATCAAATTCAGAATAACAGTTGTGTGTCACAGACTCTTCTAGGTGGTTTTAAATTCTCTATGTTTAAGCTTAATACCGATCTCATTTGTGGTTATTTAAAGGGAATCAGGTATAGTCAAATCTTCATGCAGATGACGGCAACAATTGTATGCATAAATTACGATGAGACTTGGATGTATTTGGTTCTGCATTAAGAAGGTGTCATCAGCTAGCAAAGACCACTTTTAGAAAGATGAGTAGTTCAAACTTCAAATATCGTAATTTAGCTTGATTAGGATTCACTCACTTATAGTAAGGAATACCTTGTCTATATAAGCAAGGAAACATCAATATCACCTCATAATCATAGTGCTATACATATTAACTGTGGAATTTCACAAGGTACATTAGCTAAGGAAAAGAAATCATGGCTCAAACTGCAAACGTGAAATATATAAAATTGATATAATCATGCAAGCATGCAACATCTGCCAGTGGTGTTGGTCGATTTGTTGCAGCATAGCTGCAAACACCACCCAGCAGGTTTCTCTATGCTATGTCGTAATTCACGAATCCCATAAGTCAGAATTGATGCTCGTCCACCGTTTCAATTTGTATGTACTTTTCTGGCGGATTCTCCTTCGTGGTCACCATACATCCACCTACAACCTTCGCCAGAGGTACATGACTTCTTGCAATAGGGTTGATCGATGCAGATATGCAAATGACTTCCTAAGCCTCTCATTTGAATCGATAGGTAAGGTGTGCTTGTAGAGGGGTTCGTGGGTTATCCAGGGTTGGATAACCCGGTTTTGTGTTTGTGTGTTTGGTTGGTGGGTTAAGGGTTGGGAGGGTTTGTGTGATGTGATTGTATTTGAATTTGAAAAAGTTGGTAGTTATTATGATATGATTGTATTGAAATTTGAAAAAGTGGGTGGTTGTTGTGATGTGATTGTATTGAAGTTTGGAATAGTGAGTAGAAGTTGAGTATTTTATTATTTTTAGATGATATGATGGCATAATATATAATTTTTTTGATGGGAAGAGAGTGGGCCCCACTAGTGGGTTAAAAGTGAGGGTTTTGGGGGGTTACCCACCCAAAGTGGGGGGTAACCCCCCAACCAAACGCACCCTAAGCCACCTTCCGTGACTGCTTTGGTTGTCAGGCTGAGCTTTACCCCCACTCTGTTTTGCATACAACATTACCAGTCCTGATTGCAATGGCGAAACCAATGTTGTGAATTAGTCATGGAATGCGTAATTTCTTAACAATTGGAGAACACTTAGTAGCATGCTGGAATTTAGTAGACAACAATGCCGTGATTACACACAATTAATTTAAACATATGTAGAGGCCAAAAGAAGATATGGTTATTTATAATGGGAAAAACAAAATTTTTGAGGAATCTATGGTAGAATGGAACATTGATTCTAATTTCATATGAATTAGAATAAGTTGGACTGTAAGAGTAAAAAATTACAGTCAAATTATGATCCAAAACGTAAAAATTACAATCGAATTCTAATCCAAAGCGTCACACCATGCATGTAAAATTAGAGTTTCTTTTAATATACTATCCTTACTTGGTGATCATATAATAACGATGATCAGCTAGGGTTGAAAAAAATATATATATCAAAAGATAATATAATAATGAATCATATAATTACTGATTTTATAGCTACGTTTTATTGTAATGTTAACTTGTGAAGACCATATGTTTGCAAAACTAAAACATAAATAATTATATTTTATTTGTAAATTTTATAGTAAAAAAATCTACCTATAATGAATAATTGAAATATTTTTTAATAAAATTTTCATTGATAAAGTATCTACAAAAATTTGCCAGTGAATGCTATAGTTGTTGCAAAAGTTCTATATAACTATGATTATCAAGATAATTCAGGCAGATTAAAAAAAGATATCAATGTATATTCCTTGTTATGTAACTAATTGTTATCTATATAAAGATGTATGCAATATTCATTGTGAATAAAAGAGCAAGCGATGAATATCCCTCCCTCCCTCGATGAACACCGAACACTTCTTGAACATGGTTGACACATGACATCTTTCATGTTGATCGACGGATACAACCCATAACGTTCAATAATATACACACGTTGACTATTCATTTATGTACATGAGCCATGTTCACAAAGAGCTCTTAAACATAAAAGTGGGTAACATAATGAGTATCAAACACACAGGTTCCACATGATTACCAAGTTCTTCAAAAGAAAGTATAAGAGGTTAGTGCCACCTCCATGTTTGTCAATTGTTGGTGATCATAATATTTTTCCATCACAACAACCTCGAGTAATAAACACAAATGAAGATATATCATGATTTTAACATTCGGCTTTGACAAATATAATACAATAAATACATTTTCGAAGACAGGCAATATTACTAATATATATAAACATGCTCTAAAAGAAATTTTCTTCTCATGAGAAAGCTATAAACTCGGGGTATGCATTAACTAATGTAAGAAAAAATTATAACGGAGCTTAAAGTACTTATCATAGTAAAATAAAAGAACTAATTTTGGGTACGAAGCCTCTTCTTGTCAGAACTAACATTGTATCATGATTCATAATTAAGTGTCTGCAGTAGCAATTAACCTATCAGGCAATCCCGTGAACATGATATTCTAATTCGCCGAAGTTTATGTATCATCAAGATAATATAACATCCAACTTTCTATAAACATATTGGTCCAAATATGATTTTGGATCAATGAAATCAGAATTTATCGGCTAATTTTAACAAAAGAACGTTGTTTCCTACCTTTTGTCCAGTAATAGAGTATCTTCAGGTTACAACATCGCATCCATCTATTTTTACTGACACGCACAATAAGAAAATTGTGATAACAATAAATGAGAATAAATAAAACATGGATAGCAAGAAGCATCCATATCGAAACAACAATGTAAGAAATGGTATCCACAATCAAAGAACCATGCTGAGGGAGCTTCAATTCCATTCAATAGTGAATATTCTGGAGCTATGATGACCATTACATGCTTCTCAATTCCTCTTCATTTTATTTTACAACTTCTCTTTTCTTTCCTTAGTTCCCGGTTCCGATAATATAGAGTAGTAGAGCACAGATATTGCAAAAACCGGTTAGATGTCATTTTGACAAAAAAATACAAATGAATCTTTGTTTTAAACTCTTGGTAATGAACAGATTTTAAAGTGTAGTTGCAATCAATAATTGTCAATTAATTTAGCTATTTTTTAGCTTAAACAAAAATTAACAACGAATACTTTCGAAATTAAATCAGAAAACAAATCTAAGTAAACGTTGGACTTTAATTCTATCAAATTTCGTAGATCAACATTACACAACGATTCTACTGAAATTCGGAAACTAATATTACGTGGCTCCGATGATTCAAGATCCAACGTATGCGGTAACGATAACAGAGTATAGTCCAGTTCTGCTTGTATGAATTTTTGATTTGGATGATGGTAACGGATTAGTATTCCCAGATCAAATCTTACCATTAAAATTTCAAAGATTCCACCAACAAACAATGAATGAATTACTTTTGCCATAGAAAACTCAGTATCGTTGAAGCTAGACCTGGCCATTGGGCCGGGGGCCCGCCCGCCCAGCCCGCCCAGCCCGTTCATGGGCCGGGCTTGGGCAAGCGATTTTGGAAATGGGCCGGCCCGGCCCGGCCCGCTCTTTGGCCCCCCGTCAATTGGGCGGGCCGTGGACATGTGTCATAAAACCCGGCCCGGCCCGGCCCGGCCCGCATATAGAAAAATATATGTTTAAAAATTATATTTTAGATACATATAATATAATATACTTCAAGTTTTTGTTTTACATTATCAATATTACATCTTATTTTATACTTTACATGTAAAGTAACACATATTATGGTTACTTAGATTTAGAAAGATTAGATTATGCTGAAAAAACTTAATTATCTTCATAAATTTAATTAAAAAAATAATTAAAAAATATTTTACATTCGGCCCATAGGCCGGCCCGGCCCGGCCCAGACCTGGGCCAGGCTTGGGCCTTGAAGTATGGCCCGTGGACCGGGCCGGGCCGGGCCTTGGACAAGGGTTTTAAAACCTCGGTCCGGTCGGCCCGGCCCGGCCCGGACATTGGCCAGGTCTAGTTGAAGCACAAGAGTTGATTTGTTGCATATGGAAAATGGGAGTGTCTATGAAGTACAAGAGTTGATGATACAAAGGGGGAAAGATCCTGGCTATGGCCTTGGCCAGCCACGGTGGCAGTTCCACCACCGGTGGCGACGAGGTGGAGAGCAGTGGCAACGCTAGTAGCAGCCACTTGTGGGTGGGTGGAAATTGAGCGTGGGCGTGGAGATCGGGAGAAGCCCATCGGCATTGCTCACGACGGAGCGTAAAGGAGCAATGCCCGATGTTGAGAAAAGTCGACCATAGAGGCCGGGGAGATGAGGATCCTCATCCTGAGTGAGGCAGCGAGAGGAGGAGGAGGAGGGGGGAGGAACACTTCCAATGGTGGCTGGTGTTCTAGGGCATGTCAGCTCAATGGGGTTGTCGGTGGCGGCAACAACACGGAGGAGGGATCATGGTGCTGGGCGATGAGATGGTTGAGGAGTTGGGGGCAGGATCCAACGAGGACGAAGATGAATTTGGGGCTTCAATCAAGTGCGTTGACAGGAGCACTCGAGAAGTGCTTGATCTGGCAGGAATGAAGAGGGAGTTCGGGATCCGGTCAAAGGCGGCGATGAAGGGAAGAGTGGGTAGGTGTGACTACCGATGCACTGCTCGCATGGGCGATGGTGTCGGGGAGATGAGGGCAGAGGACGAGGGGAGGGGGTGTGCATAGATGGTAGGTCTGTGAGGCGGTGACTGAAAGGGGGGTTAGGGGACATAAATGGATTCGTTATCTGCTGAAATCAAGCTTGAAACAATGATTTTGAATATACAAATTTTGTTTCCTTTCAAGTTAGTAATCATTTCTACTCCATCTTAATATGAGGTGAATTCTTTGTTTTGCATTGCAGGAACAACCGTTACAATCCAAAGGATGGACTGTATGCATCCTTTCGTATTGGTGGGAATATCCTACGCGTCTATCTATATTAACGTAGCATATGCCCTCAACAATACTAGTGTCCAGGCCCGAACCCGTGGGCTTGGGTCCGGGCCGCGGTCGTCGATTCTTTCCAAAAATCCGGCCCTTGATCCGGCTCACAGGAAATTAGCAGGCTGGATTCGTTTGGTTGCAGGGTTGGGCAGGGTTGGGTTGGCCCAACCCGGGTTACCCCTTCTTCCAACCCTCCCAATCTTTCTTACAGTTTACTATTCACAAGGGTACGCTA
The DNA here is from genome assembly GCA_037367405.1 of Ottelia alismoides. Classification (NCBI taxonomy): domain Eukaryota; kingdom Viridiplantae; phylum Streptophyta; class Magnoliopsida; order Alismatales; family Hydrocharitaceae; genus Ottelia; species Ottelia alismoides. The sequence continues at coordinate 264,670 of JAZKJV010001476.1, read as the reverse complement.
ACCCAAACCAACCCTGCCCAACCCTGCAACCAAACGAAAGTGTCAGACTTTTCAGAGTTGGATCGAGTCGAGCCGAATGCTTCCTCCAAACAAATAGGGTTAGAAAATTCTCAAGTTCGATATTTACTTAGATTCGGTTCGCAAGCAAACGAATTGAACGTTTTGATTTACGTTTGATTAGATAAACATAACAAACATGAAAACTGTAGGTTCGCTCAAGTTCGATTCGTTAAAAGTTCCATACACACAATTTACAAATCCTTATCTCAGGGTAAGTGGATTTTGTCTTAAATAGTTCGATACGCACACAAACTACAAAATCCTTATCTCTGGATAGGTGATTTTGTCCTGAAAATGTGGACTTTGTCTCGAGAGAAGGCATGCATCTATAGGATAAGTGGACTTTATAATGGGATAAACATATTTTATCCCGTGCGAAGTTTTTTAAGATAAGTGATCACATCATGATTACATTATGTCCCTGACTATAGTACATTTCCTTCCTTATCCCTCAAACAAACAAATATAAACCTCATTTATCCATGATACCATCTAATTTCTTATCTCTAATACAAATGGAAATAAAAAGTTATTAAATATATATTTTTATTTCAAAGAGAATAATCCATTTTAGTCTTTTTTTAAAAGACGAGAGTGGAAAAAGAACAGAAAAAATGAATTGATATTGTTTCAATTATGTGTGTCTATACACACACATCCCTCTCCATTTCATTCCTTTTCACTCACTCTCATCAGGGAATTTTAAAGTTTGATATTTGATCAGGTTTGATTTAATTAATAAAAGTTCGATCCATATTTAGTTCAAAAATAAACGACTCAAATCTAAACGTATGTTTATATTTTTTTTGTATAAGTGAACCGAAGCTGAAAATGACATGTTGAGTCGGGTTCAATCCAAGGTTTAAAAATAAAACCGAACCGACCGGTTGAACCAGTTAAACTAAGAAACTGGAGGAAAAACGGTCCAAACGTCCATTTTTTTTCAGAAAATAAAAAGCAGTCAAAATCCGGTTGGACCGCTTATACCTAGTTGAACCAATTGAAGTAAATCATCGGTTCAATTATCCATTTTTTGACAAAAAATCCAATAAATTAGCAAAATAGAAACTTTTTTGGAAATATTCATAATCCAATCTCATTCTAACCCATAGTATAGTACCCATTTATCTCTTATCCTTCACATGTGGCAATGGCTCATTATCATTTGTCCCTTCCTGTCATATGAGCATTGCATTTCTCTTCTTACATTGTATATGAGGTTGTCCACTTATAACAATAACAAATGAAGAAGATGTTGTTATAATCATACTATGAGAAGTAATAAATTGACAATATTTGTCGTTAATTAGAGTTTAAATAGTTTTAAATTATTAACTTTTTACATAACATATATATATATTTATATATATTTTATGAAATATGATTATTATGCACTTTTGAAGTTTTTAAGAACATTTATACCACTGACTTTTAAGCAATTTCACTTGTGCTCCTATATTTTCTTAAAAAATTCACGATATCATCCTTATATTGGAATAAAATGGGAGTACAAATGTACTAATAAAAAAGCCACTACTATTGATTTTGTAAAAAATATAGAGGACACATGCAATTGTATTAAAAATAAGGGTATACGTGTTATTTGAAAACTTGAAAGGACAAGAGTAAACAAAACTTCGAAAGATATGATGTATCATTTTTTGTATTTATTTGTATGATATACCAACCTAACTCAGTTCGATCCGGTTGAATCGTACGAAACAAACCAATAATACAACAGTTCAGTCTTTTTTCCAGTTTCTTTGAACTGCTGACGTCATCACCGGTTCGACCGATCGTTCACATTGCTCCGACCATAAAAATAAAAAATCGATACATATCTGATTTGATATCTGGTTCGGGTTTTAAAACCTTGATTCAATTAATTACACCCATACTAATAAATGCAGCTGCCACGGAGTCACATTTTGTCGATATATATAATTTTAATTTTTAAGGGCATATACGAAAATAAAAAAATTCACATGCCCACAAGCGTGAAAACGCCAGTAAAACTGCACACGTGTCAAAGCTACGCGCCGCCTCAAACGCCGCCGTTCAGTGGTCTGCTATTTCCAAATTCGATACCCGCCAAAATTGGCAGGAAGGAAGAGAGGAGATCAGAGGAGCGGCGCCGCCCGCCCTCTCTTTATCCCTCTCCCCTCTCCTCCGTTGCCAAACCCTAACCCGAAGTCCGCTGCCCGGTCGACTGGAGCGGCAATGGGGATGCAATGCGGGTTGGTGCGGAGGGAGGCCGCGACAGCCCACGTGAAGGGCGCTTCAATGGTCCTTGGGACCATCAGTGTCCTCACGTGGGCTGTCGCGGAGATCCCGCAGATCATTGCCAACTACAACCAGAAGTCGACGGCGGGCCTCTCCCTAGCCTTCCTTGTCACGTGGATCATCGGGTGAGTGGTTGAAGATTGGAAATCGTCATGATCGCCATGGATCTTTATTTTGATTGTGTTGTGTGTGTTGTGTGACGTGTGGCTGTTTTCATGGCAGGGACCTTCTAAACGTCGTTGGTTGTTGGTTGGAACCCGCCACGGTAAGTGGTCTACGTTGCCTATAGATGGATCGATCGGAAATTTTGAACTTTGATGGGCTTGGTTTGGATAAAACGTGGTTTCTGCATTTGTTTCGTGTTTGTGCAGAGTGAGGTTTTGTTTGCTAAATGTGCGCATTGTTTGTGTTTGAGGATGTTTAGATGCTTACTTTACTTATTTTTGTTTGCTAGACGTGCGTACTGTTCGTGTTAGTTTTTTGCTGGCTGAACTTTCCGGGTTTAGTGGCATTTTGATCTGGAGAAAACTTTGAAAGAATGGTGTTGCTCGGAGGTAGGGGTTTCAATCCAATCCCTCCAACCCAAAGAAAATTTGCATGATTATTTCACCCAGAAACAGAGAACAGAGAATCCTCTGCTTTGTTTACACCCTTCGGGGAGTAGATATTATCTCAGCACGTTTCCAGGAAGAAATTCTGATGGTGTCTCTCGATAACTTGAAAATGCGAGGATAGACCTATGTACTTGCAGAATTATGGTTAAAGCACATGTTTACAAGTTTATAAATAGTTCATAATTCATAATATATATATTCAACCTCGTGTAACTTATCCAGTTATCTTATGCATACTTCCAAAGAAAAAACAGCTTACCTGTAGTTATATGATTTTACAAATTGTCTAGGGACTTAAAGCTATCTGTAAATCATCTGTACTAATTTCCTCATCTAATTCAAATTAATTTTGTATTCCATTTTTTATCTCTCCACTCCCTAATATAAAATAGTGAATGCTATAATACCAGTGAACATGTTTGTCCACCACCATCAGCATTATAAGTTAGAATTCTTTTTGTTAAATATTCATTTTTTAATAAAAGTGCAACTTTAGAAGTTCAACTGATTCAGTTGTCATTCTCTAACACTTTATTCTGTTCACCATGCAGTTGGCAACTCAGTTTTATATGGCACTAGTGAGTCTCCTTTATATTTATATTTTTATTGTTCACTCACATTTTCTTGCTATCTACTACTACTAACACCATTTTTTCAATTTCAGTTATTTACAGCAACCTCATTTGTCCTAACAGGGCAGAAAATATATTATGGCTACTTTTGCTATAATCAGGATGGTGAAGAAATGCAATTTGCCGAGGTCTGTTTTTCATAACAATGAAATGTTTAGTTCTGATATTTTCCCTCTCTATCTTTGCAATTCTAATTGGTTCATGTTAGAGCCAATGATACTCTGTTGTATTATTCCATAGAGCCCTCGGGTCTCTTATATAGAGAGAAAACCCTTGGGTAAATTACATAGACGTACATGAGATAAATAAGAAATACGTAACAGTACATCATGACATAACGTAAACCTCTACACTCCCCCTCAAGATGGAGCATAGATATCAATCATGCTCAGCTTGGAAGAACATCTCTGGAAAGGTCCTCTGAGCAATGGCTTGGTAAATATATCAGCAGTCTGGTCCTCTGAACTGACGTGTGAAGTGGAAATCAAGCCCTTCTGGATCATGTCTCTAGTATAGTGACAATCTACCTCGATGTGCTTTGTTCTTTTATGAAAAGCTGGATTATTGGCAATGAACAATGCTGCCTGGTTGTCACATTGAAGATTCATGGGCAAGGAGACATGTACATTCAAATCTTCTAAGACCGCTCGGACCCACATCATTTCTGCGCTTGCTTGTGCCATGACTCTGTATTCGGATTTAGCACTGGATCTCACCACAACAGTCTGTTTCTTGCTTTTCCAAGAAACCAAAGAGCTTCTTATGAAGATAGCAAATCCTGAAGTAGATTTACGATCCTTTGGACATCCTGCATAGTCTGCATCTGCACAAGCTGAAATAGACAGATCTGTATCTTTTCTAAATAACAAACCTGTGCCTGGGGAAGACTTCAGATATCTCAATATCATATACAAGGCTTCCATATGAACTTGCCTAGGCTGCTCCATAAATTGACTCATCCGGTTTACTGCGAAGGCAATATCCGATCGAGTTATGGTGATGTATAGAAGCTTACCCACCATCTCTCCGTATCTTCTTTTGTCCACCTCTTCGGTATCATTGTCGTACAGCTTCATGCTTGGGTCCATAGGCGTACTCGACGGTCTGCATCCAACTATTCCTGTTTCAACTAGCAAGTCTGTGACATATTTTCTTTGAGTCATTACCATTCCTTGAGCATTTCTTGCAAACTCTATCCCCAGAAAATATCGTATCGTGCCTAGATCCTTCGTAATAAACTGACTTCCTAAAAGAGACTTGGTCATCTCAAATCCCTGAGCATCATCTCCTGTAACCAGAATATCATCAACATATACCATGACGACAACCGTACCTCTAGGAGTCTTCTGGATAAACAATGAATGGTCCGAATTTGATCTCTTGAACCCCTGTCGTTCAATCAGCTGGGAAAGCTTCTGGAACCATGCACGTGGACTTTGTTTAAGGTCATAAATAGCCTTATGAAGTCTGCACACCATCTGAGTCTCCCCCTCAGCAGCAAACCCCAGTGGCTGCTGCATGTAGACTTCCTCCTGTAGATCACCATATAAGAATGCATTCTTGACATCAAGTTGAAAAATGGTCCAGTCACGTACCACAACAACAGATAGGAGAATGCGAAGAGTGGAGTGTCTAGCCACTGGTGAAAATGTATCCAAATAATCTACCCCATAGGTTTGGGTAAATCTACGTGCGACAAGTCTGGCCTTGTATCTGTCGAGATGCCCATCTGCGTGATATTTAACCGTAAACACCCACTTGCTACTCACCACAGAGGCACCTGGAGGAATGGGAACTAAAGACCAAGTCCCTCGAGACTGTAAGGCACACATCTCCTCCTCCATAGCTAGACGCCAGCCATCAATCTTCATGGCTTCTTGATAAGTCCGTGGGATCTCAACCGACGAGACAGTTGCTGCAAATCTCTGGAAATCACTAGTGAGACAATGAAATGACACTTGAGACGCAAGAGGATATGATGCACATTGTCTTTTCTGCTTCCTATGAGCAATAGGACGATCAAGATCATCTATCACTGTGCTGATTGGCGGATCCTCCTCCTGTAGTAAAGGTTCCTGTACCGGTGCATTATCTAACCCATCATTAGTGATAACATCAGAACATACCTGAGGCGTGCTGGATGGTTGACGTGTAGCTTGAGCAGGCCCTGACCGCCTTGTGTAGAACTTAGGGAATGGTAGAATGGGTGGTGGTGGTGGTGGTGTATTGGACTCAGATTGACCCAGACTCCGAGGTAGGGGCACATAGACATTAGTATCCGTAGATGTGGAGGAAACCAATCTGTCACCTGCAAGGGAGAAGTACATAACTGGTTCAAAAAATGTAACATCAGCACTCACATAGTACTTGTCATGAATAGGGTCATAGCAACGATATCCTTTCTGTGTCCTCGAGTAGCCCACAAAAACACACTTAACAACTCTAGGAGAGAGCTTGTCAAGTCCTGGAGACAAGCGGTGAACAAAAGCGACAGTCCCAAAGACACGAGGGGTGAGTGAAAACAAGTCTTTATCATGAAAGAGAACAGAGATAGGGGCCTTTTCCCCAAGAACAGTAGAGGGCATGCGATTGACCAGATAGCATGCTGTAAATATAGCATCCCCCCAAAAGGCTAATGGTGCACAACTCTGAATAAGTAATGTGCGAGCAATATCAAGAAAGTGTCGATGTTTCCGTTCCGCAACCCCATTTTGTTGAGATGTGTACGCACATGTGGTTTGGTGGATAATGCCCTTAGAGGAAAGAAATCGATCAAGAGAATGAGTGCAGAACTCCAATGCATTATCAGTACGCACATACTTAACATTTTGCACTTCATTGATAAGATTTTGGATAACACTTGCTGCTTCAGATTTATTTTTAAGAAGAAAAGTCCAAGATACTCGAGAGAAATCATCAACCACAACAAGATAAAACCTGTGCCCCTGATGATCTGGGACACGACTCGGACCCTAAATATCTATATGAAATAACTCAAATGGGGAGCGACTGCTCCGACCCTGACGACTAGGGAAGCTAGACCGATGGTGCTTCCCTAACTGACACGCTTCACAATGAAATGACGAATTCGGAGAGATCTGAGGCAGGAGGTGACGCATTTTCTGGAGCGGCAGGTGAACAAAGCGAAGGTGCCATGTATATGGAGAAACGGATCCCTGAGAGTGTAGTGATACGCCAACGTAGGAGTTCCGTACTAGACGATAGAGGCCATTGTGCTCAGAGCCACAACCAATCACCCTGCCCGTTAGTATGTCCTGAAAAATGACAGAAGATGGGTCAAATATAGCACGACAGTGCAAATCTTTTGTAATCTGACTAATTGATAATAAATTCATGGAGAACTATGGTGCATGTAGAACGTTTTGTAAGTGCATGGAGGGCAACAAAACAGTCTCCCCTGACCGACAATAGGGGAATGAGTGCCATCCGCTATGAGTACGAAGCGACCAGACTGAATAGCTCTGTAGGACTGCAGGTTATCTCTATCACGTCAGAGATGATGGGTGGCTCCAGAGTCAACAATCCAACCTGAGAGATCATGATTATGATAGGAGGCAGAAGTACTACCTGAGGTACTGGCAGTAGCAGATGTACTAGCTGACGCAGACGCCGCAACGTCGGATGTATCAGCACCCTCTGACGATGACTGTGGCATAATATCACGAAGCCGTGCCACTAGCTCCTCGAACCTGTGATCTGGAGTAGATGCTGGCGGAGCCTGAACATGATCAGCGACACGTGCAGAAGGAGGAAATCCTTGCTTGGAATAGCATGTATCCTCAGAATGACCAGTACAACGACAGAATGAGCACGTTGAACGCACACGACCTCCTCGGCCACGTCCACCACTTCCTCTGCCACGAAATGAAGACGAACTACCTCGTCCTCTGGAGACCGCCATTGCCGAAGGAGGTGGAGTCGCGGCACTGGAGGGAACTGGGATACGACTGAGCCTCCTGTAGACTTCTTCCATCGGAGGAATAGTGGCGTCTGCGAGGATCTGAGAGCAGGCTGCCTCATACTCTGGATCAAGGGCAGCAAGTAATACGCATACCATAGTGGCGTTGCGGAACGTCTTCTGCTGTTCGGGAGTGGTTGTGAGCGGGATGGTGCTATATAATTTCTTGAACATTCCACGGAGGGACGTGTACAGAGAATGAAGAGGCCGCCCATTTTGCTTCGTGGTAAAAATATAATGCTGCAACTGCAACATCTTTGTCTCGTTCCGCACTTGAGAATATGTAGTAGCCAGCATATCCCACATCGCCTTGGCGGTGGGTTGATGGAGGACGTCGTTGGCGATCTCCATCGTGAGCGTTCCTGACAGCCAAACCTTTGCATACGCATCATCAGCCTCCCATGAGGCATATATCCCCGTCTTCTCTGCCGGCTCATCTTCGGTAAGAATATGTTTCTTACCACATGACTTCATAAGACCCAGGAATTGCATAGCCCAAAGTTCGTAGTTCGTCCCGTCCATTTTGACTATTGGTGCCGCACCTTTGAAGGCACCTATGGCGGGCATATCAACCTTTTGTTCTGACATATCGCCGGAGAAGAAGACCTAGGGATTATAGACATAAGAACCGGTGTCTACAAAGACATGTTTGGATTCAAGTGCATTTGTAGACTTATGCACTTGAACCCATCGGCGGTGGGTGGGTCTGAAGAAGAGCGGCGGGAGATGCCCTCGGCGGCGGGAGGGGGCCTCAGCGGTGGAGAGGGGACCTCGGCGGGAGCGGAGAGGGGCGACGGCCGAACAGGGGGGGGGGAGAAAAACCCTAGACTAGGGTTTTGGCTCTGATACCATGTTAGAGCCAATGATACTCTGTTGTATTATTCCATAGAGCCATCGGGTCTCTTATATAGAGAGAAAACCCTTGGGTAAATTACATAGACGTACATGAGATAAATAAGAAATACGTAACAATACATCATGACTTAACGTAAACCTCTACAGTTCATCTTGCGGATATCTTTTTGAAAGGAAATGCAATGGCTGGCTGTAAGTAGCCATCCAAATTTTACAACAACCTCTAAAAAATTGCAAGAAAAACAAGCGACAGGAAACATCTGAACCCCAAATTTGACCCAACCCCACAATACAAACTTCTGATACATTATTAAAACATAGATAAAAGAAGTTTACAACAGTTTACTCCATTCTTTTGTTTATTTCTTGGACATCTATAAAATGATAGCTTTTCAAAAACCTCCTCATGGTGTGAATTTGAGCAAAACCTTTATTGGGAAACATTGGTCCCAACAACTTGTTGGATTTGCGATTGGACCTAATGACTTACACCCTAAACGATCAAGTCCAAAATTGTCGAGGTAGTAATTTTCACTATGACAATCCACTCACATTTTTTGATTTTTCATACAGGACTATGTTTAGGTTGATCTCTCCCACTTTTTTTTGAATGAAAGTTCGGGTAGCCTCCCAAGTTGGGAGCCACCACAAGAATATTAACTATTCATAAAAAGCAAAAAGGGAGTTACATGTACCTGGGCCACCACAAGAATATTAACTATTCATAAAAAGCAAAAAAGGAAATTACATGTACCTACCATTACATATCCCATGTTCTGCACAACACTTTACAATGCTCAAGCACATTCCCAGAGTAAAAACTATCCCCCCCCCCCCCCAAAAAAAATGACATCATTCCGCGCTCACCAGATAGCCCAAATCACCGCAAACGAGAGAGCAGAGTCCTCATGACCCATGCCACAGACATTCCTCATAACCCGCCAAAACTCAGCAAAATCCAGAGGGATAAGCCACGGAATCCCAAGCTCCACCCATACATCCGTCGAAAGCGGGCACGAGAAAACATGTGGTCCATATCCTCTGACGCCATGTTGCATATCACACGAAGAGTCGTCCACACCCAAAATCCGCGCCTGTCGTTCCTTCGTGAGAGTCCTACAAAGCCTGAAAAACCAGAGAAAGACCTTGATCCTAGCCGGCACCAGTGCACCTCCAAATCATGCGCAGATCCACCCTCTCTTCTTCCTCCACCTGTTGCTCCTCCCCAATGAAAAATAAGTATGCCTTCTTAACGGAAAATCTGCCATCCTCCCAGACAAAATGATCCCTGCCCTCCGCAGGTGTCTGCACCTGCGCCAAAGCAGCCTGTAACTCCAAGAAATCCTCCACCCTCTGGTCCGACGCTCTGCCACAAAAACCGGGGTCCAAGCCCCATCCCCCCAGACCTCCCTAACCGTCACCGCCTTATCCACCACCCGTTGCATCAACTTTGGGTAGCGTATCCCCAAGGCCTCCTTCACCAGTCCAATCATCCAGCTAGAAGCGAAAACCATCCCCGTTTCCCATGCAGGCCTTCAATTTGCACGACAACTCCGCCACAATCATCACCACTCCCCTCCACAACGAGGAACGTATGCGCCCCGGCTCAACCTCCATCGACACCGACACTCCATAGATTTTCCTCAACAACCTACACACCAAATCATTTGCATTGTGATCTCTCCCACTTTTATGCACAACATTTGCATTGTAATACATCACATCATTTGTTCGCAATGATTATGGTGGCTAATACTACTTGTAAAGCTCTGACATTGTAAAGGACTCGTATCCTTGATAACATTTTTTGGTTTATATCCCACTAGACTCAACAACTGCATATTTTTTTTAAGTCTATGTTATAGAGTAGTAGGTCAGGCTACCTATATCCTAATAATTAGAGTATACTCATAGTACAATTAATGTGGTTACTGTTAGATCTTCTGTACATAATTTGGACATTGAGATCATGGAACCCACGGAGATGCAATATGATAATTTTATTGCAAACTTATTGAGGTTGATTTTCACTAAAACTCGTGAATCGCGATTTGATACACAAAGGACTTCTTCAAGCCTTGCATGTGTCATCTAGTGATTAGTTTGCAGATGTCTCCACTAAGCATCTAGCATGAACCCTATTTGTTAGATATGTTTCCAAATTGAGCATGTATGATATTTAGGTGCCAGCATGAGAGGGGGTGTTGAGCAAACTCTGTGTTTGGGTGTATTATTTTCTTTGTATATTTTTTAGTTATAGTCCAAGTTGCTCATGTACATATTTGGCCACCGCCCCTCTTATATAATGAGGGATATACCTCTCATTTGAGTCAACTCGCTTGTTTTTCCTAACACTAGTCTTTCATAAGTTTTTTTTCAACATCTATAACTTGTATATTCTGTATGACTGTAAAGACTTTTTGTTTGAAATTTTAATTCAAATATCTGAAAGTGGGGGGAGGGGGCATAGTTTGTATGTTGTTCTAATAAAAAATGATAAATAATATCTTCTGCTGGGACAATGATATACATGGAAAGCAGTGGTGCATGTTTTTTTGCTGCTGAGGTTGTTTAAGTAGATGGGATAAAAGATGTGGGCAGTATAAAGATTGAGAGTTTAATTGTTGGTTGGTGCCTTTGGAGTGCAACGGGTTTTCACAAAGTGGAATGAAGACTTTGTATATGTAGTGCAAATTTAATGTCAAAAATTAGAGATGTGACAAAAATAATGCTTAGACAGCTCATTTTTCAAAGAGTGATGCTTTTGAATACGTGATTTTGCTTAGCCATATTAGGAAATGATGGAGGTGCCACTCATAGAATTAACACATGGAAGTTGAAATGGAGATCACTTTCAAGCGATCCTTGTGATAATAAGATTCCTCTGAAGATTTAAAGGTAAATCCCATAAAGATGCAATGAGACATAGTGCCTTTATGACAATGAGTGTTAGATAATTAACTTTTTATACGTATAGAGATTGTCTATAGTTGAGAAAAAGACGGCTTGACGAATACATGGTCACACAAAAAAAGATCAAATTCATAACGAGTGAATCGAATAAAAAGTTGGTGTGGCAACTTCAGGAGATCATCTAATGATGCAGTTCAAAGATATGCAATGTTGAAGAAGAATCTTGCAAGAAGGGATGATGATCACCAAACTATTAAGAAGGATTTGATATTTTTCGATCTAAGCTTAGGTATGATATGCACTGTATCTGTTTTGAAGCAACGAGCTCATGTAACAAATTCTTCTAAAGTAAGAAAGAGTTGATTGTTGTTGATGTGTTACTTTGATACTAATAGTTAAGGTAGATTCTCAGAAGATCTAAGCTCAGGTATGATATGCACTGTATCTGTTTTGAAGCAACGAGCTCATGTAACAAATTCTTCTAAAGTAAGAAAGAGTTGATTGTTGTTGATGTGTTACTTTGATACTAATAGTTAAGGTAGATTCTCAGAAGAGAAAGGATTATGATAATCTACCATTATTATGGTCACGTAAAAATATATTTAATGGTAATATACTAATATTAAAGTCATGTAGAAATATAATTTGATTTACTACATTGGAAATCTTAAATGTTTGCTTGCATCCATTTAATGCTTATGTATGCTTGCTTAAGAAAATTGATTTTTATGATTCTATATTTATTGCATGAGTAGGCCGGATAAGATCCTCTTGCATTAAGTATTCAACATTGTTCAAATGGAGTGTGCACGTCTGTGAAATCTCCATGAGATTGTTTATTTTTTGGATTTTGAATGAGCTGTAAGGTTCATAAATCTAAGTCGTTCTCGATTTATTACAAAAATTATATTTACGATGAGTTTAAAATTAAACGGAAAACATCGACTAATCTCTTATTTTGACCTAACCTGCTATTTGTTCATGAATCAGGCTCCCAATCCAAGTTTTCATCAAACTTATACTTCCTAACCGTATATCATTGACCATTAGATGCACACAAAATGAACATAGATCTGACCTCAATGGGTCAATACTAGGGGCTTATGCAACCTGAGTACCTTTGGAGTCAAGATGGCATGAGGGTTTCAAACTTCGCGAAATATCGACGAAATTTCGCCTATTTCGATTTTGATATGGGACCGAAATATCGAGCAATATGGCGATATGATGGTTTTTTCAGGCCATTCTTTCACAAATGTTGGTCGATATGAGCGAAATTTCATCGCCGAAATATCGTATCGACATAGTGTCAATATAGAAGCCGATATCGATACTGAAAACCTTTGGCATGCCTGAGTGCTAAAATCCGCATATATATCACGACATCTATCTCCTATATACAGGTACACAAGCTTTTGCTCAGCTTGGTCTTTAGAGGCCTTTAATCTTCACGTTACACATAGATATATTCCTTAACTACATGTATTGACATTTTGCTTGAAATTGATGTAGGATGGCTACTATCTTTGAGGAACATGAGCATTTTTTTTGAGGAAAAATGTGAGCACGGAAAGTGGGGAAGGTGAGAGTGCAATTGCCTCTCTATTTGACTATATATAGAGATGGGGAGATGGGTTAGGATTCATGAAAACCCGTTGATCTCTAATTATGTACCACTCAATTTGCCCTCAGGTCTATAGAAAATCATTATCCATTGGTCACAGTTTTGACTTTTCTCAAGCCATTGGGTATTTGGGTGATCACATATCCACTCGTTTGCCCTAACTTACTATCCAGGGGTCTCTATTTATTTACACCAAGTTAAATTCTTCAATTTGTTACATTTGAATGTTGGCCAGCTCAAATCTAATGCAGTGCCTCCACCTGTGCTGCTACAGATCTTGATCTGGTGATGTCCAGCTGATAAATTTTTGGGATTTTTACCCGGCAGACCCTATAATCTTTTCCAATTACCTCTACGACCTTCGAAACATCCTAATTCCTTCCCCAACCATGTAAACTTGTTAACCCTTACCCTACAGACCCTGTGGTTAACCTCCGTTCTTTTACCCGTTAAAAATAACCGGATTCCGTTATGTTATTTTGTATTATACCCTGTTTGTTCATTAAATTTACAATGACTGCCACTCCATCATCCCTGCCCCCCCTGGCCGCCACTGCTCCCTCCTCCCCCGGTGATGCTACCCCAGCCGCCCAAGCTCGCTGCTCCCCCCTCCCCCCGGCGATGCTCCCCACCCCCCCGCGGCGACGCTGCTCGAGCTCCCTGCTCCCTGGCCACATCCCCGACCCGGATCCCGAGCTCCCCCCCCCCCCCCCCCCCCCCCCCCCCCCCCCGACCCCGATGGAGCCTTCCCCCAGGTCAAGCTCCCTGCTCCCTGCCCACACCCCCGCTCGACCCCGGTGGAGCCCCCACGGCGATGCTGCCCCCCTCCCCCCGGCCGCCCAAGCTTCATGCTCCCTGCCCACACCCCCCGACCCCGATGGGGCCCCTCCCCCCCCGCGACGATGCTCTGCGGCTCCCCCTCGTCGCCCAAGCTCATGCTCCCTGCCCAGGACCCCCCTCGACCCCGATAGAGCCCCCACGGCGATGCTGTTCCCCCCCCCCCGCCGCCCAAGCTCCCTTCTCCCTGCCCACACCCCGCGACCCCGATGGGGCCCCTCCCCCCCTGCGGCGATGCTCTGTTGCTCCCCCTCGTCGCCCAAGCTCCTGCTCCCTGCCCAGGACCCCCCGGCCGCCGCCGCTCCCTGTTCCCTTCCCCCAAAGGCCGCCGTTGCTCCCTGCCGCCCAGAGCTCCCTGCCCCCCACCCCACACCCGATCACGACGATGCTGCTCCCCCCGCCGCCCAAAGCTCCTTGCACCCCACACCCGATCGCGGCGATGCTGCTCCCCCCGGCCGCCCAAGCTTCTGCACCCTCACGTCTAACTTGCACGTTTTCTTTCTATTCTTTTTTTTTATTTTGGCTAATCGTAACCGTTCGATGGTTAATTGGTTAGATTAACTCACGACTAACCCAAGTAACTGACTCAAATATAGTTAAAATTGACGGGAGGGTTTGTTGGGTAAGACGGAGCAAGTTTACGGTGTCGGGGGAGGAATTAGGATGTTTCAAAGGTCTAGAGGTAATTTCAAAAGATTATAGGGTCTGCCGGGTAAAAATCCCTAAATTTTTCAAATAAATATAAAATGCCGAAAAATTGCAATGCTTCCACAATCCAAAAGTTCATCATTTCTCTCATATCCATGGTTTTAAAAATTGTCAGGCGAATCTGGGCGGTTCCCTTGACGAGGCGAGGTATAAGCCTCAAGGCGGTCGAGGCATAAGCCTCGATTTATATAAGAAAATATACATAAAATACAATTAAGCATAATTATGTATATTTATAAAATCACAAATTTAAATATTCCCCAACATATTCACCATGTATAATATGAACATGAGAATATATAATATTCTTTACATGATTTACTTTGAATCTTAATTCGTATTGTCATCCATGTACAATGCAAAGCTTATTATGACCTCCATTAATGTTGACGGGGTGAAGTTCTTGTCAATATACAACACTTCCCTTTATGTGCATGGGTGAAGCAAAATTATGTGACTAGCATATATTATTAACATACAGAATATTTACAAATCGGATAGAGCCCTATGTTAATTCGTGAAAATTAATTAATGTGTCATTTTGTTCCAGGCGGGCAAATCACAATGTCTCAAAAAAACCACTAGATTAATGTTAATCAACATAATACGGGCAACCGAATTTATTTTTTTACTTGGTCAAGCCCAAGGTCGAACTCAGGGAGATCGCTGTCTTCTTAGATTTAATTTTTAGATCATAAATAGGTTGGGTTTTCAAGGGAGCATTTTTTATATGCAACTAATGATATGCAAGTGCAGAATGCCAATTTTTAAGGTCAAATTAGCCTTAGAGTGGAAAATCCAAATAAATGTGCAAATGAGCTCAAAAATCCAGAAGACTATTTTTACTTAATTATTTGTGCAGTGGCAAATCCTGAACGCTTTTTTTTGTATTTTTATGGTGTGAAATGCATGCATGAAAAATGACTCTTTTCTAGGATTTTTATGTAATTTTTTGTGCAAATGAAATACAAAAATTATGAAAATTTGATAGAAGGCTAAGATTGATGAAATTAATCTACTATTTTTTAGAATTTTGTATGCAAAATGAATCTTTTTACGAATTAAATAATATTGACTGTGTGATATAGAGTAAATTAATTTTTATAAATAACAAATCTAATTATTTTCTAGAATAAAATTAACCTAGATATATCTAATAAAGATCTATCTAGGAAAAAATGTAAATCCTAAAAGTGCTAAGTTTGTAGATAATTAAAAACCATTTACTGTGATCACAGTTCAATTATTTTAACCTAAATATGTGTGCAAATGATGTGATTAAATATGCGTGCAAATGATGTGATTTTTGTATAATGTTACAGAGGGCAACTATTCCTATTTAATGTGATTTTTAGGGTATTTTCAAAGAAATAAATGATTTATTGTGAATTAAAGATTGAGATTGGGCAAAATATGTTCAATTTCACCACAAATGAAACAATTAATATACGCTAGCTCATTAAATCACCACTAAATATTCACATCAAAGAGAATTAGTTTCTCCACAACATACATATTTGGAATTTTACAAATGATGACTAATGATGCTTAAACGAATGCACAAACAACGGGATAAGAATGCAATGTTCAGAAAAAATGCAAACACAACATATGAAACAAAGACTTAAATGCAATTACCAAAACCCATTGGAGGTATGCTGCAAATTTCACATGTGAGTATGTGTTGTGCATGTGTGGTGGCAGATGTGGGTGTGTGTGCTATTCTTCTGGAGCATGGGTGTGCTTGCGCAAAATACTCGCACCGCACGCGTGGCTTACGTGAGGGTGCGAGGCTTGGAGAGTGCTTTGGTACCGTGCCTCCATGTGTCACACTTTAGTAGCTCAAGAGCACGGCTCGAGGCTCCTAGCGTGGAGGTTGGCAGGCAGTTCGGATGAACGATGTGGTATGGTGTGGCCTGTCAGATGCGGACGTGAAGCAACAATCGACGATGGCTGCTACTCGGGTCTAAGCTGCTGGAATCAACACGATACATAGGAAAGACTTCGTCTCGCGGTGGGTGGTCGGTCCGAGGTGGGTGTACTACTGGTGTTGCTACTCTATTGTGAATCGAAGTCCATACTATATGAGGTGGCTTCTTCGTTCCTCGAACATGGCATAAGGGGGTCTGGAGTACTGTTGTGCAATGGAGGAGGATGAGCGTACGACTGTTCTAGAGCTGCTCAGCACTCAACCACATAGGTCTCTGCTGGTGGAGTTGCGCCGTGATGCGTCACAAAGTCGGATGGCAGGATTTGAGCTAATATGCTTCGATCTTGAGTAGACCGGAGATGGAAGAGATGCGGGGATATAGAGAAGAATGCGAGAGGAGAAGGTGGAAATGATGACGGTAGTGTCTATTTGAGTAGATCAGAAGACGATGGTTGGTGAAGAAGCAGAAGTTGGGGACTTGGAGTAGTGGAGAGGAAGCGATAACACACAATGGAGAACGATGATCGGGGAGAAGAAGAAAGAAGTGGTCGTGTGACGAAGGTAGAGGGGCGTGCGGGTGTGCGGAGGAGTCGATCGTCGTAGGCGGTGGTGGTCGTTGGATGCAACAAAATTGGAGGAGGAAGAAGAAGTCACGAGCCGTTCGATTGCCTTGGATCGAAGGGGCATGAATGTGCCACATGGTAGGGAGATTTTATAAAAGAAAAAGGAAAAGGATAAAAAATAAAATAAAATAAAAAAGGGAAAAAATCAGGGTTGTTGGATGAAGGGTGCTCCATCCAACTACCCAGAAAGGAGGCAAAGGGAGTTAGGTGAGGACATGTAGCAGCTCCAGGAGCGACCGCGTGTCATCCAACAAAAATCAGAGGATAAAATAAATATAATTCAAAATAAAATACTAAATTACCTCAATCATCATGAAAGTTGTTCGTCTCGACGAGATTTACAACTTTCGTGAAGGAATCAAAATCAAAAGAAATCATCTAGATAAAGTGTATTTTTGGTGGTCTTCTATGTTCATAGAATACCGTATTTTAGGTTTTGCAATTTTTTGTGATTTTTAAATTAGGACAAATTAAAGATAAAATCAAATAGAGTATAAAATAAATATTTACACAATCTTTTTTTTTGATATTTTTAATAGTCAAGAAAATAAAGAAATAAAAGAAAAGAGACTTATATACAGATATATAGAATCAAAGTAGTTCATTTTCTTTGATTTTTAATTCAATTTTGATTTAAAATTTTACATTATTTATTAAAACATAAATCAAAGAAAATAAATAAAGAAACAAACTAAAAAGACTTTAATTTGTACATGAAATGATAAGGTTAAATTAGTCAATATATACAATATACAATAAGGTCTTAAAACCCAAGTTTCACATATGAATTCCGATTCTTTTGAATTTGATCTTGTTTTGTAGATAATTTAATGTACATTAATTGAAAAGTGAGTAGGGATCATAGGAACTGTATGTGAGGGAAATTTGCATTTGCGGTTTTTTGTCTCAAAATTAGGGTTTGGGTTTATTCACAATTATACAAGTTAGTATTTTTTTTAATATTTTCTCTTTATCAATGTTAGTATTATATACACAACAAAGTTGATCTTACTTTATTTGGAGTTAGTATAAAATAAGTAAAAATATCGGATGCTATGAGAATATACATGTGATAATATACACATTATTTTTGACTTCTTATTTATGCAATTTTGAATGCTAATATATATATATTATTTACACATGCATGAGTGCTAATAATGCAATCTAAATGATTAAATGCAATTAATTACTTGGGAGCAGAGCTCTATTTTCATCTTTTAGAGTGATGAATTGCATTTTCATCAACTATACATAGGTTTATGTTGTTTTATATGTGTTATATGACTAACATATATATTGATATGCTTTGAATCCTAAGCATCTGATTTGTTAAACCCATTTGAAGAACTATCTTATGCACCCCCTGTCGCACCATTCCCTACCAGAATAAATATAGAATATAGAATAAATATATGTGAGTATATAACAAATTAAATTGTTAATAATTAATATTCTACTTAAGATATCATAAAATTTAGTATAAAAAATATATAAAAAAATTGGGTACCAAACCTGTGCAGCCTGAGGCGGCACCTCGGGACCGCCTTAGCGCCTCAAGGACTGCCTCAACACCTCGAGGTGCACGCCTCTCCTAGGCTGCTTGAGGCGTACTCCTCAGCGCCTCGAGATGCACTTTTTAAAACCATACTCATATCTTCTTTCACACTCGTCCTACCAAATATTAGAGCCCTACCAAATATTAGAGCAGTAAACAATGAGGTAGCCATGAAACAGTTTATTCCAGCGGTATCTTTTGATGATAACTCATTTGATTAATGTGCAACCCAAAGTTCCAAG
This sequence comes from Ottelia alismoides, assembly GCA_037367405.1. NCBI lineage: Eukaryota > Viridiplantae > Streptophyta > Magnoliopsida > Alismatales > Hydrocharitaceae > Ottelia > Ottelia alismoides. Next base: position 245,812 of record JAZKJV010001476.1, on the reverse strand, counting down.
ATAAAGAAAACTATGGGTGCCTATTGGTGCTTATTAATTTTACATTTACCTGCCTATTATACTCCACTAGTCTATCAACCTGCGCTTCGCTGCAAAACTGTAGCTTAATCATATATTTTGATTTTACTAATTTTCTTAACATTAATAGCCCATGAAACATCACATTTAATAATGGTTGATTCAGATCCTCTATACATGATTGAATTAAGTTCTCCTATTTCATAAAACCGTAATTGTGTTTTAAGCTGAATTAATTTCAAACCCCCAATAGTAAGAAAATAGAGAAATTGACTGTCATAATTTATCCGATTAGTCAAATATAGTGTTATTAACTTTTCAGATGTACGTACAAATTTAATTTATTGATTTTTTTATACATATGGATACTTAGTATCAAATCAATGTTGATCACATTTTGTAGTTTTTTAGAATTTTATTGCGATGTGTAAAAAAACTATTTACTATATAATGATTCAATTCGAATGTCATGAATATATATTTCACAATATAATACCATAAATAAAGTAGAAAACTTGGTGCTTTTGGTTTTTATAAATATATCTTTATAGCATGCATTCTCGTAGATTATAGGGTAATTTATAAATATATCTTTATATATCGGTGTCAGCGATATATCGCCGAGAAAGGGAATATTCTTTGCTTCCATTTGGCAGATATCGGTAGATACTTTGAGCCATTTTGCCCATATCGATCTGGGCAGTGGGGACCAGCCGACCAAGGGAATCTGCTTTGCTCCATTTGCAAGATATCTCGGTAGATATTTTGCCTATAAATGAGGGCAGTGGGCAGGCAGCAAACACACACAGCTTGGAGGCTTGGAGATTGACATTGGATCTATTCCTCTTCGGCTCTTCCTTTGCATTTTGAGGTGATGAGATTATCTCAAATTTGATGTTTAAATTAGGAAAATAGTTTGGGATTTTGTTCATGATTGTGTTATGTGATGCATATTTTCTTTGTTTAGGAAAATTTTTGATAAATCCCTTCCTTTTGTTCATGGAATTTGGGCTCCAAATTTTGGGGCTTTTGGTTTTTTAGTGTTTATTAAGAGATGTTATGGATGCATGGACTTGGATCTATTGTTTAGGAGTTAGGAAACAACATTTGGTGGTGAATTTTGTTAATCAAATGTGTCTATTTAATTAAATCCGAAAATTAAAAGAAATTTGGTCTACAATTTATAGAGTTTTGGTTCATGAAATTTGGGGCTTTTGGTTTTTTCGTGTTTATTAAGAGATGTTATGGATGCATGGACTTGGATCTATTGTTTAGGAGTTAGGAAACAACATTTGGTGGTGAATTTTGTTCACAAAATGTGTCTATTTAATTAAATCCGAAAATTAAAAGAAATTTGATCTACAATTTATAGAGTTTCGGTTCATGAAATTTGGGGCTTGTGGTTTTTTTCGTGTTTATTAAGAGATGTTATGGATGCATGGACTTGGATCTATTGTTTAGGAGTTAGGAAACAACATTTATTGGTGATTTTTGTTCACAAAATTTGTCAAGTTAATTAAATCCGAAAATTAAAAGAAATTTGATCTACAATTTATGGAGTTTTGGTTCATGAAATTTGGGGCTTTTGGTTTTTTCATGTTTATTAGGAGATGTTATGGATCCATAGACTTGGATCTATTTTTTAGGAGTTAGGAAACAACATTTGGTGGTGATTTTAGTTCACAAAATGTGTCTATTTAATTAAATCCGAAAATTAAAATAAATTTGATCTACAATTTATGGAGTTTTTGGTTCATGTAATTTGGGGCTTTTGGTTTTTTCGTGTTTATTAGGAGATGTTATGGAAGCATGGACTTGGATCTATTTTTTAGGAGTTAGGAAACAACATTTGGTGGTGATTTTAGTTCACAAAATGTGTCTATTTAATTAAATCCGAAAATTAAAAGAAATTTGATCTACAATTTATGGAGTTTTGGTTCATGAAATTTGGGGCTTTTGGTTTTTTCGTGTTTATTAGGAGATGTTATGGATGCATGGACTTGGATCTATTTTTTAGGAGTTAGGAAACAACATTTGGTGGTGATTTTAGTTCACAAAATGTGTCTATTTAATTAAATCCGAAAATTAAAAGAAATTTGATATACAATTTATGGAGTTTTGGTTCATGAAATTTGGGGCTTTTAATTTTTTTGTATTCTTTTTAGATCAAGATCATGGCACACTCCGGTGCAGACTCTGATGGTTCTCGTGGACAGTTGGACTTGGATGGTGGAGAGATTGGCTGGAGGTATGCAACCGCTCCAGATGGCAACAAATCCAAACCGCAGTGCAACTTCTGTGGGAAGAGGTTGGGAGGAGGAGGTATTACTAGATTGAAGCACCATCTTATTGGCGATAATAAAAATGTTGCCAAGTACCCTCGTTGTCCAAAAGAGGTGAGGGACTTGGTGAAGGCCAACATGGAGGGAAAAAAGGAGAAGGGCGTCGAGAGGTCCAGGAGGGATGAACAGTTCAAAGAATTCATGTTTGAGAAGGAGTTCAACGTCCTTTCAGATTCTGACGACGACGACTTTGTATATCCTGATGACATTCAGACCGCAGCGGAGAGAAAGGCATACAGGAGGGCGACAAAAGAGTCCATGGGGAGCGAGTTTGAGAGGAGAGAACTTGGTGGTGCACGTGGCAGTGGGAGTGGTTCTGGAGGTGCACCGGTACCACCACCCTCCAAAAAACTCAAGGGGAAGGGACTGGAACCGTTCTTGACAAGGAGAGGGTCCATGCAGTACAAGCCAAGTAATGATCCGAGGCAAAAGACGGTGAAGGGGATGTTCACCAATGCACGAGAGAGAGAGTGGGCAGAGCCATCGGCAAGCTCTTCTTTGGGGAGAACATCCCGGCCCACGTTGCTAGTGGACCTTTTCTGCAGCACGCCATTGATGAGATCGCTGCAGCGGGAACGGGAGTGAAGGCTCCCACTGCCAATGAGTTAATGAACAAGTACCTTGCACAGGAGAAGGAGGAGATGAATGAGTACATCTCTGAGCTGAGGATGAGATGGCCAGAGTATGGCGTGACGCTGATGTGTGATGGTTGGACGAGCTATACGAGGAAGCAGATCATCAACTTCCTCGTTTACTGCGACTGTAAGACCATCTTTCTTAAATCCGTCGATGCATCTGAACAGGTGAAGGACTACAAGTACCTGCTGAAGTTGATGAAGGACGTCATTAAGGACGTTGAGAAAGAGAACATTGTACAGATTGTGATGGACAATGGTAGCAACTTCAAGAAAGCAGGTGAAACGCTAATGAAGTCTAACAGCTACGGTATTTTTTGGACACCGTGTGCTGCGCATTGTATAGATCTAATTTTAAAGGACTTCGGCAAGAGGAAGCTCGTCACAAAGGTGGTGGAACAAGCACGGACGATCACCACATTCATTTACAACCATTCCAAAGTGTTGGCTTTGATGAGGCGGACGTGCAACGGTGAGCTGGTGAGGCCTGGCTTCACACGCTTTGCAACCAATTTTATTGCGTTGCAAAGCCTCCGACAACACAAGACAGGGTTGAAAACCATGTGTTGTCAAGGTGAATGGTTCGAGAACCCAGAAGCTCGGACCGAAGGAGGACGGAGGGTGGAGACAATCATCAATGATCTCCACTTTTGGGATGACGTGATAAGGGTCACGAAGATAATGGAACCGGTTGTCTCTGCATTGCGTATCGTAGATGGGGACAAGAAGCCAACTATGGGAGTGATCTACGAGGCAATACGCTGCATGAGGGAGAAGGTTAGAGAAGCAGTTGGAAGAGGATTCAAAGCATGGTTGGACATTATAGACGAACGATGGTCCAAGATGCTTTCACATCCTCTTCACAAGGCCGGTATGTATCTATTATTTAATAAATCATTTTTCCCATTTTCACTTTAGAAAGATTAATATTAGAAAATTTCTCATCTTTAGCATATTACTTGAATCCAAAGTACCAATACAAAAACAGTCTTGGTACAAATGCTGACCTTCTAGCCGCTGTACAAGTTGTGGTGGAGAAGCTCGTCAAAGACGAGAAGGCACAGGCTGCGTGCATGAATGAGGTAATTTTGATTTACAATGTACAATGTATACTTTATAGTTGCCAAGGTTGAGTAACAAAATATTTACTACAAACATTATGTGCAGATCAAATACTTTAGGGATGCCTTGGGTTCTTTCGGTAGAGTTATAGCAGTTAATGGACGAGACACTACTCTTCCCGGTAAGGACTAAAATGAAAAAGTCTTTTGGATGTGATGTATAACAATTCTACTATTATTAATTTATCTCTTTTTGGATTTTCCGCAACTGAGTGGTGGTTACTGTATGGGATGGATGCTCCCAACCTACGGAAAGTGGCGGTGAAAGTTTTGTCTCAAACTGCATCTGCCGGTGGCTGTGAGAGAAATTGGAGCACATTCAACTTGATCCATTCGAAGAGACGGAACAAGTTGGGAGAACAGAGGCTACATGATCTTGTTTTTGTGCACTACAACTTGAGGTTGAAGATTAAACATGCAAGGGAGGGGCATGACAAAGAGGACTACACATACCCCATCGATCTTGCATATATTTTCAAGATGCACGATGACGATGCAGATGAAGATATTCTGCAGAGGTGGTTGGATTCCAACGGTGCTCCATTGCTCGATCAACCGGGAGGAAGGCCGAATGAGAATATAAGCCAACAAATGGGAGCAGATGTTGGCAACTACATGGCCAGATCTGGGCGAATCACAAACCCTCTTGGAGGGGTGGAAGAACTTGATGCGATTGTCGACGACATCCTCTCTACTGGATCGAAATCCAAATCCAAATCAAAAGATGACAGTGGGAGTGATGATGATGATGATGACGTTGTTGCTGGCCGTGGTGGATCAGGTGACGGGGAGACATATTCAGGGGGGTCAGGTGGTCGTGGACCACGTGATGATAGAAGATTCGAGTCAGAGCAGGATTACAGGGAACGACATGCAAACATACATGGGCAGTTTGTCCCAAGTTCGAGTCCAGGACCTATGGATTACGATGCATATGGACGACGTGGCCATCATCGTACAAATAGCTACATGTCGGATTTGATATCATATGTAGGTTCCATGGACATTGACAACACATACCGTGGATATGGATCCTCCCATTCCCAAGATGACAGATCATTTGGGGTCTTCCCTAAATATTTTCCTGCTCCTCCGCCTGGACCTCCTCTTCCTCCTCCTCCTCAGGCGTATACTCCTCCATCTTATGGATATAGCAGCTACAACAGTGAGTATGGAGGATATAGCAGCTACAACGGTGAGGAGAACTACCAAGGTAGCCAACCCGAGCAGACCCAGCTCAGCCAGGGCAGCTTCTTTGGTGATGACAGTTTCAGTTTCTTCCCAGAGTATTTCGCTCCTCTTCCAGGTCCTCCTCCTCCTCCGCATTGTCCGCAAACATCTTCTCCTACTCCGTCGTCGTCGTCCCGAGGATCTCAAGCTAGTAGTTCGCGGCCTCCTCGTGCCACTCGTGATACTGGATCTAGTGCTGCTTATCCTCGTCTCGGGATACTCATAGGCATCGATGACCACCAATACATGCAGTATGTGATGGATTACACGGCCATGTACTCGTACATGACATGGGAGAACTACTGCGAGTTCATTGAATCTGCGATGCATTATGAGAGACAACAAGGAAGGGGGGGCAATGCAGATCCACCGCGAAACTCTTGGTTTTAGGCTACCCTAGGTCATCCTATTTTTACATTGTCAACTTGATTTGGATATTTGTCATTTGTTGTTGCACTAGCTTTTATATAGAGAAATCATTAATCTTTTTGCCAATTGCTAAACAATGACGGTCTCCTAAATTCTAAATTCCCATCGATATGACCGATATGTGCAGTTTAAGGACCATAGTCCTCATAAATTATCTATATGTGTTATGAGGTGTATATTTGTAGTATTTCATGTTACAAACTTATAATAACTTGAATGAAATCCATTTCCAATATTCATAAGTCAAGAATCAACATTAAGTGATTAACATCGACACGACCGATATGTGCGATACCAGCGATATCGATATATGCGATATATGGTGTATAAATGACCGATATGTGCGATATAAGTGTGTATTTGTAGGTTATTTGTTGTTCTAATATATTGGACGATCTTAATTTCTGAAATGGCGAAAAATTGGCTTTTTTGAGCCATTTTCGACATTTCCACCGATATCGTCGATATATCGTCGATATATCCCGATATATCCATTTTCGGGCGGACCGATACGATATCGATATCGATACGGCCTTCCTTGGTCAAAACCCAACTTTAGTAAGAGTTATAGATGTTGTTTTCAGACAAATGCCTCCCTTACCTAATACAAGAACTCATCTTGCATGTTGCAAAATAACATATTCTGACCTTATTTTTCTTGATATTGAATTGGAAACGTGCAGGGTTCTAGATCACAACTTGATGAGAAAGTAAGAAAACAAAGTCAGACTGAACATGCCATTGGAAGGAAGTTAATGGAAGGGAATAGTGGTTCCTCGGGAAATCAAGATATAGCCCAGACTAGCTCTGCAATTTCATATCGTTCTTCTGCATTTGCATTTCCACGTTTCAGTCCCTCCACAGATGCAGGTTTTTTCTTCAAGTAAGTTTCTCACATCTTATAAACCTGTCAATATCGTATGGTAGCGCCTGTATCTCTTTATGAAAAGCTTGAATATTTTAATTGTGAACATGCCAGATCGGCGAGATCCTTGTCGAGAAGCCCAAATACTGCGGCAATGCCATTTTTATTGTCTCGTGATTTGGGACATGTTTCTGCCAGTTATCAAGAACATTCCATGAGGGAACCCTTTCTCTCTAAGCATGTTTATAAACAATTTACACCTCCTGCAAACACAAAAAACATGTTATGTGTGGTGAGCTTCTCTTTGTGCAATTATATTTCAATGCCTATTACCAATATTAGAATTTATAAACAAATGTATCTTAGATTGCTGCTCCTTTCCAGGTATCATCGTCTATATTTCTACTGGGTTGTCTTAGAATCCACTTTTCCCAGAGAGAGAGTTCTGTAGGCCATGTATATGTAGTGCCAGTGGGGAGAAAGCTCCTTGAGGTAATGAACTCTACTGAAGCATTCATGAAGAATTGAGTCCACATTTTTCTGAAATTTGGGCTTATTTAATTTTTTCTGAAGCTGCTTTTTCAACAGGATGCGTATGGGGTGCCATCAGCAACCCACATTGATGGAAGCGATAGTATCGGTAGTTATCTTGGTTGGGGGATGGCAGTTGTTTATATGGGTGGGAGGCTTCCTCAGATTATTTTAAACGTAAGATTTTTCTTTATTTCCTCATATTATTTTACATGTAAGATATTCTTTATTCAAACTTTGATGGAGAAAAGTGCAATATCGTGTTGTTTTATTCCTTATTATCAATCTTATTCCAATTACATTACACTGATGACAATCATGATTTTAAAAAAAAATGCGTCTCGAGGCGTCGAGGCATAAGCCTCGAGGCGGTTTTCCATGAAAACGCGTCGAGGCTAATATCGTGTTGTTTTATTCCTTATTATCAATCTTATTCCAATTACATTACACTGATGACAATCATGATTTTAAAAAAAATGCGCCTCGAGGCGTCGAGGCATAAGCCTCGAGGCAGTTTTCCATGAAAACCGCGTCGAGGCTATAGCCTCAATCTGTATATCTGAGGCGTAAGCCTCAGAGACCCGAGACGGTTGAGGCGGTGAAGCTGTCCTGAGGCGCCGCCTCGATCTGCTATGCATCTTTTTGGGTAAATAAAATACAAAAAACTATATAAAGCTATACTTTTATAATAATAATAAAGTTATAAAGCATATTTTAGTTACAAACATACAAGTCACAATCACAATTATTGTATTATAGTATCATTATATGTTACTCCCGAAACATAACATTTCATAAATTTATAATTAAACATTTATATTACAATCATCATTGCATCAAAGAAATCATGCAAGTGTACAATGATTGTTTCTAATTAGTACAAACAAATTTTATGTCAACAAATGATATTTAATTGCTTGTATCGCTACAATGGGTATAATATATGTTCAAGAGATTGTATATTTTTGTAAGAATATTAGGAATTCACATATTTACAATATTAATATTGCTTAATCACAAATTAAAACTAGCATATATGGTTAATATGGTTTATTTTGTACATCTATTGAATTTAAATATTCAATTTAGGATTTATGATCATATATTATGTCAATATTTGAAGTTTACGGCTTTGTAATAATATAATTATGCTTTAATAATAATTTTGACATGTATTTTCTCTGTAAATCGAGGCTTATGCCTCGACCGCCTCGAGGCTTACGCCTCGCCTCAATAACAGAAAACCACCTCGATCTATCTCACGTTTTTTAAAACCTTGATGTCAACGACTACACGTATTTTCTCACTTTTTTCCATCTCTGATTTGTTTTTCTTTTGGTTGGAGGAGCTAAGACTCTGTGTATCCGATTGCTAACTATATAATTTACAGTTTTAATCATTTAGTATATTTGATTGTTATGGTTTTTCCTTTGATTATTGACAAGTTAACTAATTACATTTAGGATGAGATACCTTGGTGCATGTTGTTCACCGATGATATTGTGTTGATTGATGAGACAAGAGATGGGGTAAATGAGAAGCTGGAGTTTTGGAGACGTGCCTTGGAGACTAAAGGATTTTGTATAAGTAGGGCTAAGACTGAATATATAGAGTGCACATTTGATGGAAACAATGTGAAGGACTCTAGTTGAAGATTGGAGACGATACCATTCAGAAAAATATTCTTTTAGATACTTGGGATCTATTTTGCAATGAGACAGGGAAATTGATGGAGATGTTGCTCATAAAATAAAGACTACCCTTCACCTGCCTACTTAGAACCAAGATACCTCTTGCCTGTCGAATTGCCTCTTCTTCCTGCTCGCCTAATCGCTCTCCTCCCCGTCACATATTGTTAGAGTTATTGTGTTTTCTATTTAATTTGAATCTTGTAACCCTTTCGGGTCTTTTATGTACTTTTGTTTTTTTGGCTCTTTAGGGTTTCTTCCTATATAAAAGACCCTAGACCCATGGAACAAACAAAACAATTCATTCTTTTCTCTACATGATATCAGAGCAACGATTTTAGACTGTGGTTCTAACCTAAAAACATCCTGCCGCCACCTCCCAGCCTCTCTTCAACCTTCGAGCGCCTGGATGGTCCCTTCTTCCTCGCATAGGGTCCTACGTGAGGCCCTACTATCTCTTTCCAGTATATGTTGTGCTAGGAGCACCACCATCCACCACAACTCCTCCAAGCAGCTGTTGCCCTCCTCCAGGTACGCCTCCGGCTACCGCAGGCGGCCGCTGCACCCTTCCAGGTGCGTCGCCAGCCACCGTAACCCCTCCAGGCGGTTGTAGCGCCTCCTCTAGGGCTTTGCCAAGGCACATCTAGGGGCTGCTAGAGCTTCGTCCAACTATCCAGGACCTCTGCCAGGGCATCCTAGGACTCCGCATATGCCTCCTGGTGTCACAAGGGTCCCTGATGAAGTCTGGATCTGATGTGCAACGTGTTTTCAGCCCTTCTGCACGAGCAAACTTGAGTTCTAGGGCACTTCTCAACTATCATATGCATACTTGATCAACCACATAGTCTTCTTCATCTCTATATTTGACCACCGTGATATTCACTATCGAGACAAAGCCCTTGGCCAGAAACGTGATGGCACAAGGCACTACTATCAAACTAAAGAGCACTAAAAATTATGTGATCTGGTTTCGTTCTTTCAAGGTGTTAATTGATGGTCAACAGAAACTCTACATTCTGACGAAAGTTCCTCCAAATGAGAAGAACAAAGACTATGACAACCGGTAGACGAACAACTATCAGGTTATCAAATAGGTGACCAACAGTGTTGAGGCACATATTGCATTAAATCTTCTTTACAAGGACACAACTATGGAGATGTGGGAGGATCTTGCGCAGGCATACTCCCATAAGATGATGAAGTCACGTCTTGTAGACATCTATAGACGGATCTGTTCTGCATCTCAAGGTGATTCTACTCTAGTTGACTACTATATGCATCTCACTAACTTGTATGAGGAGCTTGCGATCTTTCAGCCTTCATGTTGTAACAAACATGTAGAAGAGTGTTCAGACTGGTAAGTGTATCATTTTCTTGACAACATGCATTCCCGGTATCAGGCAATGAATGAGCAATTTTTGATATCTGATACATCGCCAACGGTGAAGGTCATATTTGGGCATCTTGAGGAACTAGAGACATTTGCAAACCGGTCTCTTACCTTACCTCCAGTAGAGATTTTCGCACACGTCACATCATCTGGGAGAGAATGATATAGCTTTTGCAGAGGACGTGGTCTTGACTTTGGTCGTAGCCTTGGAAGAGAATTTGGACGTGGACGTGATTTTGGTCACGATCGTGATAGAGATTCTATTGCTCCTCGTTTTCCATAATACGCTCACTATGGTCGGTGGTACCATCCATTGAAACGATGCTGGCAGAAGTTTAGCGTACCTCCCTATCACGCCAATAGTGCTATGAGGACGTATATGATGTGGACGAGACGTCTACTACTACAAACCGCAGTATCAAGACAGTACATCTCATTGATGCAGATTACTCATGTTTGATGCATATTCTCTAGACTCCCGGGTCCACTACATTTAGTGAGACTACCACTGCTGCTCTGGCTGCTCCCTCAGGTACAATAGCCAACTTTGCCATCACTCCTGCTCCAGCTTGGATCATTAATTCTGGAGCCTCTACTCATCCGACTGGAGAAGGCGGTCTACTAACCTACTCTATACCAGCTTCCTCGATGAAGTCGGTTTGAGTTGCCAACGAGAATCACCCACCTGTTACTACCGTCGGAACAATGGAGTTCTCCAAGCTTCGACTGTTTAGGTTTAACTGTTCTCCTGATTTCCCTCTTAGCCTATTATCTATTCATAAGCTTTGTGTTGAGCTTAATTACTATGTGATATTTGATGAATTCTATTACTATTTTCAGGACATTTGGATGAGGCAAATTTTTGGTGGGGGTTATGAGAAGAACACCTAGTATTATCTTGACATCATGGTTTGGAATTTCATGAAATTTCGGCGAAATTTCAGTTTCGAGAGGTCATGGGTATCGAAACTCCTATATATGTCGGTTTCCCAGATTTCGAACGATATTCGACATATCGACCCATTTCAGTTGAAATTCATGTGTTTCAGTACAAAATTTCCTGGATTTCGACGAATATCGATGAAATTTCACCGATATCTATGTATATCAACGATATTATCTATGTGAGCTTGATTTTACTACTTTTTTCCTATTCTCGATATTAAAACACATAATGATATTAAAACACATAATAATTTATATACGAAAACACATAATGATATTAACGAGGCCCCGTCTGATAGGGTATGGTGTGACAGGGGGTACATATGACGATTCTTCAACTTGGGGAGCTTCCTCCCCTTTAGGTTTAAGCAATGGAGATGAAACAATTCTATAGCTTCTATATATCCGGTATAGCTTGTTCCTTTCATTCATTCGTCATTTATCTTTGTAAATAGATTCATATTTATTATAAGTCTATAATTAATTTTGTAATTCATTAGAACTTTGTCCACGACGGTTATTTATGTGAACAAAACTTGTTTAATTAATCATTATCTACATTTTAGAATCAGATGCTCATCTATTTTTATGAACAAAAGGCGTCTTCTAAGTGTTGTTAACAATTATTTTGATTTCTATTTCCAGTATCTATCAGTCAGCTCAACAATATGTCTGATACGACCGATATGGTGTGATATAATGCATACGGATGATAGATATGTGATATAAGTGTGCATTTTTAAGCTATTGCTGTTTTAAGATCTTGGATTGGATGATATCAATTTCCAGTATGTATCAGCCAAGAATTAACATTAACATCGATTTGGCCAATATGATCGATATTATCGATATATGGATACAAGGGGCATATATGAGCAATATTGTGATATAAGTGTGTATTTGTAAGTTATTTATTGTTGTAATAACTTGGAAGGTCTTAATTTATGAAAAATGATCGAAAATGGTTTTTTAGTCATTTTCGACATTTCCACCGAAACGGTCAAAATCGAAATTTCGGTTTTTGAGGGCATCGAAACGAAATTGAAATCGAGATTTCGTATCTTGCTTGACATACCATCGGATTCCAAGTTTGTTAGTGTTACGTCCATCTTCGAGGACCTGCTCTTATGGCATCTACGCATTGGGCATCCTTCTGTCAAGGCTCTCTCCATGACGTTCCTTGAAATCTCTTTTCTGAAGCACTTTCAATGCGAGGGCATGCGAGTTCAGGAAACATCATAGAGCTTTTTTTCTGTTCATACTGAGTCCTGCAATACCAATCTTTTTGGTCTTGTTCATTATGATGTTTTGGTAACCTCTTTTCTGAAGCACTTTCAATGCGAGGGCATGCGAGTTCAGGAAACATCATAGAGCTTTTTTTCTGTTCATACTGAGTCCTGCAATACCAATCTTTTTGGTCTTGTTCATTATGATGTTTTGGAAACTTGTCTTGTCTTAACATTGAGTGGTTATCACTATTTTTTTGTCTTTATGGATGATTATAGTCGGTTTTCTTGGGTATATCTAATAAAGCAGCGTTCATATATTATTAAATTATCATAAATTTCTTTCAATATGTTTAAACATCTTTTTCTACATGTATTTAGATCACTCGAACTAATAATACCCTTGAGTTCACTCAACAAGACTTGAAATCCTTCTTTGCATCTTAGGGGACAGTTCATAAACCTCTTGTCCTTATACCTCACAACAGAATGGGGTTGCGGAAAGGAAATTCTGATACATGTTTAATATTGTCAGATCTCTTCTTAGTCAAATGAATGTTCCCAAGTACTATTGAGGGGATGCTATCCTTATTGTTGTTTATCTCATCAGCAGAGTTCCTTCTTCTATTTTCAAAGGGGAACTACTTTTCTTTACTATACCCTACTGAGCCTCCTTTTCCTTTACCTTTGCAAATTTTTGCGTGCATTGCTTTTGTTCATAATTTCCATGCAACTGACAAATTGTCACCCAGGACTATCAAGTGTGTCTTTCTTGCATACTCCCATACTCAGAAACTCTGTCGATGTTATGATCATGTTGGGCGTCGATACTATGTGTCTGCCGATGTCACTTTTTTGTGCAGACATGCTTCTTCACATAGGATGTGAGTGGCATCCCTTTGGTCTCTCTCCGCCAATCATTTATACTTGCAAGCATACCACTACACCTGTCTTTCTTCCTTTGCCTTTTCTTTTGCATGCCCTTTTTTTCATAATATTATGACACCTTCAAGTGCTCCTACCACTGCTACCTTAGATGCACCTAAGGAGCTTCCGATAGCTCTCTGCAAGTAAGAGAAGCAATGTACTTTTTACCTTATGTCACATTTTACTTCAACTGATGGTTTATCTAGCTATGACAAGAGGTTTGCAGATGCCTTGAGTGCTATTTCAATCCCCAGAGATCATCACAATGCGAAGCGAGACCAGGGTTGGCGACATGCTATGGATGAGGAGATGTATGCAATTACCTCCCGAGGCATGTGGGATCTTGTGCCATGCCCCGGGGAGTTTGACTGGTGGCTTGCATATGGGTCTTCACGACCAAGTATTCGTCTGATGGATCCATTGACAGATTGAATGCCAGATTAGTTACCACATGCTTCACATAAACCCATGGGGTTGATTACTTTGCGACCTTCTCTCCAGTCGTCAGAATGGGATCAATACGTACCGTTTTTTCTGTTGTTGCTAACAAGGCATGATCCATTTTCCAACTTGATATGAAGAACGCCTTCCTCTATGTGACCTCGAGGAGGAGGTTTATATGATGCAGTCATCAGGTTTCACAGTCGAGGGGGAGTGTGTATGCCGACTACATAAGGCTATCTATGACTTGAAGCAGAGCCCCATGGCATGGTTTGACATGCACACTACTGAGATCAACACCCTTGGTTTTCAGGGGACAACATCTAACTACTATGTCTTCGTCAGACGACAGTCTACCGGCACCATCATTCTTGCTGTATATGTTGATGATATGGTTGTCACAGGAGACGACGAAGCTGGCATTTCGGAGACCAAGACCTTCCGGAAGGACTTTATCACGAAGGATCTTGGCCGACTCGGTTAATTTCTTGACATTGAAATGATACACACTACAAACATGCTCCATCTCTCACAGAGGAAGTATTGCCTTGACATTCCAACTGAGGCTGGACTACTTGGATGCAAGCCATCTGGCATCCCTGCAGAAGTGAGAAAACATTTCACATCTACTGATCCGGAGTTTGAGGATACTACACAATATAGAAGCCTAGTGGGTAAACTTCTCTATCTCATTGTTACTAGGCCATGAGCAGAGCCAACGAGTACATGGAGAGACCCCTTTATAATCATTGGCAGGATGTTCCTCTGATCCTTCGATACTCGAAAGAATCACGTGGACATGGACTCTTTTATGGGTTTAATGGTCGCACTAATCTCTCCGTTGATAGAGATTCTGACTATGCTAGTTCGCTTGAGGATCACCAATCCACTACAAGATATGCCAAGTTTGTTGGGATAACATGGTTACTTGGTGATGCAAGAAGCTGACACTAGTTTCCAGATCAAGTGCATACATGGCAATGGTCTAAGCCACATGTGAGATCACATAGCTTGTCTCTTTTCTACTGGAACTTGGACTTTCAGTTGCTACTCTCGTACCTTTATACTGTGACAACAAGTATGCTACATACATCGCAATCAATCATGTTTTCCATGAGCGGACAAAACACATTGAAGTTGACTGTCACTTCATTCGTGATGCAGTACGAGGAGGAAAGATCATCACTCCACACATCTCCATTGAACTTTAAATTGCAGACATCTTCACGAAGGCTCTACAGAAGAAGCGCCTCTCGTATTTAATTTCTAAGTTGAGCATGATTGACTGATATGCTCAAACTTGAGGGGAAGTGTTAGAGTTATCGTCTTTTCTATTTTATTTGAGTCTTGTAACCCTTCGGGGTCTTTTATATACTTTCACCTTTTTGGCTCTCTAGGGTTTCTGTCTATATAAAAGACCCTAGATCCATGGAGTAAAAACAACGATTCATTCTCTTCTCCACACAGAGAATGACAATAACAGAAATGAAAATGCTAAGGTGTATGTGTGGTCATACATGAAAAGATAGGATTCAGAATGATGCGATCGGAAGGAAAAGTGGTGTGACTCTGATAGAGGATAAGATGAGAGAAAATAGTTTAAGATGGTTTGATCATTTGCAAAGAAGGTTGGTTGATGCACCAGTTAGAAGATGCGAGATTTGGGATGTTGAACCGGTTAAGAGAGGGTGAGGAAGGTCCGAGAAGTGTTAGAGTGAGACTATCCGAAGAGATCTTAGTTATTTGGATTTTAACCCGAGAATGATCCAAAATAAATCTGAATGGAGGCAAAAAAATCCATGTAGCCGATCCAACTTAATTGTGAGAAAAGTCTTTGTTGTTCTCGTATTATGTTTTTTTCTTGAGAATGTGAACATGACTGTCAAGTTATTTGATAGGTTTGATTGGTTTGTATGATACTAGTAGCATCGGTTCTTTGAAATGACATAGCAACGGGGGAATATTTTTAGCTGGCCTTCGGTGTGTGATCTGTGATTTTACCTTCTTTTGTTTTGATGGATTATTTTATCTTGGGAAGGATGTTTGGTAAGTCCCTACTACAACGGATGAAGTTAATTGCTTAATTATATTAAATAAAAAAGTGATTGTTATTATTGGGCATTTCTACCCATTATGGTGATGCAGCGTTCATGTGGATCATATTTTTATGGAGACAGGGTGAGAGGAAGGGGGGTGGTTGGATGCTGTGGGAAGTGCGCAGAAGGTGTTGTGCACGTAATTGTCATGCCTGGGCTTTTTATATGGGTTTTTTTTCCTTGCGTGGTTGGGTAGATTGGGCTATTCAGGAGATGTAACGTTGTCTTCTGCTAGCTTCTGACCGGCATTTTAACAAATCGTACCAGTATTGGAGAACTCCAGTTTACAAGAGAGATCAGATTATGAGTTCCAAGATCTGTATCATTTTTTATTTCCACTTAATCTACTGTTATATTACAAAAGTTCTGGAGTGGAGAAATAATTGTTTTTTTTCTTTTATTCGCAGATCAAAAGAGGGCATGCTGAGGTAAAGTATTTTGCTCTCTTTTCTCACCGTCAATCAGCCAGTGTAGATTTTTGGGTCTAACTTATTTCGTTTGTTCACGCAGGGCCTCAGTCCATTGATGTTTGCTTTCGCTTTATTAGGAAATGGGACATATATCGCAAGGTGCGATTTAAAATCCTGTTTTTTTAAAACCTTAGGTAGAACAACCGTGGTCTAGTTTACTTAAATAGATGGTCAACTAACATAAGGGCACGAATGATAACGGTTCAACAAGATAATAGGGGCACAACTGTTTTGCAAAAAAGGGGCAGTAGTATAACTGCGAAAACTCAGAAGCGCACGTGTAAAACCAGATTGTTTACATCTTTGTTTCTGATAAATATACATAATGGTTGACATGAAATTGACAATCTGTGCAGTATACTTGTGAAGAGCTTGGACTGGTCTGTAATCAAGCCCAACCTCCCATGGCTGGTGGATGCTTGTGGATGTGTTCTTTTGGACATATTCGTATCCTTTGCAACATCTATATTAGGTTCTTGTGCCATTAACTTGACGTTTACACCCAAATGTCACTTTCAACCGTTACAGATTCTGGGGAAGCAGCATGCGTACTTCAAATTTTACTAACAACAAATTAAATTTTCTTTGGTTTCTGGTTAAAGGCATGTACAGTATTTGCCTGCTGATATTCTTTAACTCCCTCAGATTCTTATCCAGTTCAGCTACTTCCAGTACAAGAAGCGAAGGACAGTCCTCAAGTAGACAGAGAATAGTTTCCAGGAAGCTACGGCACTGCTCGAACCGAGCCAGTATTTCTGTAATGCTTCCCAACATCGGGTTGCATAAGTTAACGAATAAGCATGCCATTATCTATATTCTAATTTGGATTATTCTTTTAGAGAAATTTTCCATAGTTTTTGCAATTACAAACTTAAGCGTACAGCACGATAGCACGCAATTCTGAAAGACCACTGATAGTACATCTGAGGAAGAATGGAAATATATTTTGTCAATCATCTTTTATTATGCATGCCTAATTTCTGTGGGAGTTTATTATGTTCCATGTATAGTGATATATTTATGACGAGATGACATGTTGTCAAGTGCACACTAGCATAAACCCGTGGACTGCTTATCCAGATATCATCCATGCTCCAAATACATGACATTATGTATAGATGTGTGAGTTTGGACGCTCATAGTTGAAACGACCGTGCCAACTTTCATCGGAGACCTTCGACGGGGGCCTATATCACTGCTGTCGTTCATCAAAGCGAAGCATCAGCTACTATCTGTACTGTCCACCAGAGATCCGATCGAGATCAACTCCGAAGACTGGAGCAACTTGTGATATGCGGAAGAACTTAAACGAACAGGCATACTCTCCAGGTTAAATTGGAGCCATTTGATTGGACTAAAGCTACTGCCTATCAACCATAAGATCACAACTATCTTCACAACTAACTCCAACCGTCGATCATGATCTGATCAAATGTAAGGAAGAACCACCACGTGTTTGCATCCGAACCGTCCGATTGCAGCCTACTGCTTGGTCAGATTAACTGAAGACTAACCCAGTCAATTGGTTCAAATAAAGTTAGTGTTTGCATCCGAACCGTCCGATTGCAGCCTACTGCTTGGTCAGATTAACTGAAGACTAACCCAGTCAATTGGTTCAAATAAAGTTAAAGTTGACGGTAGACTTTGTGGTGTAAGATGGGGTATATTTACATGGTGAGGTGATAATAACAATGTTTACAGGATCAGTAAATCAATTCAACAAGGATAGAATTACATAGAAATTGACAGGAGACGGGCAACAAGCTGCGCCACCAATCCCTTTTGAGTGACAAATCCAATACTTCGAAATACAATATTCATAGACTAACATGATCTAAAAGGTAATTGATAAAAGTTTTAGGATTTGTGATGTAACAAACCCCTAATCTTAATGCTTGGATATTAAGCCACAGTCCTTGATCCACAACTACAAGGGCCTAGATATAAAGTTTGCATTTATAAAATTTCCCCTTTTTCTTTTTATTTTAATAAAAGACGGAACAGCAGCACCCTCCCCCATGACCTACAGACAGCGAGATCCACCAGATTGTTGGGGAGAGCTCCACTTCAGATCTCGCATCTCCGCCTGTCTCCGATCAGACCCGCACTCGGCGACGACGACGTCAACAATCGTACTAATATAAAGATAATGGATGGCATCAACGCGGAGGATCTGCCGACGATCGGCGGCATCGCCACGGTCTCTCTCCTGCACTCGTTCATCCCCACCCACTGGCTTCCCTTCTCCGTTGTCGGCCGCGCCCAGAACTGGACCCTCTCCAGAACCCTCCTCGTCAGTACGTAATCGGCAATCTTTTCATTAATGACGTGTGATGTTCGTTAGCCACTTGGAATGATGTTTGGATCGAGGGGTCAGAGTTCAGAAGATGTTTCGGTATGAGCTGAAAAAATGTGATGTTTTGGGTGGTCAAGGGGAAAAAAGAGGGGTATTTATAGCATTAATATTTTGTAGGTTTTTTTTAAAAATTGACAGAGATGGGAGCAATAGCGGAATTTTAAAGACTATGTAATGATGGATTGAGAGGAGAAAATTGGCTAAAATGGCAGGTTGTGACGGTTTTATACATGGAATGATCTTTTTTCTTTAATTACATGAAGCTGGGGAGATTTTTGCCCATCTTTTTTCTGGGAATGTTAATTGTATGATCTGAACCCTGATTTTCTGTGAGGTAGGTACTGCCCGACCACCAGACTATTGAAGTGGGTTCGAGCTTAAATACATATGTTTGCCATTTGCATTGATGTTCAACTTCAAGCTTCCTTCATGCATTTGCCATTTGCGTTAATGCTCAAGCTTCCTTTTTACGAGACTGCAGAGATCATTTTGTAGCATACCCTATTAAACATAATTTTCTTGCCATAGTTTGTAACCCTTAAGGCCTTGAAATGATATCATTTAGTCGCTTTCTTATTAGATCTTTTTAACACTGGAACAAGAGAGGCCTACACTCCTTATCCGGAGGTCTGCTAAGGATTTGAAAGTTTTTCATGTGTAGATGCATTCCGGACATTTCTTGAAGAGAACTTGCCATTCTCTCAATACCTCCCTTCCTTCTTTTTATTATGTATCCAGATTCCAAACAATGTGATTAATCTCTCCATGCTAACATAGTCTTAAGAATTATTTTGCTATTTTTTTTATTTTTGAATATTACTTGCTTGACTTGCAGATATTTTGCCTTTTCATTCATTTTCACCACCATGTACAATGTTTATAAGGGCTCCTGACATTTTTTTCATATGTTTCTACACCAGCTGCCTTTGGAGCAATATTGCATGTTATTTCGACTTCAATTCTTGGTATAACTGCTCTTACCATGGCTAAAACCATTGCCGGTGAAGAGACTGTTCACAGATTTGCGTCTTTGTTGCTGATAGCCCTTGGTGGAAGCTATGTTTTACTGTTTGCATTTGGAAAGGGTGGACATGGACACTCACATAACCATCGTATGGAGAAGATGGCTGTTGCAGGACTTGTTCTTGTACCCGCATTGTCTCCTTGTGCAACTACTCTTCCTGTCTTTTTAGCAGTTGGAAACTCATCATCCATGTTGGTGCTTGCTATTATCGTTCTTCTGTTTAGGTAATCAATCTAACCAGTTAAATAACAGCAAAACTTATATAATCATGCAATATTCAATTTATTTATTGCTGCCAATTGGACAAAATCCGTAAAAAAATGTTCAGAATTTTGCCAAAGTTGTAGCTTAGTACTTTACTAGTAAAACTTAAACCTTATTATAGTCGATTGTAGTGTACGCTAGTTCTATATAAACTGTCCCCAAACCACACATTCTACCTGCACACGATTTAAATTAACTGCTATTTATGTGTGCTCAGGTTGATTGTTTAGCGACCAAAGATCTATGGACTCATTTAGCCAATAATTTAAAGAACAATTCAAGGTGCCCGGTGTACTAACAACAAAAGTCCTTTATTTACCAACACAAGTGTGCATCAGGAATGAAACTGATTTTTTTTCAAATGAAGACAACTCAAGGTGGAGGAATCACCTTTTAGGTTTTCTAAGAAGAAACGAGGCCGCTAAATCACTTTTTGGGAGGTATTAGTTAATATTCAAGTTAGTTGATATTTAAGCTATTTTTAATTGTATTTATTATCAAGTAAAACAAAGGATAGATATTGGAAAGGCTATATGATATGATGCCATTTTGTAGATGTTGGAAGGTGTTTGAAGCGAAAGGTATCACTTGGCTAAAAAATTGTCTAATGGAGTAGTTTCTAATGTAGGAACTCCCGTTACAAAGAAAAGATTTTGATATTAATATTGGTCTACATCAAAGATCAACCTTGAGCCGGTTCCATTTTTATCTTATGGATCTATTGAAGCACACTAATCCCTCAGTGCTTGTTATTGTCGGTATTGTTACATTGGATCGGACAAGTTAATCGGTTGATAGAAATCTTTAGCAAGGTAGGACATCCTGGAATGCAATGGTTTAAATTGAGTAAAATCAAATAAAATTTGCGAAAACTTAAATGCAGGGTTAAAGAATGGTTTGATTGTGAATTTAAAGGCAGCATTAAATAACGGATGTAAGATAGAAATTGGAGTGGATCCCACTCTGAAGAAAGATGTCTATGTCTTAGTATATGGTGGAAGAATTAACAAATATATTATACAAGAAATTTTGTAATTGGTATGGTGGAGAGAAGCCTCTGATGTACTTTATTTCACGAACATTCTGCTGGCTCTTAAAGGAAAGTCTTAGCAGCAGCGAGACCTGCCTGTTAAGATTTATGGGTCGAATGCTAGATTGCCAATTATTGACATCTGCAATGAATGTCTATGGCAAAAGTGAAGATTGTGAGGTGGATATGTGGCTAGACAATAATACACGGCTAGACAAAAATGTATAGTTTCCACAATGAGATTAGCAGAGAAAAGTTGGTGTGGCTCCGATTTAGAGACTGGATGAGAGAATCTCACTCGAGCGATTGAGCATCTCTTTCGAGAAGGCCAATAATTACCTTGAGGATAAAGTGTGAGCATATTGACGAGGCCAACATGAGGGTTCAGGAAAGACTGAAACAACGTTCATGGAAATTCTATGGATTCTTACCTTTTTCCTTAGTTATGTACGACTTAACAAAACACATACAAGGGGAGGTAACTTGGTGGATATTATTTACAGATTATATTGTTGTAGTGGACGGTGGACCAGACAAAATTGAATCAACATACTGCTTGAGCTCAGAGCCTCGGAGAAAGTGATGCAATATGTTATGTATTTGGTTCAATGTATATAACATGCTTATTAGACAAGCATAATCATCTGGAGTAAACGGAGGTGTAGTGTAGGGATATGAGAAAATGATGATGTGGACATTGTTCGAGTGGTAAAAGAATCATGACAGTAGTTATAGGGGGAAGCTCGATTAGCCCACCATGTGATTGCAAACTTTTCCTAGCACATGTCTGAAGAGTGATCCATGTACTTGCGATTCACACATAGTTGAGCGGATCGATCACATTCACAACCAACCACCATTGTTATGACCACAACCGTGGCTACATCCTACCCAACATCCTCCTTGACCAGTAAAGTCATCACCTCGACCATATGCAATAACAGCAGTAGCATCAGTTGCAAGAGTAAAGGATTGAATAAATAAATAGTAGTATCACTTGGCCCTATGAGTAATTTGTTTGCCACATCATGCAGGCTGATAGATAGCTCGTTCTTCGAAAAAGAGCCTCTATAATAGCATATAGTTAACCAAGGACACATTATTCTGGTTGGTAGACCAAATCTTGCAATAGATATAGACCAAACGAATTTTATTAGACCTCTGAGAGTACTACTTTTTATTGTACACCATTTGTTTTTTTAAGCTTCTTTATCTATATATCCAGATTTAAGAGATGGTATTAGGCAGTTAAACTTTCACTTGGATTGACCTTACAATCTTTACATTATAATCAATCTCTTCTCCTTCATGCAAGATAACTAATTATGCCTTTGTCAAACCATTCATAAAAGTAATTAAGTATTCAGCTCTTCTTAAATAAGTATTTGCAAGAATAAGGCCATATGCTCCTGAAAAATGGTAAATCTCTTTTCATTACCATAAACGTGCCACCATGTATAAATGGTATTCCAAAGCATCTTCTAAATGTCAGTTCAAATTTATAACCAAATAAGTCACTTCTCTTTGTGGAATTCCTTGAAATACCTTGCCCAACTTCTCTTAAAAGTCTCCTTTTATTCTTTCATCCAAGTCAACTTGGAATATTGTATTAAAGTTACAAGTCTTCTTAGGTGTTAGTATGTTTTTTTAGTTTCCCTTGTCTTTAGATTGAAGATGCACTAGTACAACTCCTAAAGGATGCAAGCTCTATAGGTATTTTTGAGTTTACCCGTACAATGGTCTCTTTCCAGTGAATAGTCAGATGTCTCCTCCAGCCCATGTGTAGTCTCCTCCACAAAGCCCTTCTCATATAATCATGTCTTTGCCATAGTTTTAAAAAGCGCCGCTTCGAGGCGCTGAGGCGTACGCCTCGAGGTGAGGCGAGCCTAAAGCGCCTCGAGGCGTGCGCCTCGAGACCTATTGCTGGTGCGCATGCCTCACCTCTTCGTGAGGCGCTCGAGGCGAGGCGAAGGCGTAAGCCTCGAGCATAAGGCTTTTTTTAGCTTTTTGATTGTTTGCTTTGCACATGACCCTATTTTTCCTTAAGGATTATTTTTTTAATGTTTGTGTTTTTGTTTCCATGTTAAACCTTGCATATTTCTATATGTAGCTCCATGTAAAGAGAAGAGATCGCTTGAAACAAATATAATTTTGTGATCTTGTATATATCATGTTCAATTTATCATGCATCTGCACATATTAGTTCTATTGCATACATATTTGAGTTTGAATTATAATAAGTATTTTATAGTTGCTTGAATGTTGTTGGCTCCATGGTCACCAAATCTTTAGCACTATACCATATTGAGAGTCATGGCTTACTTTCCAGATATATGGGTCCATCTAGTATAGCTTGGAAAATTTTCTTATCAATATCTGCGGCATACATTACATTAGCCACAAAGAGCTGGCACATCAATATTTTTGGCATTAATATAAAGTTGTGAATCTTAGAATAGTTATTCTAAGATCGTTAGTTGCGAATCTTAGAATAATCGCTTATGTATTGTATCTCTTATTAGTGTGAATTTATTTTTGAATGTGTTTTTGGCAAAACTTAATATTATTATATGATTTTCTAATGTATTTTGCTTTTATTTTATATTTTTTTTTCAAAAAATTGAGGCTTATACGCCTCGCCTCAATTTTAGAGAAAACGCCTCGAACCACCTCGCGCTTTTTTAAACCTTGGTCTTTGCTACCTAGCTCGCGCTCATTCTTCATTGCAATGCTCTATTGGATTAATCTCCTCGCTGTGTGATCACTATATTAAGAAAGTCTTTGGAGACCTTGCTCGTTTATACCCACTTTATGGTCCCACATGGTCCCTTTGAGCTGAAGGGTGTCGAGAACTACATTCTATGGTCATGGACATTCAAGGTGTTCATTGGTGGACAAAAGAATCCATGTAGCCGACCCCACGTAGTGTGCGAAAAAACCTTTGTTGTTGTCCCAAATCTTTTGGTGGACAGAAGAATTCATATACCCATCACTTATTGATGATTAGTCAAATAGCTTAATCATTATGTGACCCAAATTGATGGTTTGTTGGTCAGATACGAAGTTGGTTATGGTTAAGGGTTACCGTCCTCTTCCTCCAACCTACAAAATCATGGAGCCAAGAAAAGTTGCTTCCGAGGTGTCATTGCTCTTCCTGCCATAGGGCTGTAGGAAAAAGGCCGATCGAAGGGAATGAGTTCGGGAGGACATAACAGAGATAGTATCTGCACATGTTGATTGTCCTTTTTTGAATCAAAAGGAGGAAACATCCATGATAGTGTCCGCCCTAGAATATATTAAAAGCTGTTAAACTTGCAAAAATCAGGTCTTGAAGAGAGATCTGGAAAGGTGAATAACATTTAAATCCGTTCAGCTCTAAAAATGGCACCATTGCGTGCCCATAAAGTTGTCGACAGTTTCCACTCTTCAATAGTAGGTCTGAACTGATTCCTGACTACGTTGTCCCAGAAGTGCAGATGTGAAGAGATATTAATCCAATCAATGTCAACTGAATCCCAAAACCTGCCAAGTGTGGGCACAAGAGTGGAATAAATGATTAAGGCCTTCTGGTGCCTTACCACAAATGGGACAAGTGATGTCTTCGCCTGGCTGAAAGGTGGCCCTTTGTGCCCTGGTCAATGTCCTCTCCCATCTCCAGACAACAACAAAGCTTTTTCACACACTAAATAGGGTCGACTACGTGGATTCTTTGCCTCCATGACCATAGAATGTACCCGTCAATTATTCCTAGTGACAGTGACGGTTGCACGCTCTGGGTAGCATTTTCCTCTTATCTTTTTGTAGCGGTGGCTCTACCTCTCGAGTAGCCATTTCCACTATCAGAGGAAAATTGGCTTTGAAGTCCTTTATAACGTCCTAGGCTTAGGTTCCCACTGAAACTTCGTGAGTTTCCGATGTAGGACTATGTATGGGGTTGGGGTGTTACAACCTCCCCTACTTGTATTCGCATAACATCCCGATTTTAAGTCCCGGATCCGTCAGCAAGGAAAACTGACCCTAACAATTTGTTGGGTTCGAGTCCAGATGGATCCATTGACAACCTCTTAAAATGCTTAAGCCCAAGTTATCAAGTAGTAATCCCCACCACTTATAATCCACATCCATACTTCATAATTTTTAGACGTGGGACTATATTTGAAGGTTGGGGAGTTACAGATTGATCTAGCTAGTAACTTGTACGGTCAGCTCCAATGACTTCATGCCCAGGAAGATGATTCAAGACTCCTGCCTTCAGGCTGGCTGTAGGGTTGGGATCACGTGTTAGTGTGGTTCTGTTGTGTCTGTATACCATTCATCCATTCAGCAATCTAATTAGCTTTAGATTAAATTTGGGATTTTCTGCAGTTTGAGTAAGCTTATCTAGGTGCAGTAACTTACACAATACCCAAGATCATGCTTCCTGATTTCGAACCCTTTTGGTTAAAGGCTGACTCATGCTATTGGTGGTGAGTTGCCAATGTACAGGACACTCAAGCTGTACTGTATTTGATGCATTTCTATTTCTTCTGTTTCCATCTTGGTTTCCTTCCTGAACTTGTTCTTCCTCGGTGTTCACATGCTCTAGTTGTGGTTCCACAGTTTCTTCAACTATACGAGTGAATGGGTAGTTTCTTCCCTGTTGCTGAGAGGTTTATTTCTCAATGATTTGTTTGTCCGTGGATGATAACCAAATCGTCTGTATTGTCTCCCTGTCAATTGATTTGAGCAAAGCCTCATCTGTCCTTTTCTGTCTATGCACGGGCTGGTGTTTTAGAGGGATGTTTACTCACTTGACCTCTGCATAATGCTAAGTCTAAAAATAAAAAAAAGAGCCAAGACATCCTTGCACACTCCCAAGGAGTCTTGGGATAAAGGAAAGGGACAATATTTCATGCTGACGTTAGATATTGGTCAGCGGATATCGATGGTAAATAACCCTTCATGGAAAGGAACTTTCCTAATCCCACCAACAAACAATAAGGAATTCTAACCCGTAAAACATATTTCATTTTGTGGATTTCCCTCTTTTGCTCTTCTAACCAGTGTTTATCTCCAAATCACAATCTTTTGTCCTAACTATGCATTGATCTCTGCATTTCCAGTACGATGACAGTGATGGTGTCGTTGGTGGCTCTATCGTTCTATGGTGCTAGCCAGCTCAAGTTTGATTGGGTTGAGCGATATGACAAGCTTCTGGTGGGCTCAGTTTTGTGCTTAGTCGGAATACTGACATTTATGTTCCATGATCACGAGCATGAAGGGCATTTTGTTGAGCATCAGTTGAATAGAAAGCTGATCAGTTTATAGTTAGTGTTACAATATATCAGCACCCATCTTTATTATCTTAAGAGGCTCTTCATTACATTGCGATTGTCGCATCCTCTCTCCCCGAGCTGTAACAACTGAAACATGATTGAATATAAATATAAGTAGCCCCAGCTCCTCCAAGAGTGTCCTTTGTGGTTCATATTGATCCGTGGCAATGGCAATGCGATCTGTTTGGCTGACATTTCATACTGCCTAAGCAAAAATGTGCAGAGTATCCAATCTGTACATTAAACCAACTATTTTGATCGTTTCTGGTAAAAAAAATTCCTGTTTGTTATTTGATTTCTTCCTGTGTAGCATTATTTACATTGCTTTCCTCGTTATCTTCAATTTTGATTATGTGAAGGATATCTTAGTCTTGAACTGTTGGTCGAGTTATGGTAGAATCCTGTGGCTACAAACTGTTTTAAGTTCCTAATTGCACGATTGCAAAGTTGTCCGCTTATTGGAATGTCTGATCTCAAGAAGCATGCTACAAGCAGTTGTTTCATGCCATGTTCTTGCATCTATCAAGCATATGTAATGTTCGCTTTTAGCCGCAATCATCTCGATATGTTGGTTACATTTATTACAGGCATGCTTGCTGAATGATTAAACCAGGCTTCTGGAACCGTTCTAATGTGATCTAGATCAACAGATCAATCATCAGGGTTATGATTGCTGGGAACTAGAGAGTACTGATCCTGTTGTGAGTATAGTTGTACTGCATGTAAAGTTCTAACAGATGTGGTCTTTTCGCCTAGGGTTGCAAAAGGCGAACAACCGCTGCCAGATTGTATCATCTTTTGCATGTACTTCCCTTTCATTGATGTCAATCCGAAAAAGTCCAGGAATGTGAATGTTACATTTTGTGCACTCCAGATGCCAAGTTTCCAACTGTATCCTAGATTTGATCGGGTTGCAATATCCATTTAATTTTCCATTAATCGGAAATGACGCATTGTTTACTCAGATTATGTCCTAAAGCAAAATTGACAAAAGGCTTATTAAGATGCTAGTTACAGCAAAAATGTTAATTTGGCTGAGATTACATACAGAATAACTTACATGTGGACATTTGTTGCATGTCCATAAGGCCTCCTTGTTGCTGAAGAAGATATCTGTTTAAGCTCCATTTGAGCTTTGATATATCCGATATTAGATGTGAAGTAGTGAAAAAAATATATTATTGCTATTATTCTTGTTGCGGTATTTGATTGGCTTGTAAGGATGAGGAAGATGTTCGTTAGTTAGTGGGTGGAGTAAGATAAGGTCAAAATCTATTATATCCTTGTCAAGAAAATGTTATTCATTTTTCATCATTTTAAGAAGCTCTCTGAGCAACATTTGTCGAATGATGAAAGGTTCGTCATTTCAAGGAGTTCCGAACAATATCGTGGATGAAAATTGGCACACTCGAAAACGGATGATTATGAAGTCGATTTAATGAGACGGACCCGTGCATCATGGAAGCGTGGAGATCGTGTCATATGCGATCTAGGTCAACTAGTCGCACTAGTCGATGTGACATCGACACTTAAATTTTTTTGATGAAATCTATGATACGAAAACTATTCCCATGTTGTTTCGTCTTGATTACAAATAAGTATTACGGTTATCTCTTGTATCGTGATCGTGATCCTCGTGTCTCTAAACAAAGAGACCTCTTGTCTCAAGTCCGATATGACAGAATGAGCACTTGCAAACATGTGGATGAGATGCGTACTCCTTGTAATCCTAGGTGACGATCTGAGGCGAGATTCTCCTAATTTTGTCATACGAAATCCGTCGTCTTCCTCACGAGCATAGGGCATCGAAGAAGATGGAGATCCACAAGCAGTCGATCCGGTAGTACAACGACAACGCAACGACGGAGATGCTCTTCACAAGCCCTAGAGTGGTCATGCACTTGGGGTTGGAGGAGAGTCTATGGACATGTATATGAGAGAGAGAGAGGGATTTGTTGCTTTAACTTGTGCATTGAATTGCGTAGAGAAGAGCATAGGGTTTGCCCTTCTCTTATACAAATTGGATGGGTAGGATTAGGGATGATTATCGGGCCGGGCGGGCCGGGCTGGACCTTAGCCCGAACCCGTTAACATTATCGGGTTTTGGGTCGGGCCTCGGCCTGTTAATTTTTGGATGGGCCAGCCCGAACCCGAACCCGACCTGATGTTAAACGGGCTGGGTTCGGGTCGGGCCGGCCTAGTAATTTTTTTTATAATAGAGGGCAGGCGTCGCGATGCGGGTCGTGCGGCGGGAAGAGGGCAGGCGTCGGGGGCAGGGCGGCGGCGAGGCCCGGGCGAGGCGTCCTGCAGTGCTGGAGAGTGGAGAGTGGTTGGGGCCTAGGGGCGACGAGGTTGGGCCGCCGGAGGGAGTGGGGATTTGCTGGGTAGGGCGAGCGGCGGTTGGGATTCTGAGAAGTGGGAAGAAAGGAGATAGGGTTTTGCGTTTTCGTGACTTGGGGGCGTGGCCCGCGTGGGGTGGGGCCGTGGGGGTGTTCGATCGGGGACTCGGGTGCCGTGTCGGGCGGGATGGGGCTCGGGGGAGGGGGGCCGGGTCGGGGGGGGGGTTGGGGGTCGGGTTGGGCCCGTTGGAGGGTCGGGCCGGGCTAGCGGGTCGGCCTCGGGCCGGGTTCTACAAAGCCCGAGCCTGGCCCGTTATAATAATGGGCGGATTTTTTAAGCCCGAGCCCGACCCGACATTAAACGGGTTCGGGTCGGGCTGGCCCGGCCCAATGCTCATCCCTAGGTAGGATGCACTCTTAATTGAAATCAATGGTTTAGATTTTGTTGCAATAGTTTACAACCATAATTAATTATTTTAAAACAAATAAATATATTGAATATATTCTCTAATAAATTTAATTCTAATTAAACCAATTTAATGTGGAAAAAAGGGAAGGAGGAGAGCCTCCTTCCCAATTAGGGTGGACGACCACCATGGAGACTCTCCATGCGGTTGTCCATTCCTATTAGGAATGAAGCTCCTCCTCTTTCCTAATTGATGAGATTCTCAAATATCGTCACATTTTCCACATGTTGAAACAACTTTTATTACTTGAATTTTTACCAAAATAATTTCAAATTATTTTGTGATCATTTCAATCATGTCATTGATAACTCTGAATCATATTCATCCATCCAATATTAAATGTATCACATTTACATTTAATTTTACAACGTGAATCTAATTGACATTTAATTGTATAATGTGAATCCAATTCACATTTTATTATAAATTTTAAATCTTATTTACAATTAAATCTTTCTATAATATTATGAATCACATCATAACATTTATGATTATTGTGGATAGTGCTATCTACATTAATCTTATCTATGATAATCAAATGCATATTTAATTATCTTATATGTCTCTGAATATGTTCAAATAATATGAATCATATCCACGTTATTAATGATGAATTAAATTATATTTAATCATCATTTTTTCAATGCTCAGATATTGACAACAGTAGAATTATTATTGAACTCTTTCAAGAACAATGTGCTTTCTCCGTGGATACTTGAAGATAAGGATATGATGAACATATATTCCATGTACAGTGACTTGGATAGTGGGATCTAACTTCATATCCATATCTAGAAGTCCTCCCAAAGATGTCTGATCAAGTCAGGCGGAATATCCAATCTTCTCATTGCATCTGAATCATATTCAGACTAATGTCCAACATTTGGAGTAAGATTGGATAACTTGTCTACTGAGTAGAGTCACTAAAATCCAAACATGTTTCATAACTCCCTTGGAATGGAAGTGTCATGATTATACAATCGATTAAGATCACATCACCCCCGAGTATTCTTAATACACATACATCATGCATACTGCAGGACCTAGAATAAACTCAAAGTTCCTATCTTATTTAAATTGTCTCCTTCAGGATTTTATCACTAAGTTTCTCAATCAATCATTGGGAGTTGGTATCGATCATGTGCTTTCCAAAGGCATATGTCATACCTTTGAATCATGCATGTTTCTATAGCAAGATGGCCAACATTGGAATTTGGTTTATCCCAATATCTCATGAGTGAGCTCATATCTTCCGGTTCAATAGTGAACCTATACGATCCCTTTGAGAGATCGTACTACTCGTATGGCCTTGTATGCACACCAGCTCGTCAATGTATAGACGTTGATTAGGTCATCAACCTAATGGTATAGCTAATGTAAATACTTAGACATATAGTAATACATCTACCTAAGGTCAGAGGATGCATGCCTATTGATGAATATGTGATTCATCATACTAAAATTTGAAAATAGAGCTTCACTCCCGAGTAATTATTTGCATTTCATCATTTATTCTGCATTTTTACCATTCATGCACTTAGAAGTAATATTTATATTTTAGCACGCATAATTGCATTCATAACCATCTTCACATTTTCACCTAGCTTCATGCATTTTTAATTAAATCATGCTAACTCCAATTTACATGAACAAACTTCATTGTGTTCATATTACTAACAATATTAAAGAAAAAAAATACAAAAAAATGCTTACTCAAATGATTGGCATGTGAGACAGAACCCTAATTTCAGAATAGATAGACCAAAACGCACATATCTTCCTCATACAGTGTTTGATTTTGGTTTACTCACTTTTAAAGTAATATACATTCGAAGACCTTCAAAACAAGATCAATTCCATTAAAATCGGAGCTCACTTGTAAAAGTTGGCTTATATGTCTCTTTTGCACATTGTGTATTTTAGCGGTCTTTTGACCTGATATTATATGTACATACTTAACCTTTTTCTTTTATTTCTTTTTCATTTATATTCTTTGATGAAAGTTTTATTAAAATGCGTAAAAATTCAAATCCAAAATAAGGCTGAAATCAAAGAAACTGGTAGAGTCTGAGTGTCCCTTGTGAGTATGTACAAATATCTCCCTTTTTCCACTTTATTTTATTTTCCTATTTTATTATTTATTAAGAATAAAAAATAGAGTAATGTGTAAATATGTGTCCTTTATTTTATCACATTTTTCTCGTTTTTTTCATCTTATTTAAAAATCACAAAAAAAATAAAATCCCAAAATGTGGTTGTCTATATAAATGGAAAGCCACCAAAAAATCATTTTTTACTCTTGGTCCTTTCATGAATGTTGTAGATGTCGTTGAGACGAGCAATTTTCATGAAGAAAACTTTTCGATATGAGGTTTCCTTCTATTTCTTTTTTATTTTTAATTGTATTTAAATTTCAAATTTTTTGGAGCGATGCGTGGCGCCTCTTGGGGCAACCGCGTACTGTCTCACCTTTCTCTCTCTCCTAACCCCCCAGGTCACATGCTCTGCACGTGATCACCAACCCTCAGTGCATCCACTCTCTTCTCTCTTCTCCCCCGACACACGTGCCTAGTACATGCATCCCTAACCTCCAGTGCCTAACCCTCCGCAACCACCTCACCGGTCAACCCTCCGCTCTCTCTCTCTCTCTCCTGCTTCCATCCACGTCGCCCCCGCTCCCAACGGCCCCGCAACCACTGGGGCTCTGCCCCTCCTCTCCTTATCTCCCAACCAACCTCGTGATCACTGCACGACCTGCAAACTCCAAATCCGAGTGACCCAACGCACCCCCTACCCCGTAACCTCTGGTCGCCCTCCTTGTTATCCCCTCATCGACCAACCACTCAATCCACTCTATTTAACTTCACCACCAATTACCACCAACCCTCGATTCTCTTCATCCGCCAACTGGGAGGAGGACCAGCATCTCAGGCACCTATTCGCCTTGAGCAACGATAGAGCCTCCGTCGTGGTGAGATCCGGAGCGATGACAGAGCTCCGTCGTGACTCCTCTTCGAGCAGCCGCCCAGCTCGACTTTGATCAAAGTCTTGAACAAAGATCAGATCTCCTCCGTGAGCTCCACCCTAGGCCATCCTTCATCCACAAGACCTTCTCTAGGTAACTCCTCTTCTTTCTTCTCCTTTCTTATCCTCTCTTGCTTCCGCTTCTATCTTGCTCTACCCAAATCCCCAACTGTTACATCGTTCAAGACGACACCCAAAATCATCACCATTCGCGCTACTCTTTCGTCAACCTCGGTCCATCTCTTGCCCCCTTTGATCACCCGCCTCCACTCTGCTTCTACATCGATATCATAATCACTTCGCAACACCCCTGTACCCCTATGCTCTTCGTCGCTCCAAGAGCAGCTCCTCTACGCCAAACCTTGCTGCTCTACCACCGACCACCACAGCTCCGTCTTCCGCCGCCAGTTCCTCCGCTTTACGCCCCGCCACCAGGGAGCGAGTTTCAAAGCACGTTTTTGATATCACCAACAATGGTCCTGAGTCTTCACATGCAACAACTGCTCGTGTGTCGACCGACCGACTCTCCTTCGACCTCGAACACCGCGCCTAGGAGCTCCCCGACCTATCTCAGCTGAGCTTTGCTCCACTCCGCTCTGCTTCTTTCTCTCGTCGGTACACCTCTGCTCTAGCCGTGCTCCTTCACGTGCCATTGCCTTTCCAGTAACCCCTTAACTCCCCCGTTGCATGTGCTTTGCACGTGAGGGTAGGGAAATATTGCGTTCGAGCCCTCGATATTCTGGAGAAGCACACAAACACCCCTTCAAGCAGGCACGTGCTTTGCATGTGCTCTGGTGGAGAAACTACAGCACAACCCCTTGCATCTTCAACAATTCTCAAGAGGCCCCTCCTTAGCCAGAGCACGTGCCTTGCATGTGCCCCCATGGAAAATTGCATTCATAACTCCTGTAGATCCAACAAATCACAAAAGAACCCCATGCACGTGCCTAGCATGTGCTCTTGGGGACATTTTCGCCAAGGCCCTTGAAACATTCTAGGAATTGGATTTGTACCCCCGCCTTGGGTAATTTGCAGAGAAGGTACATCGACTTCACATTATTACATAATAGTCCTCCTCAAGGGTATATTTGAAAGATTTTATTTTATTTTATTTACAATTTGGTCCCTGAACTTTATATCTTCGTATCTTGAGCATCATTTATCGGATTTTCACGTTCATGGTGTCTTCTTGTTCCTTATTTGATCATATATCATATTGAACGAGATTTTATATCTGAGACATTATTTGGTATTCAATAATTGAGGTTCTAATTTGTTCATGCTGAGCATCTTTATTTATTTTCATTATATTTCTTGCTCGATAAATTGTGCAATGAATAGGGAATTTATTTTGGGAAATTAATCAGAGCATATTCGATTAATCAATTACGATAATAATTGGAGGGTGTGTTAATTTGATTGGTTGCTTCTAGGATATGCTTGCTTCATATTCGCTCATTTTGCATTTCCATACTACATCATCTAAACATCACAAAAATATTGCATCTAATTATTTCTCGTGTCACCTCATAGCATAACATTATTTCCCTGCATTATAATTATTTTACAAATTCATGCATCACGTTTCCTTTTACAATTAATTACATCTTAATTCAAAATCCATAAAAAGTAAAAAAAGAAAAATCCCATAAATATTCTTCTGAAAACCTAAATTTTGAAGCATCTAAAAATTGGCCTAAGGTGACAGTTGCCTCCCTAAGTTCGACCTTGGACTTACCAAGTAAAAAATTTAAATTGACTGCTTGTTTTAACTGATACATTATTTAAGTATTTTTTATTAATCCGAATTTTCCTAACTACAGTGAAAATTTTACGATAATTCCACATAATTAACTAGGGCTTTTTAGGATTCTTCAAATGAAGCCATTGTCGAAGAGGCACGACTTAGGTTGATTTTTAGATAATTTAGTTTTTAGATTTTCCACCCTTGGGTAGTCTGACCCTCGATTTTTTCTTGTATTTATATCTCCCAGTGTTGCAATAGTCGACCGACTATCCCGAATAGTCGGTCCGACTATGCGGTGCCGGGGGGGGGGGGGGGGGGGAGGTTCCCCGATTGAATAGACCTCCAGTCAGTCAATAGTCGGCCCGGCCGAATAGTCGCTCGACTATTCGACCGACTGGCCCGACTATTAGGCCGACTGGAGTTT
The DNA here is from genome assembly GCA_037367405.1 of Ottelia alismoides. NCBI lineage: Eukaryota > Viridiplantae > Streptophyta > Magnoliopsida > Alismatales > Hydrocharitaceae > Ottelia > Ottelia alismoides. The sequence goes on along the minus strand of JAZKJV010001476.1, from coordinate 211,468 downwards.
GACTTTTGATATGTTTATTTTTTATTTTAAATTTCCAATTTTTATGGGTTACATTTTACCACGGCATCACAACAAATGTCAAATTCTATATATCAATTATATTGATTGGTACTTTTATCTTGGATTCATGTTAATTAATGACCATATATGTATAAAAATATAAGAATATATGTATTGTAAATAATTTTTATATTAAAAAATACACAACCGAATAATTCCGAATAGTTGCCCGAATACCGATTATTCTTTAAATTTCAGTGACCCCTCCGACTGAATATCGAATACCGTCTTCTGCAACACTGATATCTCCATTTATTTTTCCAACATTTTTTTATTTATTTTTGTATACTTTTTTGTGAACGTCTCTCTAATATTGGATCTTTCATTTTTCGTGCAAGATACCTGGTGGACTTGGAGCAGCTTTCTTATAAGATGATGCAACTCGAAGCGACTGGACGTATGAGGAATTTATTTTTGGAGAGAGAGTGTTCGTCTTTTAATAACTTGTAATTAATCATTTCCAGCGGTTCTCGATCGGGTTCTCGCATGTGTAAAGGGACTGGACTTTTTTTTCTATGGTGTGTCGGACATGTTTAATTCTCTGGTGAGGATGGGGCCCGGCTTTAGTGGTTCGTAGTCCTAGATTTGCACTGCATGTATTACAGGCTACTAGAATTTTTTGTGCTCATAGGATTAGGACCACAGTGCACTTAATTATACGCACTAGATCGAGTTTCATTTAGCCAAACTAAATTATTCTATCACTCGCTAATAGACATTCCTGTTCTAGGTGCGATTTCCCGTGCATGCATTAGTTTTTCTTTGGAAATTTCAATTCTGTTTAGCATATTGCGCGAAGATTGTGACGAAGCACTGTAAGTATCTCTGACCTAGCATTCATCATCGTCTTTCCCACTACACGACTTTTTTGATTCTCACTCGGTTTTCATTCACATAGGAATAAAGGAAATTGGAATCCTCGTGTAGGTGTGTATTGATCTCCACTCAAATTCAAAGTGATAACCAAATTAAAACAAGGGGACTGCTAATATTATTGACTAATCAAAATCGCATAAAATTGAATATCATTATTTGCGGGAGAGTAACCCCATCGTTTTTTGAATTTACTTGTAAGTGAGAGAGAGAGAGAGACGAACACTAGGATAGAGCCAAGCTAGTAGTTTATATTGACTATCGATTCTGCAAAAACGGTTAGCTACTTCTTAGTAAGGAAATACGAGTAGCCAGTAAACGGTCCGGATTTCCTTAGTAGAGTGGATGGTCTAAAAGGACACTGCGTAAGGCTCGGTCCTTAAGTAATAGTTAGCCATTTTACGGTTCGTACTTACATCCATACTGGCTGAAAGTAGGTGCAACTAGTCGTAAGAGTCAGGCCAATATTTAGGGAAATACAGACACCTAACAGCTCGTTAACTCTGTCAAAGGTTGAGATTATCGCTAACTTAAAATTAAAATGAGAATTGGTCGGTCTTTTGTGGCCTTCACTATATTTAGTTGGTGAATTTTGGGGTTTGTATTTGCGTATTGAATGTGATAGTGTACTTGCACGCACAGATTGTGGTTTCACGAATCAATCTCTTCCATTCTCTTCGAAGATGTCAGAATATTGGAAGTCATACCCAAACTCTTTGGGTCTCACTCACATCACAAATTCCCAATCTTCATATCCACTTCTTTTCAGAGGAACCCTCTCTTTAAGGTAGTTCCTTCCCAGCCATCATTCTCTCTACCCACCCACCCACCCACCCTTGGTTGAAACTTCGAGATACGAACTACTCACAGAACTGAACACGTATTATGTAGACACAATGGAGCGAGCGAATTTGAGGATGAATACAAGAGTAATCGACTTTGATAGAGGAACATCATTCTTGGTTATGTATTATTCACTGTTTGAACCATTCTCTACTCGGGATGACTCACGCCCTGAGTATGATCACTATTCCTTTGACCACACAGATGACACCCAAAGTCAAGGAAATAGGATTCATGACCATGCCCTGACCATAGAGACTGACTACTTCTCGATTCGGGAGAAAATGCCAACGTCACGGCATATCGAGCATAGTCACGCATCTCCGAGTCATGAGACAATAGTAGATGACATAGCTCGAATCAATAAGAGAGTCGAGGTTTTGACAGAACAATTTGATAATATCATCCAAATAGTAAAGGCCATGATAACCAATCAAGAGGAATTGAGAAGATCACAGAGCGAACCCAAAACACATCATGTGCCTGATTCCCACACACAAACACCACACACACCTGACTAGACCATTGACCACCCTACTGACTCTATTGAAAAATCCAAAAAAAATAAAAACCAGAAAATTAAAAAAATGGACAACATCAATATGGAAGCGTTTTGTAAAAGACTGATCTTAGAGCTTCCATTAATCAAGTCCATAGAGTATGTACACGATTGTCAGAGATTTGTGAAGAGTCGATTATCACCTAAGAAGACGAGAAAGAAAGGATCTCACACTGAATATCATCTAATTACTATGGTCACTTCAATGGTGCTAACCCAGAAAAGCAAGACCCGTAAAGTCAAACAACTGACCTAGGTGACTTGTGAAATTGAGAATATTGAGTTTAATAATGCTCAGATTGACGATGATTCTACCCTGAACATCCTCTCGAAGCCTGTGTTTGACAGACTCAAACTCGGACCGCTCAAAAAACTGAGTGATCGTTCAATTTCCCGATTGATCTACAAAAAAACCAAGAGGAATTGTTTCTGTCGTCATTACTTTCCAAGGTGTCGTACATAGAGTGGACTTTATTGTCCTCGACATTGAACACCGAGGAGATTTTTTCGAGTCTCCCATTATTTTGAGAAAGTCGTTTCCAGCTTCCGTTAGAGCGACTATTGACTACGAGACTCAAGACATCATATTCTCGAACCCAAACCAAATTGATCAAATTCTCGAGGACACACCGAACTTGAGACAATTGAACAAGAAACCAGCAATCGTGACATAGAGGTGCCCTCACATGCCCAGATCTCTCCACTTTTCACAGACACAAATGAAGGAAAGACACCAAATGAGACGACTGTCGAGGCTACAAAGGTGAATGTTTTCAAGAATAATCGAGCAAACAGGAGGACCGGGATGGCTTGGTAAGCAAGCCACACCCAGTTCTTTCTCTTCTTTCCTTTTAAATTGGGGGGAAAGCAATTGTGTCATCGAGCACACGCATTTTAGATAGTTCAAGAGTCTCCTCTTCGGAAATCTAATATAGAAACCTTCCAACTCCTCTTCGACCTCTATCTACTACTTCCTTGCCTCCCCCTGCGAATGAACTCCAATAGTTCCACTCCTTCTGACTTCTAGGGATGATCGTCTGCTCCAAGAAGGTCAAGGTCAGGCCTAGAGAAAGACCCTTCCCCCTATCTCCTCTCGCCTGTCGTTCAACCACCCTCATAGCGTGGATGTGACAATAGCCATCTATCAGGGAATTGGGTGCAGGCTAGTTGTTTGACCTCCCTGCATCCTGGGGGAGCGTCGACTGACCTTCTTTTTACTCGATGCCATAGGACAACTGAGACACATCCGATTCACCACACTTGGACACAATTATTTTGGATTTTATTAATAGTTACTATGAGTCCACACATGCAAAGCCAGCTTGGAGCACCACATGCACACCCTACGTGGGTCGTACGCTGACCACGGAAGAATATTACAATGGTTATTTGTCTTCTGAGGACCTGATGGTCAATACCTCACATAGAGTACCTCCTGAACCGACTAAGACTGCCATCTTCAACATTTCGGAAAAGGAATCTTCTGAGGATTCCTCATCAGGTTCAAAGAAAGCGATCATTATGACTGAGCTTAGTTTAGTGAATCTGGAGCCTGATCGGAACAAGCAGTCATACGTCGACCCACGTTGGACTTTATGTGCCCCTCACTACTATTCTTCAAGGGACAACTCCTCTAGTCTCATTCAATACACCGGAATAATTTTTTATCACTAGACTGATACTTGTTCATATGAATATTCAGAGGACGAACTGATTGACCCAAAAATTGAGCAAATTCTGAGCAAACAATTCAAGAATAAGAATAGTTGGAGTGAAGTGACCTTTAAGTATTATTCTTCTGATGAGAGCTCCGACGATGGCTGGGAATCTTCTGATTCATCTTCTTTCTATCAATATTCCCTTCCACCACATGCTTCAAAAAAGATCAGTCGTAAATCTCCTTGATCATCGGCCACCCTTTTTCCCCCTCTCTCCCATCTGTTCCTTTGTACATTTTCTTCCTATACATAGGCCAAGGCCTAAGTATGGGGGAGGGGTTGCACCCAAATAATCCCGCAATAAAAAAAATATTTTTTTCTCAAGCCAATTAATTACATAATAATAATTTGTAACAAGAGAATTTGCTAGTTAATTTACATGTATAGCAACAGGATTGAACTCAGGGAGGCTACAAATCTCGAGAGTTATTCTAATAGTTGAAAAACAACAAAAGAATAAGAAATCTCAAATGCAAACGATCTTGATTTTTGTGAGATTTTTGTCTTTTTTTGTATTTTATGGTTTTTTATTTCTATTTTTCATTTTTGATTTTCAAATTATTAGTGATTTTATTTTTTTTCAAAAATATAATTTTCAAAACAACTTATACACAATTTATGGGAGAAAAGAAAATCATACTTTAGACGTACCCGAGGGCTCTCTTATATAGGAGAGTAGCCCTGGGTTAATTACATGATAAGTACACTGAGAAAGAAGAAAATGAGATAAGTCATACATAGTAGAATATTTTTATCTTAACACTCCCCCTCAAGCTGGAGCATATATATCTTTCATGCTCAGCTTGGACCAACACTTCTGAAAAGGACTTCGTGCTAGAGCTTTGGTGAAGATATCTGATGTCTGATCTCTTGTAGACAAGTGAGCAGTAGTTATGAGACCCTTCTGAATAAGATCTCGAGTGCAATGACAATCTACCTCAATATGCTTCGTTCGTTCATGGAAAGCGGGATTATTTGCAATGAATAATGCAGCTTGATTATCGCATAATAGCTGCATAGGAAGAGGAACATCTATAGAAAGATCAGTCAACACCGATCTAACCCACATCATCTCTGTACTCCCTTGAGCTATGGCTCTGTATTCTGATTCTGTACTCGATCTGACAACTAAAGTCCGCTTCTTGCTTTTCCACGAGATAAGTGAGTGACCAACAAAAACGGCAAATCCTGAAGTAGACTTTCTATACGTGGGGCACCCTGCATAGTCAGCGTCTGCACACGCTGTTACTTCCAATGAGTTGTCCCTACTGAATAGAAGTCCTGAACCAGGTGAGTTCTTCAGATATCTCAAGATCATATAGATTGCATCCATATGAGTCTTTCTAGGACACTCCATAAATTGGCTAACTTTGCTTACGGCAAACATAATATCAGGTATGGTGATAGTCATATATAGGAGTTTCCCCACAAGCTCCATGTATCTCCTGCTATCAACTTCTTCCGTGTCATCATCATACAATTTCACATTTGGATCCATAGGCGTCACGGCTGGCTTGCACCCAGTCATACATGTCTCAGACAGTAGATCCATGACAAACTTTCTTTGGGTCATTACTAGACCTCGATGATTCCTGGCAAATTCCAATCCCAGGAAGTAACGAAGGGTGCCAATATCCTTGGTCACAGATTCTTTGCCTAAGAACTTCTTGGCTACCTGAATGCCTTGAGCATCATCTCCTGTTACAATAATATCATCTACATAGACAAGAATGGCAACTGTACCTTGCTGTATCCTCTGAACAAATAGAGAGTGGTCCGCAATAGACCTCTTGAATCCTTGTTGCTCAATCAAATCTGACAGCTTTTGATACCAAGCTCTCGGACTTTGCTTAAGTCCATATATGGCCTTATGTAGTCGGCATACCTTCTGTGACTCCCCCTCAGCAGTAAACCCAGGTGGTTGCTGCATATAAACTTCCTCGTGAAGATCCCCATATAGAAATGCATTCTTCACATAGAGTTGGAATAACGACCAATCACGTGAAATCGCAACTGCTAGTAAAATGCAGAGCGTTGAGTGTCGCGCCACTGGAGAGAACGTGTCCGAATAGTCTACTCCATATGTCTGGGTGAACCCACGGGCCACCAACCTTGCCTTGTAGCGATCTACGGTTCCATCAGCATTATGCTTGATGGAGAATATCCATTTGCAGCTTACTATGGAAGCACCCTGCGGAGGAGAAACAATAGACCATGTCCCACGAGAAGTTAAGGCTGTCATTTCCTCTTCCATCGCCTGACGCCATTTGTTGTCTTGTAATGCCTCCATGTATGTTCTGGGTATCGTAGTCACTGAAAGGCCAACAACAAACTTCTTGTACTCATCTGAAAGATGATCCAACGAGACATGCGCTGCAATTGGATATTTAGCACATTGACGACGTGGCTTCCTCAGTGCAATAGGAATATCCAGATCTTCCTCCACAGAGTCGTCTACAGCAGAGTCATCATGTAAAACTCCAAGTCCATCAATAGAAACCATTTTATCATGACATACCTCAGGCGTGGTGGATGATGTGGACGGCTGATGAGCAGAATTGCTAGTAGAAGACCTGCGCGTGGAAGCACTAGATAAAAATTTCGACTAGGGTGGTGGTGGTGGTGGTTGAGTTTGATTTTCTGGATCGGCTGATGAGGTAGATGGAGGTGGAGGAACAACAATATCATTTGCATTGCCAATTGATAACCTGTCACCTGTAGGAGAGAAATACATGATAGACTCAAATAAAGTGACATCTGCACTAACATAGTATTTCCTATTTGTAGGATCATAACAGTGATACCCTTTTTGAGTACGAGAGTACCCAACAAACACACATTTGATAGCCCTCGGAGAGAGATTATCACGACCAGGAGTACAATTATGCACAAACGCAACAGACCCAAAGACTCGAGGTGTGAGGGAGAACAGATCCTTCTCGGGAAACACAATCAAGAAGGGGACCTTTTCTCTTAAAACAGTAGACGGTATGTGATTCACCAGGTAGCATGCAGTGACAACCGCATCCCCCACAAGGAGTGAGGGGCATGACTATGGATCAACAGAGTTCGGGTGACATCAAGAAGGTGACGATGCTTGCGTTCCGCCACACCATTCTGTTGCGACGTGTAACTACATGAGGTTTGATGAAGGATACCCTTTGAGCTGAGGAAATCGGACAAATGCAGTGTTGAAAACTCTAAAGCATTATCTGTTCGAATTACTTTGATAGTTGTGGAGAATATGTTACTTCTAGAATGAATTTTCTTATAATAGCACCTACTTCAAATTTTTGCTTTAACAAGAATACCCAAGATAATCTAGAATAATCATCAACTGCAACCATATAATACCGGTGTCCCTGAATATCAGGTACACAACTCGAACCCCAGATATCAAATGGAAAAGTTCAAAAGACCTACTACCGTGACGACTCGGATGAACAGGAAATGACGATCTATGGTGTTTCCCAAGCTAACATGCTTCACAATCTAGTGCAGTACGGGTAGATATCTGCGGCAAGACATGACACATCTTTTGCAGAGGAAGATGGCCAAAACGGAGATGCTAAAGGAATGGATAAGTAGATCCTGAGGGGATAGTAGCCGCACCAGCAAATGATGGTATAGCAAGCTTGTATAGCCTTTCTGCTCACGGCCACCAACAATCATCCTGCCAGTCAGTATGTCCTGAAACACAAAAGTAGAGGAGTCAAAGATGGCACGACAATGTAAATCTTTTGTAAGTTGGCTAATTGATAGGAGGTTCATCTGAAAATCTGGTGCATGTAAGACATTCTGTAGACGCAATGAAGATGTCAGGGTGATCTCCCTCTGACCAATAATGGGTAATCGAACCCCATTGGCAATGACTACAGATCGTCCTGGGGGAACCGCTCTATAGGTAGTAAACTGTTGTCTGTCGCCGCACATATGATGAGAGGCTCCAGAATCCATAATCCAGTCTGTCAGGTCTGAGCAAGTAGTACTGGTAGGAACATAAGGAGTACCTGATGACCTAGAAGATGCTCTGGCCGAGGCTGCTGCATCCGTCGATCCTGTAGATGAAGGCGAGGGAGTAACGATCATATCTCGAAGGCGGGAGACGAGATCATCAAATTGAGCTGCTGGAAGAGAAGCAGCTGTAGACCCAGTCTGCTCTGCAACTCGTGCAGAGGCTGGAAACCCATGCTTGTGAAAGCATGTCTCCTCTGAGTGGCATGGTCGATGGCAGTGAGTACAGGGGCCACGGTGTCTGCCTCCCCCTCTACCACGAGGTCCACGACCCTGAAAATGCATTAATCCTCCTCTTCCATGAGTGGCCGCCATAGCAGTAGGGCTTGGTTGGGCTGTAGATGCCGATGTAGTAGAAATCCTACTCAATCTCTTGTATACCTCCTACATTGGTGGAATGGACTCACCAGTCAGAAGTTGAGTACGAGCAGCATCGTACTCGGAATCAAGGGAGGAGAGAAAGACACCAGTCATTGTAGCATTTCTGTAAGTCTGTTGTTGTTCTGTACTGGTAATGATCGGCATGAAGCTATGCAGTCTCTCAAACATGCCCCGTAGGTGAGAGAAATGTGTATGTAGAGGCTTCCCATTCTATTTTGTAGAGAAGATGTTGAACTGTTACTGGAGAATCTTGCTCTCATTCTTGGACTGCCCATATGTCGCAGCCAGGATATCCCACATAGCTTTAGCTGTGGGTTGGTTCACAATGTCATTTGCAATCTCCGTAGTCAGCGTCCCAGATAGCCAGATACGGGCATATGCATCATCTTGATTCCATGTCGCAGTTGTTCCAGTCTTGTCCTCCAGCTCGGATTCCGTCAGGATGTGCTCCTTGTTGTGGCACTGCATAAGGGTGCGGAACTGCATGGACCATAGTTCATAGTTGGTCCCATCCATCTTGATAATAGGGGATGGGCCTTTGAAGGCACCCGAGGATGTAAACACGTCACCATTGTTGTCTGACATGATTGTTGACGAGCCGAGGACCGACTTAGATAATCAAGTATGTGGTCTACAGAGTCTTATGAGGGGAAGGTTGCATGTGTAGACTAGGGATGAAAACGGATACGGATATATCCGAATATCCGCTTACCGTATTCGAAAAATTACCGGATACGGATATCCGTATCCGAATATTAATCGAATACGGAACGGATATGGATATAGGTTGTAAAAAATTTTCGAATACGGATACGGATATGGTAATGGTTTGAATATCCGGATTCGGATCCGGATATCCGAATACAATATTTGATATTATTTTATATATTAGTTAATATAATATAAGCTACCATCTATGCTATTATATTAGTATTATACATTATATAATACAATATATTAACGATATTAATAAATTTCTATTTCTTTGGGTATGAGCGCGAACAAAATTTATGAAATCATATTTCCTTTTTGCTTCCGGTCAAGAATACATGTCACCTCAACACTCCCTTTTGTCATGACGTAACTTATTTATATTTCATTGCTATTTTTAAAATCATATGAACTTTGATAAAAAAAATCAATTCATATTCGTATGTGGTATTTATTCAATCCGTATTCGGATTCCATGTTTATTTGATCCATATTGGGATTTCACTCTTATTCGATTAATATTTTGATTAGCTCTTTATTCGATCCGTATTCGGATCCGCTCTTTATTCGATCCGTATTCGGATTCGATAAATATCCGATTCGGATTCGTATCCGTATTTTTACGAATATGGTTTCCATAATGCATATCCGAATCATATCCGGATCCGGATCCGTATTCGATAGAGAGGAAGCGAATATGGATATGGAAATAGGCATATCCGATCCATATCCGATCCGTTTTCATCCCTAGTGTAGACTCATACAACCATCCCTAGGCCCTATCGAAGCGCCGACCCTGCTGGTGTGCCCTCTGGAGAGATTGGCGAGACCTGCGGTGGTTGTGACGACCCTTAGGACCCGCTGCAGGACAGCCTGAGTTCGCTAGGGCCTCAGGGAGACGCGAAGCAGACCCGACAGGAAGTGTGTGGGGCCCTTAGATGATGTGCGCGTCCAGCAGGATCGATGGAGGGTTGTGGAGGGGCGCGTTGCCGCCTGGGGAGGTGGGAGGGCGCTTGGAGCGCCGCTGGACCGCCGCAAGAGGTGGGAAAGGGCGCCTGGGCGGTGCAGGAGTGCACCTGGACAAGCAGGGGGCTCATGGCACGGGGCCTGGCGCTAAGCGAAATCGCCAGGAGAGGTGGGGCCTGGCGCGGTGGCTCCTGGCGTGCCTCGCGGAACCGCCAGGAGAGGCGGGGGTGCATCCGGGCGACGAGGGTGGAGTCTTGGGGTCGGGGTTGTGCCGACGGGGCCCCGGAGTTGCTGGAGAGAGGCGCTGGGAGGCAGGTAGCGCCGGGGGTGTGGGGGGTGTGGATTAGGGTTAGGGTTTTGGTAAACGAAACCCCGGACTAGGACCGCTGCTCTGATACCATGATGGGAGAAAAGAAAATCATACTTTAGACGTACCCGAGGGCTCTCTTATATAGGAGAATGGCCCTGGGTTAATTACATGATAAGTACACTGAGAAAGAAGAAAATGGGATAAGTCATACATAGTACAATATTTTTATCTTAACAAATACATATGCATTTTTAGTTTTTTTTAAATATGACAAAAATACTCAAAAATATCCAAATAAAATCTTTTTGTATTTTTGATGAATTTACTATTTTGTAATTTTTAGAGATTTTTAGACTTTTTAATATTTTTAAAATGAATAAAAACAAGGGAAAATGCAAACAGTGAGCAAATAGGATTATTTTTCAATTTAAAAATACCAAATAAATGAAAAATTATAAAGATGATTTTTCTTAAAAAATATGGGAAATTATCTACAAAAGGAACTGAAATCACATTTTTTATTTTTCTACAATTTTATATGATTTTTTAAGATTTTGTGTATTTTGCATTTTTTGAGTTATATAAATAATTAATGTGTGAAAATTTGACAGGAACTAAAAGATTATAAAGTAGAACTAATCATCTTTTGTAATTTTTTACATAATATTTGATTTTTTTATGATTTTTTTAATTACGAACAAGGAAAATGCAGAGTTTTTTATTTATATAATAATAGCAAATAAAAATAAATGCAATGAAATTTATATACAACGAAGAGAAACACAACAAGAATATAAACAAATTTTTGTAGAATTTCCATAGCTATAAAAACATTTATTTCAATGAAAAGACAAGTCAATAAATAGCCTGGATAATAGGGACTTAATTGTAAATACTTAATATTTTTGCATTGAAAGATAACAATAAATAAATAAAACAAAGAAATTGCAAATTACCCAGTATAAACATGCGATGCACATGTTGTCTGGAGATAAGTGCTTATTTTGCAATTTGAAAAACTCTATGGGCATAGTTGTAATTTACCTATTTTTTTCAAAAAAAATAAGCTAGGGTTCTTGGGTCTTGTCCTTCTTTCTCAATCCACGTAAGAGGGAGAGGTGTCGCCGCCTCTGTCTTCTTCTTCTCCAAGGCACATTGGCGGTGGTGATGGCTCCGACCTCCTGGTGGAGATCGGCAACTGTGGAGGGTGACACGGCTTCGACCGAGCTCGATGCGCAATGGAGCGTGCTCGACAGATGAGGCGGTGCGACTTGGTGGTCGGTGATCAGGAATGAGGGCTGGCGGTGCAGCAGAAAAACGGATGGTGGTGGAGATCTGGGGGACTCATGCGGGGGCACATGTTAAGGATTGTGGTCGAGGCGGAGGGAGGTTGGCGAGTCACACGGTTGTGCGAGGCCCTGGAGCGGTGACTGTGGGGGCTTGCGGCGGACAGTGGTACGCAGCGTCTTCCAAGGAGGATGAGCACAGGTGGCTACGGGCGGAGTGGATTGCGCGACTGGAGGGAAAAGGTGGGGCTGCGGACGACGTGTCAGAGAAGCCGAGCCGCAGGTGGCTGCAGCGGGGCTTCAATGCTCAGGGGAAGGAGCGGGGGTGCCGCCTGTAGTTGGAAGGGCAGCTCCTGCCGCACAACCATTTTTTTCCTTCTTTTTTTCTTTTTTTTAAACAAAAACCGAACTGTAGGTTTTTTGTAATATTTTTTACTTTTTTATATTTTTTTAAACAAGAACTGTAGATTTTTTAAATTTTCATTTATTGTAAAAAATAGAAACTGCATGAGTTTTTTATTCTTTTTTAAAGCAAATGAATTTTTTATGCAATTAATTTTTTTATTCTAGCAAATAAAATATAGATAAAAAATGATATCTGACTCGAGCACGACGACTCAGTCCAAAAATCAAACGAAAATGTGAGTGGATGCGGATCTTTATGATGTGGAAGATGGATCTGGTCTCCAATCACCATACATAATCAGAGTAGATAGATTATGTGAGATAGAATAAAAATGTGAATAAATTGAGATGTGAAGGTGAAAAATCGGATCGGGCGAATCAAATCGTGATGATGGATTCTAAGATCTAGAGAAAAAATAACAATGAAATAAAAATACGAAAATTTAAACTACGATTAACCTAGGTTAAGAACAAGAGAAAAAATAAGGATCTCACCGTGGGAGCGGAAAATACCGTAATCGCCTCGACGAAGGCCGACTCGCTGTCACTGGACAGCTCGGAGGCTAAGCACCTCTCTGCAACAAGAAAACTCTTGGAGAATAGGCTCCTCTCACCGAATATTGATCAAATTGAAAAAAGGGAGGATGAGCCATATAAATAGAAAAGAAAAGAATTTGAAATTCAAAATTTGAAATGAGATGAAGATAAGGAAACAATTTGAAATAAGGTAAAGATAAGAAAGGAAATTAGTGTTAAAATTATCTACATAAAAATTTTTATTTATTTTAGTCACTTTAATAAATTAAATATTAAATGTTAATTTTTTTTATTTTTGTGTGAGGGTTATTTAATTGATTTAACTATATACATATACTATATACATATGATACATTATATACATAGTTAAATAAGGAAATTAGTTTAATTTTTACTTTTATTTTTTTATTTGAAATAATTATTAAAAAATATTTACAATTATTTACAAATACAATATGTACAGATTAATGGTAAAATTACATAAACCATCCCATAAAATCGTCTTTCAAATCATAACTCCAAAAATTATGAAACAGTCATTTTAAAGAAAATTTAATTTAGAATACAATGGAAGTGAGTTTGGTTCAATTTGACTTCATATGGGGTCGAAATTAGTCTTTCAATTGTCACTTTATGGCTTTTTCCGGATGTGGTTACTTTTATTCTATGCATGGTTTTATTTTGTAATTATTTTATTATTTAGAAAATCTTTTTATTTACAACTTTTGTTTTTGAAAATTATTTAATTTGAGGTCAATTTATGTACAAATAAAATAGTGTAAGTATATAAATATATACAGAAAATTATTTACAATATGTTTTTTTGGATTTTCTGATTAAGGATCCTATCTCCCCCTATTTTATTCCTAGTTGATCAAGTCAAGTCTTGACCTTTTCTCGGGGTTCGAGTTAGCTTGTATCTATTACATATATATATAATCTTTTTCTTTTTTATTTCCTTTATTTTTCCTTTATTTATTTATTTTAGGTTAAAATAATAATATATGTACAATATTTACACACAAATGCAAGTTAGTAAGAATATGGAGTTAGTATTATATACAAGTGTTTTATAAGGTATTTTAAGCTAAAATAAATGAATAAAGATGATGAAATACACATTCATCAGGGGGCAATGCCATCTGTATTTACTCATCATTTTATTCCCCACTCCCTCTGTACATTATCCAGATCCCATCGATCCTCATACTCACTCTTGTCCTATACTTAGGCTAACCAGGGCCTAAGTATGGGGGGATCGATCCGCACCCTGTATATATTTACCCATTTCTCCTCTTGACATTGACCTCCTAATTTTTTATCCTCTTCTATACTTAGGCTGACCAGAGCCTAAGTATGGGGACCGTCGACTTCTATACTCCTTTTTGTTTTCACTCTCTTACTCTTAGCACGAGATATGTCTTTTCATCACTTCTTGTTCTCTGAGGACATAGCACACAATAAGTATATGGGGGCATGTATATATTACGTATATACTTTACCCATAGCTCATACTTTTGAGTATTTTTGTATATATTATGTAATAATTATGGGACCGATAAAACTGGTTAAAAAAACTTCTTTACTCTTGCATAGCATCCTTGCATTCATACAAAAATGAGAAGAAAACATCGTGCACCTCATATGCATTTCATAAGATCTGCATTTGCATATCTAGCATATGAAGCGTGGAAAGTTATTGGGTTCTGAACTGAGTTATAAATAGAAGTGGAGAGTGGTCTTTACTTGGCCTTAATCTACCTAATTCTCAAAGGAACTTCATCGAGAAAGAGGAATTTAGAAGCTTCAGGCCTTTGACTCAATTCTTAGAGTTCCACATGACAATGTGTAGACTTTGACTCTTAGTGTCTAACCTGGTCTCCTAATTCTGAGTATAACTTCTGAATAGGGAATTAATCTGTACTCTCGCACTATACACTTAGCTCAACTCAGACGGGGTGTTGGAAGACTGTGTGGGTCTCTTTTCCGGTAGCGCGGACGTCTAAAGACCGGAGTACGAGTTGAAATAAAGCTTCAGATGAGGGATGGATGACTGGGCATAATTTTTTCTAAGACCACAAAACATGTATAAAAAAAGATTCCATATTCATAGGGGTACAACAAGATCCGAAAAATTCCAGCAAAAAAACCAACTACCAAATAAATATTTGACAAAAAAGGTCAAAGCTTCAAGAAAACATGCAGATCTTGGTGGAAACTTGGCTAAACTGGCTGACTTCACAAGGAGAGGTGATTACACTGGTTACCCTCAAGTTCTTTTCCCCTTCTTCTAATTTCTCCCCCTTTTCTATTGTGAACACGTCACAACAAACCTTAGAAGGAAATACCTGACTCCCCGAGGATACCTTATTGGAGGAGAGGTTTGCATGGTAGTCCGACATTCTTGATGGGAAAAGTTAAATCCTTTCACACACGTGAGACAATTGTTCAATGTTGATGGGGTATGATTTCGAAGAAGGATTGATCTAAGATGACTTCTGAGCTAGAACTGTTACAATGATATGTAGAACTTGAGGGTTGTTGATCTTAAAACCCTAATTCTCACAAGAGTTCCGCCACACTATTAAGCCAAAGGTCGACTCTAACTCCATTTTCACCTTTTGTTCATAACCTTGGTATGGAACCCAAAATCATTTCACTTTTGCATTTCATTTTAGTTGCTCGGGGACGAGCAAGGTTTAAGCATAGGGGGTTGATGAATCCATGATTCATCACACTAGAAGTTGAAAAAAAAAGCTTCGTTCCAGAGTAATCAGTAGCATTTCATCATTTATTCTGCATTTTTACTATTCATACACTTAAAAGTAATATATGCATTTTAGCACGCATAATTGTATTCATAATCATCTTCACATTTTCACCTAACTTCATGTATTTTTAATTAAATCATGCTAACTCAATATGAAACCTCATTGTGTTCATATTACTAACAAGATTAAAGGAAAATTACAAAAAAATCTAACTCAAATAATTGGCCCATGAAACAGAAACCTAATTTCATAATAGATAGACTAAAACATGCATATCTTCCTCATACAATGTCTGATTTCGGTCTACTCACTTTTAAAGTAATATACATTCGAAGAGCTTCAAACAAGACCAATTTCATTAAAATCGAAGCTCATTTGTAAAAGTTGGGTTTTGGACCTCTTTTGCGCATTGTGTATTTTAACGATTTTTGACCTGATATTTTATGTACATATTTAACCCCTTTTCTTTTATTTCTTTTTCATTTATATTTTTTAATGAAAGTTTTATTAAAATACACAAAATCCAAATCCAAAATAAGACTGAAATCAAAGAAACTAGCCGAGTCTGAGTGTCCCTTGTGAGTTTGTATAAATATCTCCCCTTTTCCACTTTATTTTCCTATTTTCTTATTCCAAAAAAATAGAGTAATGTGTAAATATGTGTCCTTTATTTTATCACCTTTTTTTCTCAATTTTTATCCTATTTAAAAATCATAAAAATGCAAAATCCCAAAACATGGTTTTCTATGTACATAGAAAGCCACAAAAAATCATTTTATACAGATAACCTTTTTTGCTCTTGATCCTTTCATGAAAACTCTTGATCTCGTCCAAACGAGAAACTTGCGTGAAGAAACCTTTTCGATCTGAGGTCTCATTCTATTTTTTATTTTTATTTGTATTTAAGTTTTGATTTTTTTTGGAGTGACACGTGGCGCTTCCTGGGGCATCCATGTGTCGCCCCATCTTTCTCTCTCTCCTAACCCCTTCCCTGATCATATGCTTTGCACATGATCACCAACCCTCAGTGCCCCCACTCTCTTCTCTTTCCTCCCCCGACGCATGTGCCTAGCACGTGCATCCCTAGCTTGCGCACCTAACCCTCCGCAACCACCTCACCAGTCAACCCTCCTCTCTCTCTCTAGCTTCCATCCATGTCGCCCCCGCTCCCAACGGCCCCGCAACCACAAGGGCTCCGCCCCTCCTCTCGTTATCTTCCAACCAACCTCACGATCATCACATGACCTGCAAGATCCAAATCTTAGCGACCCAACACCCCCCACCCCTGTAACCTCTGACCGCCCTCGTTGTTATCCCCTTGTTGACCAACCGCTCAATCCTCTCTATTTAACTTCGCCGCCAACCCTTGATTCCCTTCATCTGACAATCGGGAGGAGGTCCAGTAGCTCGGGCACCCATTCGCCCTCGAGCAACGACGGAGCCTCCGTCGTGGTGAGATCTGGAGCGATGACAGAGCTCCTCCGCGTCTCCACTTCGAGCAGCCGCCTAGCTTGACTTTGGCAGAAGTCTTGAGCAAAGATCGGAGCTCCTCCGTGAGATCCTTCCTAGGCCATCCTTCATCCACAAGACCTTCTCCAGGTAACTCCTCTTCTTTCTTCTCCTTTCTTCTCTCTCTTGCTTCCGCATCTGTCTTGCTCTACCCAAATCCCTAAGTGCTACCTCGTTCAAGATGACATACAAAATCATCACCATTCATGCTGCTCTTCCATCGACTTTGGTCCATATGTCTCCCCCTTGGATCACTCGCCTCCACTTCGCTTTGACATCGAGATCATCATCACTTCCCAACACCCCTATGCCCCTCCGCTCTTCGTCGCTCCAAAATCAGCTCCTCTATGCCGACCCTTGCTGCTCTACCATCGAGCCACAGCTCTGCCTTACGTTGCCAGTTCCTCCGCTTCACGCTCCGTGATCGGGGAGCGAGCTTCACCACATATCTTCAACATCACCAACAAGGGTCCTGAGTCTTCACGTGCAGCAGCCGGTCGTGTGTCGACTGACCGACTCTCCTTCAACCTTGAACACCATGCCTAGGAACTCCCCGACCTATCTCAGCTGAGCTTCGCTCCGCTCCGCTTGCCGGTACACCGCCGCTCCAACCGTGCTCCTTCATGCGCCATCGCCTCGGCAGTCGCCCCTTAATTTCCCCTTGCACATGCTTTGCACGTGAGGGCGAGACATTTTGGTGCGAGACGTGGGTGCTTAACAGTGGCGCAGATTTCCAGTTAGATTCTGATTCCTCTTTCTTCACTGATGATTTTGAATTACTCCCCGAGGGTTATCTGTGAAAAGATGCCACATGCTATTTGTTCTCAGTTTCACTTCCTGGATGTGTATCTGATCTGTCGGATCACCAGACCGAGTCTTCTAATTCTTCAAATTATTCTGAGTCTGAGTTTTCTCTCCTTGATGACCCTTGCAAGGATGAGCTGATCTTTGATATATTCGATAATTTCTCCAATTTCTCTACATTATGTGCATCAAATATCAGTTTTCTTAGTGAGTCTCCTGATCACGACCTTCCATACATTTTATATGATTAGAAATTTAGGATGATTAAAATATTTTAATATGCTTAAATTTCTGAGTGATTATTATATAGTATCATGCCAGTCATCAGGAGCAAATGATTGATAAAACCTCTTATTACAAATAATCCCAATTGTATTGTTCTGAATTGGAATGAAGATGATGTCTAGATCGGGTATGTTGTCTTGGTTCCTCAATTAGCACCATTCATGTCAAGGAAATGCTCCCTCCCAGCTTAACTCGAGCGTCTAGACGGATCTATTTCAAGGAAATATAACATGATATGCGGATAAGGCGTACTCTAAAAATTAATTAGAATAATAAATTTGTAGTATGTGAGGGTGTGTACTGTATAGTAATATCAAGCAAATGAATTGTTTGTTGGTTGCATTGGATTGATGATTAATTTAATATGATTAAATTAATATAGTCCAATTAAAATACACACTCTATATTTACTAAGACTGGATTTCCCTTTTAAGATTGATCATGGGAATATGATTCAAATGATCAATAAAAATTTGAATATCCATGGTCTCCCATCAAGGAGAAGAGTTTCGTCATCATGGATTGTACGTTGGAGATGCCTATACGAAGTCATAGTTCTGATGTACATGTGCTCATGGGTCGAGCTCTTCGCTTCTCAAAAGAGTAAGGTCGTATGCATAGTGACCTCAATGTTGTTCCCTGTATAATTGAGGTGGCATTGGATTGCTTATAGCGAGTTCTACTCCTGTTGATGGTTGATTCAATTGACAACGGGTCAACATCACCTGAGAGAGGGTGGGCTCGGGTGTTAAAGACCGATTTGAAAAATGCAAGTTGGACTCACAAGGCAGAAAGAGTTCCTTCTTCCTTCACCCGAGTTGCATTTCTCATATTATTGGAGTGTGACAAAGGTGAAAGGGAGATCCCAGATTTTGCTTGATGTAATTTAATTAGCATGCCTAGTGCTTTGAAAGTTCAAAAGGAATGCAATTTCAAGGTAATAAAAAGCGAGACAACTTTGATTTAAAATAATAATAATAACCTTAATCAAAGTAGATATATTTATGCAGATTATCTTATTTCAGATAACCGTCATTAAACCCACTCAAATATATACTCAATTGTAACTAGTATCATGGATTGGATTCATAATCAAGATGTAGTACTTGCAGCTGGACACATAACGTGTGTGGTTGCAATGTGCAAGTTTCCTCACGATAATGACGATTGATAATTGAATAGACATTATGACAAAAACCTAAGTTTTCTATGTATCTACAGTCTTGCTCTCTCATTGCGTGCGCTTTAGAAGTAATATGTTGATGATGATCGTAATTATCAAGATCTTTATAAAAACTGAAGGAGATATTTTGGCAAACATATATGCTCTCAACATTTAATCATGAATCACATGGTTCACTACATTATGCACGATGGTATATCTATAAGAGATGATGTACTTCAAATTTTTGAGTACCTGTTTGAACAAAAGTCTTTAAGAGTTAAGATGGATGTAGATGTGTTGAGTGTCATTATTCTATTATCTCTACTCAAGTCTTTCATGAAGCTTCATAATTCATATTGTATGAAAGAGATGAAACAAGTATAAATATTGAAATACTTTTATATTGAAGCCCCTTGAGTTCAATTTAAGAGATCTTTTATTTTAATAAATGGTTGTTTATAGATCGAAGAAGCGCAGTGGAAGCGTAGGTCCAACCCAAGTAAGAAGGAGAGTCAAATAGTTCAATGTACTTCTCTAACTTCCACACACATGACATCTAAAGGTTGGATGAATGCCAATATTGCAACAAGCCAATATATTGACAGTATGACTATCCATACTATCTAGAATCCTCAGAGAAGGACTCGGATAGTGCATCAGTATTTATACATCTACATATCATCATTGAAATAAACTTATTTATTAGATAAGATTGAAGTACAATAATTGTATCTCATTCTTTTACTAACACTTGCAATTGGTTGCACATACATTAGAAGACTAGAAAACTTGATCTTAAGTTTAATGGTCATCCACATAGGAGTTGATGAAATTGTTACGATGATCTTCATTAGATAAATAGACTACATATTTCCAATGGGGGAGCCCTTAGTCTTAAAGAATGTCTCTATGACCTAAATATTAGAATAAACTCATTGTTTATTTCTAAACTTTTTAGAAATAGACATACATTTTGAGATAGATATATCATAAGGACTTATGATGGATATATATTTAGGATGGTAATCTAACATCCAGAGGACTCTATTGAATTAGAATGTTAATGAATGGTTCATTGATATTTTTAATACTGAAATTAAGCCTTAAAAGATCAAAAGGAGGATGAAAATCATTTGACAATGATCTGGCATCAGTACTAGGGCATAAGTCTATTGACGAGATCAACAGACTAGTAAGAGATAGAACTTTAGATTGTTTGAAAGTTCAAAACTTACATAGTTGTGAGTACTATATTCAAAGTAAAATGTCCAATGAACCCTCTCTGGAATGATGTAAGATACAGAGGTTTTTAAGAACTCGTACATATTAATGTACGTGGACCATCTATACCATAATGAATACCATAATGAACATTAGATGATATGAGATTTCTTCCATATCTATTAGAAACTTTTAAACTGTTCAAAGATTTCATAAACCAAAGTTTGAAGGAAGACGAAAAGAATTTATTCTGACTGAGGAAGCCAATACCTATCAGATAAAATCAGAACAATACCTTATATAGAAAGGAATATTGTTCCTATCTCACTCATCATAATACACCTCAGCTCAATGAAGTTGTAGAGAGATGTAACTGGATCATGTGTGACATGATTTGATCAATGATGAATCTTAGTATAATTACCTCTTAGTTCTGGGGTATATATAGTAGAGACTGCAATATATATATATATATATCCTTAATAAGATTCCAAGCAAATCTAAATCTAAAACCCCTCAGCTTTGGAGCCAACTCCAGTGTTAGACACTTGAAGATTTAGGGTTTCTTGGTCCATGACAGAAACATAGATGCAAGTAAGCTAGAATCTAACACTAGAGAGTGCTGCTTTATTAGGTATACAAAGGATGGTATAGGATAACTTTGATCATATGATTCTTAAAAGATTTCATATATAAGAATAAGATTCTTAGAGGTTAGCTTCCTTAAAAATCTAGATAAGAATGGAGTAAAGGGACTCATCGAATCCCAGGAGGATAATGAGGTTCTTAAAATCATAAACTAAAAGAATAATTAAAGATGAAACACTCATACATCTTCAAATCAGTTTGAGGATAGTAAAAGCATCTAGAGGGTATGGATTTCATGTGTTAGAGATGTCTGAAAATGATATTACTTCATATGATGAAGATTTTGAGGATCATGACATGGAGAGGTGGATGTTAGCAATAACATCTAAGGTAAACTTCATACACAATTATTGTGAATGGACCCTTGGACATCCACATATAGGGGTCAAACCCATTTGGTGTAAATGGATCTTCAAGAGATAGATGGAAGCTGATGAGAAGGTAGAGAGTCCTTCAAAGCATGTCTCATATCCAAGAGCTATACACAGAGATAAGACATCACTTGTGATGAGACTTTCTCTCCCATGACCATACTTATACCCATTAGAATATTGCTAACGATAGATATACAACTTGCTATGACATCTGGAAGATGGAAGTTATTGCATTCC
Organism: Ottelia alismoides; assembly: GCA_037367405.1. Lineage (NCBI taxonomy): Eukaryota > Viridiplantae > Streptophyta > Magnoliopsida > Alismatales > Hydrocharitaceae > Ottelia > Ottelia alismoides. The sequence goes on along the minus strand of JAZKJV010001476.1, from coordinate 189,791 downwards.
TCGATGAATACCTCAACGAGGATATTTATATGAAGTAGCCTCAAGACTTCATAGTTGAGGAAGTCAAGGTGTGCAAGTTAAAGTGCTACATCTATCAACTCAAATAAGCTTCTCGTATTTGAAACATCATACTTAATGAAATTATAGAGGTTATGATTTCAGTAGCGTCTTGATGAACTTTATGAAGCTTAATGGGAGTGTCATTGTGTTCATCGTGCTAAATGTAGATAAAATCCTTATCATTTGAAATGATATAAGGATAATAATAAGCATTTTATAATCTGATTTTCCCAAAAGATCTCAATGATGCCTCTCAGATCTTAGTTCTGAAGTTGTCCAGAGGCAAAGAGAAGAGGGCATTGGGATAGTCATATGAAGGGTACACTTTGGAAAGATTCCACTTAAGAAATTCGAAGGAAGGATTCTTTTCCTTAAGATATAGTACTGACCTATCTAAAGGGATCCTCAATGTGTTGAGGATGTGAATACTAAAGTTGCATGCCCTTGTGCATCGGTTGTAGGAAGCCTAGTGTATGACCGATATGCACAAAAGTCAGATTTCTGCCATGCAGTGGTAAACCTACTATGAAAATAAAACACGTAATTGCAGTAATAATAAACATTCAAAGACACAAGACTTAAGAGATAGTGATCTCAAAGTCTTGCCCTTAAGAACTTGAGACTTTGTAGATAGTGGTATAAATGTCTTACCAACATATACCTTACAAGACTTACGACTACATCTTGGTCTAAGGAGATAGATATCTCCATGCAAAAGGGTATTCTGATGAGGATAATAGAAATCCCTTACCGGTTACAATAACTATTGAGTTGCAGTGTCAAAGGTATTGTGATTGATTTAACAAGATTGAGTATTTGTTGCATACGATGCAACATTCGCATTATATGCGAGCACTGTTACTAGAAGATATGAAAGTCTGTAACACTTAATATATATAAACCTTTAGTATTCTCCATATATTGCACATTTTTATGAATCGTCATATTACACGATCTCATCTTTCATCTATATGTGAAAATCTTGTATACATTTATAAAGAACTTAAGATTTACCATGTCGAAGATACGGGTACCCATTGGGTACACGGGTATCCGACATGTATATGGGTGCCCGCTAGAAATTACACATTTAATAAATGGGTGGGAATATGTAGAGATATTATAAATGGATATGGGTTTGGGAATAGCAATACCTGCCCCAAACCCGACCTGCTGACATCCCTGCGTTGGTCTGATTCTTGACATAATTAATATGTTCTAACATGTTTCATGATAGGAAAATAATACTAAAAATGTTTAATTACAAATCCGAGTTTACAGGCAAAAGCAACAACACTGCGGGAACTTTTTTATTTGAAAACGATGTTCTTCGATGCCAACTATTAGTGAATCTTTTATAGACATGTTCAGACATTCTAAACACATTTAACTATATCAAAAAACGCGTTCAAACATGGCATAAACAATAGTTTTTCTATATGAGCAAAAAACTATATGAAAAACGCATCTATGCAAAAACAAAAGTCCTCGCGCATCCAATATCTAAAACCTTGTTCCCCTAGGGTTTGGATAACATCCAAGACCTTTAATCAAGGTTTCATTACCACTTGAAGGGAATTGTTTTAATAAAACTGATTCGCACATCAAGAAAGCGTGGAGATTGCATCAAATGCGATCTAGGTCGAATAGTCGCACTAGTCGATGGGGGCAACATAAATTATTTTTTTTATGAAACCACATAACATGAGAACCATTCCCATGACGTTTCATCTTGATCATAAATAAGTATTAGGGTTATCTCCTGTAGCGTGATTGCGATCTCCATATCTCTAAACGAAGAGGCCTCCTGTCTCAAGTTCGATTCGACAGAGTGAGCACTTATAGGCGTGTGGATGAGAAGCGTGCTCTCTGTAATCCTAAATGGCGATCCCAGTTGAGAATCTCCTGATTTCGTCATACAAAATCCATCATCTTCCTCGCGAGCACATGGTATCGAAGAAGATGGAGATCCGTGAGCAGTCGATCCGGCAGCACAACGGTAATGCGACGATGACAATTGCTCTCCACAAACCTTAGAGTGGACGACCACTTGGGATTCGAGAAGGAGAGCCTATGGGCATGCATCTGAGATAGAGAAAGAGAGATTTTGTTACTTCAACTTGTGTATTGAACTGTTTAGAGATGAGCCTAGTGTTTTCCCTTGTCTTTATGCAAAATTAGATGGCTAGGATGCACTCCTAATTGAAATCATCGGTCTAGATTTTATTGAAATAATACCAATTACTTGATTAATTTAAAAGAAATAAATATATTGAAGACATTCTCCAATAAAATTAATTTTAATTAAATCAATTTAATATGGAATAATAAAGGAGGAGAGTCTCCTTCCCAATTAAGGTGGACGACCACCATGGAGACTCTCTCCATGTGATCGTCCATTTCTATTAGGAATGGAGCTCCTCCTCTTTTCTAATTGATGAGATTCTCAAATCTCGTCTCATTTTTCACATGTTGCAATAACTTTTGTCGTTTGAATTTTCACCAAATAATTCCAAATTATTTTCTGATAATTTCAATCATGTCATTGATAATTATGAATTATATTCATCCATCCAACATTAAATGTAAATCACATTTACATTAGTTGCACAATATGAATCCAATTCACATTTAATTGTATAATGTGAATCTAATTCACATTTCAGAAATTATAAATCTTATTTTCAATTAAATCTCTCTATGATATTATGAATCACATTCCTAATAGTTACGATTATTGTGGATAGTATTATCCGCATTAATCTTATCTATGATAATTAAATCCACATTTAATTATCTTACATACTTCTCTACATATATCCAAATTATGTGAATTATATCCACATTATTAATGATAATTAAATCATATTTAATCATCAAGTTTCCAATGACCAGATATTATCGATAATAGAATTATTCTTGAACTCTTTCAAGAACAGTGTGCTTTCTCTACGGATACTTGGAGATAAGGATATGGTCATTGTATATTCCATGTATAATGACTAGGATAGTCAGATATAATCTCATATCCAGATTTAGAAGACCTCTCAGAGATGTTTAATCAATTCAGACAGAATATCTAATATTCTAATTACATCTGAATCATAGTCAGACCAATATCCAGCATTTGAAGTAAGATTGGATAGCTAGTCTACTGAGTGGAGTCACTAAAATCCAAACATGTTTCATCACTCTATCGGAATGGAAGTGTCACTGTTATACAATCGATGAAAAACACATCATCCTAGAATATTCCTACCTGTATATCCTGCATACTGGAAGTCCTAGAATAAACCCGAAGTTCTGATGTTATTTGAACGGTCTCCTTCATGATTTTATCGATAAATTTCTCATTGGGAGTTGGCATCGATCATATGCTTTCTGTTGGAGGAAATGAATTACTTGATTATTCATGAGATCCAAGGGCTCTCTTATATAGGAGAAAAGCCTTGGGTAAATAGCATGAGAGGTACATAAAGAAAATAAAATAAGAAATAACACCACCTTGGTACAACTATCTCCACTCCCTGATGAACGTCGAATTTGCCTTTATAATTATGTGGAATTATGTCGTAGTACAGGAGACGAATTCGGTTCAGCAAAAACCATGATCTTTGAATGTCGTGGAATATTTATACTTGGCAAGTGCACCAAGGTCGAACACAGGGACACAGCTGTCTAATTCAGCTATTGAATTTCGATTCATTAAGCTCAGAGTAATTTAATCTCAACTTTAGGTCCACATGCAAATTATACAAAATACAAAGTGATGCTAGGATGTAAGCATTTTTTTGATATTTTATGCAAGTTAGGGAGGATGCATGAGCAAATATGTAAGGAAAATTATTTACAGATTAAAGACTATAATTATACCCTAAAATATGAGCAACACAATATAGAATGAGATTAGAGTCAATTTGAACACATCAATAAAAATCGGTCATCAGATCAAAGCAAGACAAGAAGAGCAGGTCTCAATTAACATATAAAAATTCACTATAATTAAAAGAGTGTCAAATGAGACGAATAACTATGCTAAAATGTAGAGGACAAAACAAGGATCAAAACGACACTAAAATCATGCAATTTGGACCTACGATGCTCAAGTTATGCTAAAAACAGTGCAAGGGCATAATTCTAATAACAATGCAATAAAAATAAAGGATAAATATTGCATTTAGGTCCCTAGAGGGACCTAAATGCAAATTCCAAAAACCGCCTGGGCCCAGTTGCAATTTCACCATTTGCGCACAAGGTATTTTTGTAATTTCCAAAAGTATGAAGGGTCTCCCTGTAAATAACCCCAGGCGCGCACGTGAGGCACGCGCCTGGAGGACAAACTGTAATTTCCATTTCTTCCAGGGTCTTCTTTGCAAATAACCCAGGCCTCCCGTGCGTTGCACGTGAGGGCCCAGGATCAGGTCAAGGCTTCAGGCTCGGGACGCGTGGCTTCAACTGGGGGTTCGGGGCGTGGTTTGGTCCACCCGAGCCTGTAGGCATGGAGTTTAGGCTCGGGTGCCACGCGTCTTCATCATACCCGTCCGATCTTAGAGATCGAACGGCATCTGTAACGTCTCCCTCCGTCGTGGCCCACCGGAGGAGGCGGGGCTCCGGTGAACCCCCGAGAGCTCCGCCAGGCTCCGCGAGGCTCTCCGAGGATCGGAGAAGAATGTTGAGGCCCTTGCGAAGGAGCTGGAGATGTCGTAGACCTCCGGAGGCGATTAGATTGGTCAGTCGATGCAGAGCCACCGATAGCGGAGCTGGTGGTCGGGGACGATTGGCAAGCTCCGATCATTGACGTTCTTACAAGGTTAGATAGCCGAAGCATGCATTGGTGAAGTGCTAGTGTGAGGTGGATGAAGTGATGCCCTATGTGCGGCGAAGAAGGCAGAGGGCAGAGGCTCCTTCTCCGGCAGACCGGTGAGGGAGTGGGTCGGAGTGAGGGGAGGTCCTGGAGAAGGGAAATGGGGTCGGCGAGGATCAGAGTGGTCGGGCGGAGATGGTAGGTAGATCGGATGAGGGTGGTCGTGAGTTGTGGAGTCGGGAAAATTACGAGAAAAAGGAACAAAATTCACCTCGCCGGAGCGAGGTGATGGCGGAGGGGAGCAGCTTGGGCTGAGGCTCCATGGGAGCCTCCGGTCGTCGCTCGCGAGGCCAGCTGCTTCCTCGGAGCTCAGTGGTGGTCGTAGCACACCAAAACGCGGCGGAGGCGCCGCGGGTCTACACCAGGCGAAAGCCATCTTTACCTCGACATCCTGCCTACTCTGTTGTCACCGAAGGGGCGGGGGAGGCTAGGCTAGGTCCCAAATTGGTGGACGACGGTGAAGGTGGCGGAGGGGGAGTTTAAATAGGAGGAATAAGTTGACGGTTTCATGGTGGCGAGGCGTTGTTGCAAGGGTGATTTAATGTCAAGGGTGTAAAGGCGGCGAGTGATGACGGTCGCGTGAGGATGGCGGGAGATAGGGCAATGTGGGGCAGCCCTTAGGAGTAGGAGACATGGCCGGAGTGGCCTTCCAAAATAGGAAGGGGGGGGGGGGTCGGTGAGTCGTAACGCTTGGGGCGAGACGCGCTGGAGGTTGACGATGATCCCTAGCCGTTGGATCTAGGGATCCGACGGCTAGGAGTGGAGCGCGCGCGGAGGGGCGAGATCGGATCCTAGGATCTGATCGTACGGTTGAGGCAAGGGCGCTAAAGAGCGGTCCAGATGGAATGATGGTGGAGATCGAATGGCTGACGTGAAGATGCGACGTGGCGCACGGAGAGGCGTAGCATGGAGGCTGATCCAACGGTCGTAGGCGAGGCGCTAAGTAGCGGTGGAGATGAGATCTGGAGTTAAGATCTAACGGTTTATGATGGAGCGGTGAGGAACGGTGAGGATGAGGCGATGATGGAATGATCCGAAGGCCCAGGAAGGCACCGGGTGGCGTGAAGGGAAGCGGGCCATGTGGTGAGCTAAGGAGGCGCCACGTGGCCCAATCAGAATAATTCAAATGTAAATACAAAGAAAAATAGAAAAGAAATAGTTAGAGGCCGAATTTGGAAAAAGTCAAAACATGAAAGTTGCTCGTCTCGATGAGATCTACAACTTTCATGTTGGTCAAAAAGCCAAAAGAGGTCATTTGTACAAAACGTATTTTTGGGGGTATTTTTAAGGGGATAAAAATACCGATTTTGTGGTTTTGTGATATTTTTGTATTTTTTAGTGCTTTTAATGGTCAGTGAATTATAGACAACTTATCTACCTCATTTTTAGGGTTTTTTAATCATAAAATAATTATAAGAAAAATAAAGGGAATTAAACACAATAATTAAATGGTAAATTATGCACAATATAATACATGATAAAAACAAGGAATTAGAGGGTATTTTTATTGGTTTGTTTAAGCAGGGATTTTAATAAGCGGCTTTTAACATGATGAATACGAGATTCATCATACCCCTATACTTAAACCATGCTCGTCCTCGAGCATCTAAAGAATGAAGGAGTTGGATTAATTCCTGACAGTGCGCGTGAAAAATTCAGGGCTTGATCTTTCAAAGACTCTTGACCTAGGTAATCCTAAAATTCCAGGTTTATCCAAGCCTTAGTCAGAAGGAATCCAACTTCTCTGATTATCAGACTCTCTTTTTGTACATATAATATAAGGATATGACATTAGTGTACTGCATTTCATGAGAGCCGAGTCGATGCATCACTCAAAGTTCCAGTCCCAAAGATCCTCCTCTAGACCTAATCCTCAATACTAGGGAATAAGTCTATTCTTGCTTCAGTCAACCGTCTCTATAGTTTGTCAGACTTGAAAGTGTAGATGGACGGCCAGATGATGGAGGGACATGGGATTGTGTCTATTTTTCTCACCCTCTCATTGGAACAAGGGGTCTCTCGTGTGCCTTTACTCAACACATGTAAATTATTATTCTGTTGATCAATGTGTCTGTCAAGAGAGTTGGAGTCGTCTGCACTTGTTTTTCTGGGAGTACACCGGGGTGTGTCTTTTTTTTGAGTATCTAAGATACCTTCGACACCCAGACTTGTATCGCTTACGATGCAGAGCCCTTTTATGGTGTCAGCCCGACTCCTTGGTCCTAATTAGCGCTTGGTCCAAGTGGACACTTTGAAAATGTTTGGGAGCACTCGCCATTGGTGGAAGCTCGTTTGGAATTTGACTTTGGATTTAGAGCTTTTTCTTTGACATTTCATTTCTTTTGTTGGCTAGCTCCACTGCTTTTACCAAGAGATTGACACACACTGATCAACAAGTTCCTTTAAATTTCATCACACCCTGGCACATAGGTAAATATCAAAGAGATAACATATGAATCTTGTTCACATACTGGCTAGGGTTTCGCTGACACTCAGGTTTTCTGAAGCCTTCATTAACTTTATCCCATCCTCGAATATCATTAGATCGGGTCTAAACTTAAATCTTATGGTCCTAGTTCCTCAAGTGATATCTCAACTCAGCTCATCAATCATGCAGTTGTGGAAGTGACTGTGCTGATTATATTTTCTTGAAAGTAGAGATGAAGAGTGCAATATAGCACTCAAATCTTTTAAACCAGAGGAGTGTGGATATTTAAGTCTTGAAAACCCTAATGAATAAGGCATGTTAACTCAGACTCTCAAGATCCCAGAGATCCAGTGTCCTCAAAATCCTCAAGCCTTGCGTGAGTGTGAATGTGTCAGGAATACACCAATCTCCTTAGGTTAGTGATTTTTGTGTGATTTTTATCTTTTGCAGATTTTTATGGGTTTTAATTTTTAATTTTTAATTTTTTTTTAATTTCTTGGAAAGACAATGACTAGGCCAGGCTCAAATAAAAGTATTCACTCTCAGCCAGTATGGGTGTAAGTACGGGCCGAGGCCCGTGTTACTTGAGGACGGGGCCGTATGCGATGTGCTCTAAACCACCCACTCTGCTAAGGGAGACCAAGGTTCCCTCACTGAAAATGCCTACTAAACCTAGTAGTCAGAGTAAACATCCAAGAAAGATTTTTTAATTTTACAATTTTTTTTAATACAGGAATATTTACAAAAATTAATCCCTCAATTTTTAATTTTTTTAGGTTTTTACTCAGTTCCCAAGGTTACCAAAAACCCAGCCCGAAAAATAAAATTTTAAAAAGAATTAAACCGCGAGCTAAGGCTAAAGTAAATATACAATAATATACGGTATACCCCCCTATACTTAGAATTTGCTATGTCCTCATAGCACAAGTGCCATGAAGCCAAGGCTCGTTCAAGTACAGGGTGATATAGCGGAACTGAGGAGGAGTGTCCCCCTATACTTAGGCCAAAATTGGCCTAAGTACAAGAAGACTGAATGAGGGAGGGATGAGCAGGCGGGTCCCCCCTATACTTAGGCTACAAATAGCCTAAGTAAGGTCTGCGTTTGGAGGGGTTCTATGGTACAAGGTTGAGGGGGAGGGGTTCGTGAAAAATATATACAGAGAGAGAGAGATAGAGATAGAGATAGAAATATACAAGGGGACAAGTGGGAGTGAGTATGTGCAAGTGTAGGTGTGTGTGGGGGGGGTAATTTTTTTGTGTGTGTACAATATGCAAAAACTGAAAATAAATATGCAGATGCAATATTTTTTTACAACATGCAATGCAATTTGACTGATAGAAATCCTAGAATTTCTTCACGGCTTCTTTTGCGTCCTCTTCAGCGGAAGCTCCCGACTTCGCGCCTCCATGACGATCAGGCGTCCCCGATTTTCATGGGTCCTGCCACAAAAGAGAAAAGTTAGAAACTCAGATAAATTAAATCGGCAAATAATATGCAAAGAAATGATGCATGAAATGAGGTCCTGAAAAATTTTGAAATAATTTAAAAAATCAAAATTCAAAAATTAAGCAAAGCCGTATCCCCGGCAACGGCGCCATTTGATGAACGTCAAATTCGCCTCTATAATTATGTGGAATTATGTCGTAGTACAGGAGACGAATTCGGTTCAGCAAAAACCACGATCTTTCAATGTCATGGGATATTTATACTTGGCAAGTGCACCAAGGTCGAACACAGGGACACAGCTGCCTAATTCAGCTATTGAATTTCGATTCATTAAGCTCAGAGTAATTTACTCTCAACTTCAGGTCCACATGCAAATTATACAAAATACAAAGTGATGCTAGGATGTATGCTTTTTTTTTATATTTTATGCAAGTTAGGGAGCGATGCATGAGCAAATATGCAAGGAAAATTATTTACAGATTAAAGACTTCAATTATACCTTAAAATGTGAGCAACACAATATAGAATGAAATTAGAGTCAATTTGAACACATCAATAAAAATCGGTCATCAGATCAAAGAAAGACAAGAAGAGCTGGTCTCAATTAACACATAAAAATTCACTTTAATTAAAAGAGTGTCAAATGAGACGAATAAATATGCTAAAATGTAGAGGACAAAACAAGGATCAAAACGACACTAAAATCATGCAATTTGGACCTACGATGCTCAAGTTATGCTAAAAACAGTGCAAGGGCATAATTGTAATAAAAATGCAATAAAAATAAAGGATAAATATTGCAGGGACCTAAATGCAAATTCCAAAAACCGCCTGGGCCCAGTTGCAATTTCACCATTTGCGCGCAGGAGTATTTTTGTAATTTCCAAAAGTATGAAGGGTCTCCCTGTAAATAACCCCAGGCGCGTACGTGAGGCACGCGCCTGGAGGACCAAACTGCAATTTCCATTTCTTCTAGGGTCTTCTTTGCAAATACCCCAGGCCTCACGTGCATTGCACGTGAGGGCCTAGGATCGGGTCAAGGCTTCAGGCTCGGGACGCGTGGCTTCAACTGGGGGTTCGGGGCGTGGTTTGGTCCACCCGAGCCTGTAGGCATGGAGTTTAGGCTCGGGTGCCACGCGTCTTCATCATACATGTCCGATCTTAGAGATTGAATGGCATCTGTAACGTCTCCCTCCGCCGCGGCCCACCGGAGGAGGTGGGGCTCCGGTGAGCCCCCTAGATTTCCACCAGGCTCTGAGAGGCCCTCTGAGGATCGGAGAAGAATGTTTAGGCCCTCGCGGAGGAGCTGGAGATGTCGCAGACCTCCGGAGGCGATTAGATTGGTCAGTCGATGTAGAGCCACCGGTGGCAGAGCTGGTGGTCGGGGATGATTGGCAAGCTCCGATCATTGACATTCCTGCAAGGTTAGATAGCCGAAGCATGCATTGGTGAAGTGCTAGTGTGAGGTGGATGAAGTGATGCCCTATGTGCGGCGAAGAAGGCGGAGGGCAGAGGCTCCTTCTCCGGCAGACCGGCGAGGGAGTGGGTCGGAGTGAGGGGAGCTCCTGGAGAAGGGAAATGGGGTCGGTGAGGATCGGAGTGGTCGGGCGGAGATGGTAGGTAGATCGGATGAGGGTGGTCGTGAGTTGTGGAGTCGGAAAAATTACAAGAAAAAGGAACAAAATCCACCTCGTCGGAGCGAGGTGATGGCAGAGGGGAGCAGCTTGGGCTGAGGCTCCATGGGAGCCTCCGGTCATCGCTCGCGAGGCCAGCTGCTTCCTCGGAGCTCAGTGGTGGCCGGAGCACACCAAAACACGACGGAGGCGCCGCGGGTCTACACCAGGCGAAAGCCATCTTTACCTCGACATCCCGCCCTCTCCGCTGTCACCGGAGGGGCGGGGAGGCTAGGCTAGGGCCCAAATTGGTGGACGACGGTGAAGGTGGCGGAGGGGGAGTTTAAATAGGAGGAATAGGTTGAAGGTTTCATGGTGGCGAGGCGTTGTTGCGAGGGTGATTTAATGTCGAGGGTGTAAAGGCGGCGAGTGATGACGGTCGCGTGAGGATGGCGGGAGGTAGGGCAACGTGGGGCAGCCGTTAGGAGTAGGAGACATGGCCGGAGTGGCCTTCCAAAATAGGAAGGGGGGGTTGTCAACGAGTCGTAACGCCTGGGGCGAGACGCGCTAGAGGTTGACGATGATCCCTAGCCGTTGGATCTAGGGATCCGACGGCTAGGAGAGGAGCGCGCACGGAGGGGCGAGATCGGATCCTAGGATCTGATCGTACGGTTGAGGCGAAGGCGCTAAAGAGCGGTCCAGATGTAATAATGGTGGAGATCGGATGGCTTACGTGAAGATGCGACGTGGCGCACGGAGAGGCGTAGGATGGAGGCTGATCCAACGGTCGTAGGCGAGGCGCTAAGTAGCGGTGGTGATGAGATCTGGAGTTAAGATCTAACGGTTTATGATGAAGCGGTGAGGAACGGTGAGGATGAGGCGATGATGTAATGATCCGAAGGCCCAGGAAGGCGTCGGGTGGCATGAAGGGAAGCGGGCCACGTGGCAAGCTAAGGAGGCACCACGTGGCCCAATCAGAATAATTCAAATGTAAATACAAAGAAAAATAGAAAAGAAATAGTTAGAGGCCGAATTTGAAAAAAGTCAAAACATGAAAGTTGCTCGTCTCGATGAGATCTATAACTTCCATGTTGGTCAAAAAGCCAAAAGAGGTCATTTGTACAAAACGTATTTTTGGGGGTATTTTTAAGGGGATAAAAATATCGATTTTGTGGTTTTGTGATATTTTTGTATTTTTTAGTGTTTTTAATGGTCAGTGAATTATAGACAACTTATCTACCTCATTTTTAGGGGTTTTTAATCATAAAATAATTATAAGAAAAATAAAGGGAATTAAACACAATAATTAAATGGTAAATTATGCACAATATAATACATGATAAAAACAAGGAATTAGAGGGTATTTTTATTGGTTTGTTTAAGCAGGGATTTTAATAAGCGGCTTTTAACATGATGAATACGAGATTCATCATTCCCCCTCAAGTTGGAGCATATATGTCTATCATGCTCAGCTTAGAACAATATCTTTGGAAAGGGCCTCTGGTAAGAGCTTTATATATCAGCAGTCTGGTCTCCAGTAGAAATATGAGGGGTGGATATGAGATCCTTCTGGATCATGTCTCTGGTATAGTGGCAATCCACCTCTATATGCTTTGTACGTTCATGGAATGCATGATTATTTGCAATAAGAAGTATTGCATGATTGTCACATAGAAGCTGCATAGGAAGAGGTGCATCAACTACAAGATCAGTCAAAACCAACCTCACCCACATCATCTATGTGCTTCTTTGAGCCATGACCATGTATTCAGACTCCGCACTAGATCTAGCAACCGTTGTCTGCTTCTTACATTTCCATGACACGAGTGAGCTGCCAACAAAAATAGCAAAACTAGATGTAGACTTCCTGTCCCTAGGGCATCCTGCATAAGCTGCGTCTGCACACACTGTCACATCAAGAGAAGTGCCTCGGATGAATATAAGAGCACTACATGGTGAAGACTTCAAATATCTCAAAATCATATATACAACATCCATATAAACCTTCCTAGGCAGGTCCATGAACTGGCTCACCTTGCTCACAGTAAAGAATATATTTGGCTTGGTGATGGTAGCATATAGGAGCTTCCCAACCAGCTCCATGTATCTCCTCTTGTCTACATCCTCTGTGCCATCATCATATAATCTCATACTTGGATCCATAGGGGTAGTAGCAGGCGTGCACCCTGTCATACATGTCTCTAGTAGAAGATCAGTATCAAACTTCCTCTGTGTCATCACAAGACCACGCTGGTTCCTGGCGAACTCTATTCCAAGGAAGTATCGAAGGATGCCAAGGTCCTTGGTCACGAACTGCTAACCTAGGAACTCCTTGTCTGCCTGAATGCCCTGCTCATCATCACCCGTGACAATAATATCATCAACATAGATGACAATAACAATAGTATCTCTATGTTTCCTTTGTACAAAAAAGTGAGTGATCCGCAGTGGACCAAGCAAAATCATGATGCTCTATCAACTCTGAAAGCTTCTGTTACCAAGCTCTCAGACTCTGCTTCAGGCTGTAAATCGCCTTGTGGAGCCTACACACCTTCTGAGACTCCCCCTCAGCAGTAAACCCTGGTGGTTGCTGCATATAAACCTCCTCATGTAGATCTCCATAAAGAAATGCATTCTCCACATCAAGTTGGTAAAGAGGCTAGTCTCGTGAAACAACAACTATAGGAGAATGTGTAATGTTGAGTGTCTGGCCACTGGAAAGAAGGTATATTGATAATCCACCCCATAAGTTTGGGTGAATCCACGTGCTATAAGCCTTGCCTTGTAGCGATCCACATTGTCGTATGCTCGCTGCTTCACTGTAAAGATCCATTTGCATCCCACAAAAGATGCAGCTAGAGGGGCAGAAACAACACCATGTACCACGAGATTGCAAAGCGAACATCTCCTCCATGGCAACTCACCAACTGATATCATGTATCACCTCCTGATATGTTCATGGGATAGTAATAGATGAGAGGCCCATAACAAACCTCTTGTACTCCTCTGAAAGATGGTCCAAGGAAACATGCGTGGCTAGTGGATACGTATCACAGTTGCAACATGGCTTCCTCAAGGCAATAGGTACATCGAGGTCATCAGCCTCTCTGTTCTCTAGTATTGGCTCCTCCTGTGTAGTATCTTATGGATCAATCATTGAACCAGTGCCATCAGTAGAAATAATGTGTTCACTACATACCTGGGGCGTGCTGGATGACGAGGAAGGTGCAGGAGAGAGGAGCGAGGAGGACTTGTGAATGTAAAACCAAGGTAGGAACTGAGTCAAGGTAGACGGAGGTGGAGGTGGTGGAGGAGGTGGAGGTGACTGAGACTCAGCATGAGGAGGAGTTCTTGGTGGAGATATTGGAGCTGGTGAGTGAAAAGCCTGAATTTACCCTTGTTAATTAAGTGAAATTAACGTTGATTTGTTCGTTGCAGCCGGGAAATTTCGAATTAATAAAAAACTCCTAATTTGATTAATTATCTAATTAAAGTGAGCGATCATTTTTTTAATTAGGAAATCCAAGTTCGAACTCAAGGAGGCCACTGTCTCCTTAGGTTTATTTATATTCCTTTGGAATTAAGTTTCCATAGAAGCTTTTTTTGTATTTTTAAATGCAATTGTTGAGTGAAATGTAATTTGACGAAGTTCGGGGACTAAAATACAATTTACGATCGAATCAAGTCCAAAAATCCTCAAACTTGGCCAAAATATAAATTATGATAAAATTAGGCTACTACATTTTTTGAATTTTTTGGATGCGAACTGAATTATTTATGAATAAATATTCAGACTAAATGATTTTGAGAAAATCAATTTTAATAAATACCAAACATCAATATTTTTCAGAGATTAAATTATCCTAAATAGGTCTATGTGAGAGATATCTAGAATAATTTTTAATTACTTAAATAACTAAGTATGGAATTAATTAAATATCGATTATTAAAATCACCATTTAATTTATTGTCATCTCGATATGTGTGCAAATAAGATGATTTTTGGGCACGATGTAAAGCACCCTAAAATCTACCTATTATGAATTTTTGGAAATTTTTCGAATATGGTTAATTTAATACGAGTTAATGAACATGTAGTGGGTGAAACATGTTGTTTTCCAAAAATATATTTATATTAAATAATGCATGTCTCAAAAAAATACATTCAAGATCCATAACGATAGAGCATGAATTGTTCTACAATTAGCAATTTTTAAAAGGATAAAATGATGCTAAATCAATGTTCAAATTAATGTCCAATCGTAGGGGTATATATGTAAAACATGGAATTAAAAGTAAACTAAAAAATAACGCACAAGGGCACTTCTTTAATTACCAGAACAAACATGGGCCTCCTCGCAATTTTCCCGCACATGCACGGCGTGATTTACGGGAACTCCAAAGACTTGGGTATAAAATCCCCGCGTATCACGTGAGGCGTACGTGCTACTGATGTCACTAAGGGTGGGGGCTCGAGCGCAAGGTGAGAGGAAGGCAGGGATGATCCTCGCAAATTAGCTCGACCTCACGTGCCTGCACCTGACGTGGAGTTAATACCGAGGCAGGCGACTGGCTGCACTTGAGAGGCAGAGGGAGTGTACGAGGCGTGCAACGGGCAACGTCAAGGGCAGGCTGCTGGAGGCCTCGGCCGACACATGACCGAGGTGGCGATGGCGGGCTTGGTGGTTGTCACTGGAGAATGAAGACTCGGTCGACACACGACTGAGTGGTAGAGGGTTGGAGCGCTTGAGGGTGGTGTCGCAGGATGGGAGTCGTGGCTTCAAGGGCGGCACTGACCACGACAGTGGAATGAATGCGGAGGTGTGGCGGCTGGCAGAGGCACGTGGCAGGGCTGGAAGGTAGCGTAGGATGCGTGAGGGTGGTGCTACAACACGGCCATTGGTGGAGGGTTGAGGCTCGACCTTGATGCTTGTGTCGCTTCAGAGCTCGACCTGCAAAGGAAGAATGAAGGCTCGATTCTCTAGTCTTCAGCCATGTCGTGATGTGCCTAGATGGGGGACGAAGCTGACATGTCTTGTGTCCTGTGCGAAATGGAAGGTCAGGAGCTTGAGCTATGATCTGCTCGACCAAAGATGATTGAGATCTGGTGGAGGTAGAGAAGCATCGGAGGGAGCTCGACGATGGGGGGGATGGGGATCGATGTGGTTTATGCTCCAGATCAAGCAATCGAGGAAGAAGTTGGGAAGAATAGGGCATTAAGGCAGAAGAAATAAGTGTAAGAAAGTTCACCTGAAGAGTTCACCTGGGGGAGGTTGCTCGACGGAGAAGCTCTCTGATTTCTTTGCCTCCATCTGTTGACGAAGCACAGCAAGGCTTGAGCAGCTACAAAAGCCAGCCATGACGAGAGGTTGCAACCTCATGGATCTCACCGGAGAACGGATGGTCGCTTCTCGACCTTGGACCGAGTCCTCCTGTCACTCAGACTCGCATGGGAGCTCTCTCCCTCCTCACTAGGAATGGCTGATGGTTTTCACATGAGGTTGTGGGACACCTTTTATGTGTTGTTGGAGGGGGAAGCGGAAGTGATTGGCACAAATCATGGGTTGAGGGCGAGGAATGTGTGGCGGTAGATCGTTTATGGGGAGGAGATGGCGAGCGGTCACACAACCACCGTGCGGTGCCAGCGGACGAATGCGGTTGCGAAGGGAGGACAGGGTCAGGAGAAGATAAGTGGGCAAACGGGAGAGAGGGGAGGTGCGCTCCGCTGCAGGAGGCGGGGGGTGTGGTTGCGCGAGAGAGAAGGAAGAAGGTTGGAGGTGCCATGTGGCGTGCGCGGAGGAGGCCACGTGGCGGGGATAAAAATAAATAAATTGAAATAAAAGAAATATTAATAATTAAAATAAATAAATAAATAAAATAATGTAAAATAAAATAAATAATTATTTAAATAATAATAAATAAATAAATATGTTGGTGACATGTGGCAGCTCTAGGAGCTACCCCGTGTCACCTAAAAAATCAAAAATTAAATCAAAAGAAAAATAAAAAGAAATAACAAAAGAGGTTAAATTAAAAAGTGGTCAACACAAAAGTTCCTCATCTCGACGAGATCTACAACTTTTGTGAAGGATTGAAAATCAAAAGAAGTCATATGTACAAAAAAATATTTTTGGGGGTACCTTATAGGTATAAGATACCACATTTTTATCTTTTGCAAAAAAATTTTAGCATTTTAAAAATAAGATAAAATTCAAATAAAATTAGAGGAAATATAAAACAAATATTTACAACTTTATCTATTTTTTAGATTTTTAATAATTA
The DNA here is from genome assembly GCA_037367405.1 of Ottelia alismoides. Classification (NCBI taxonomy): domain Eukaryota; kingdom Viridiplantae; phylum Streptophyta; class Magnoliopsida; order Alismatales; family Hydrocharitaceae; genus Ottelia; species Ottelia alismoides. Next base: position 173,097 of record JAZKJV010001476.1, on the reverse strand, counting down.
AGAAATAGAAAGATAAAATAAAGGGGTAATTTGGTCAATATGTACAATATACAATAGTGGCCCAAAACTCAAGTTTCACATACAAACTCCAATTCTTTTGAATTTATTTTTGAATATAATTGAACGTACATTAACAAAAGTGAGTAGGGTTCTATAGGAGACTGTATGAGAGAGGTATTCACATTCTAAGGTTCTTAGTCTCAAACTAGGGTTTGGGTTTTATTGGTCAACATTTTAAGTTAGTAATTTTTTTTATAATTTTCTTCTATTCATGTTAGTAATATGTACACAATGGATTTGGTTGTATTGGATTTGTAGTTAAAGATACACATAGGTGAAGTTAGCTATTATACATGTGAATGTGTACACAGAATTTTAAGCTTCTTATTTATGCAATTACGAATGCTAACATGCAGACATTAATCCTAAATACATGAGTGATAATAATGCAAAATAAATGGAGATATGCAGCTAATTACTAGGGAACAAAGCTTTATTTTCGACATTTAGAGTGATGACAAATTCATCAGTGAGACAAAGGTATCCTCACCAGAGTCGGCATTAGACAACCTGTCACCTGTAGGAGAAAAATACATAATAGACTCAAAAAATGTGACATCAACACTCACATAATATTTTCTCCCAATAGGATCAAAACATCTATACCCTTTTGGGGTACGAGAATGACCAACGAACACACATTTTACAGCTCTAGGAGAGAACTTGTCACGGCCAGGAGTAAAATTGTGGACACAAGCCATAGATCCAAAGACTCTTGGGGTAAGGGAGAATAAGTCCTTCTCAGGAAACGCAATCAAGAAAGGAACTTTTTCTCCAAGGATAGTAGACGCCATGCGGTTCACCAAGTAACTTGCAGTGAGAACCGCATCACCCCAGAACGATTGAGGAGCTCGACTTTGAACAAAAGAGTCCTCGTGACATCCAAAATATGACAATGTTTGCGTTCAGCAACACCATTCTGTTGCAAAGTGTAAGCACACAAAGTCTAATGAACAACACCAATGGATTTCAGAAAGCCAGACAACTGTAAAGTAGAAAACTCCAAGGCATTGTCAGTGTAAATAAATTTTACATTAGCAGAAAAAATATTCTTAATCTCAATAAGAAGAGATTTAATAACAGGACCAGCTTCAGACTTATTCTTTATCAGGAAGACCCACGATAATCTCGAGAAATCATCCATAGCAACCATATAGAATTGATGTCCATGATGATCAAGAACACAACTAGGACCCTAGATATCAAAGTGAACCAACTCAAACAGCTGACTACTGTGACGACTCTGACGACTCAGAAAAGAGGACAGATGGTGCTTCCCAAGATGACACGCCTCGCACTCCAAGGTAGTACGAGTAGAGATATGTGGGAGGACATGACATAACTTCTGTAGAGGAAGGTGTCCAAAGCAAAGATGCCACATGAAAGGAGAAACTGGTCCAGAAGGGATAGTAGCAGCGCCAACACAAGGAGGTTGGACAAGTCTGTAGAGTCCTCTCTGCTCACGGCCACATCCAATCACCCTGCACGTGAGTATGTCTTGAAACATAAGAGAAGAATGATTAAATATGGCACGATAATGTAAATCTTTTGTAATATGTCTAATAGAAAAAAGATTCATCTGAAATGCCAGAGCATGTATGTCATTCTGCAGACGCATCGAGGGAGCTAGAATAATCTCCCCATGTCCAATAATGGGTATATGAACCCCATTGGTTATCACTAGGGGTGGGTATTTAACTGGTTTGGATGGGTATGGGTTATTTGGTTTAGGTTGAATTCGATTTGGGTTGCAAAAATGACAAATATGACCCAACCAAATTAGATTGGGTTGATATGTTTGGGTGATCAGTTTGGGCCGATTGGGTTGGGTGAAAACCAAATTACCCATATGAAAAATATTGTAAATTGAAGGTCAAGTAATGATGAGGCCATCGATGTATGAAAAAGATGTCAAAGTAAGCATGTATTAAGCTCAATAGAGAAGAAGAAGGTTGGAGGAGTACATGGATGAAGAAGGTTGGGATATGTTCAAGTTGATATGGAGTTGTTCAGTTAAGATTATGGGATTTTCAAGAATATTTTATGTCACTTGGAGTGGATAGGAATTGGAGCATATTTTTGTGGTAGTAAGGCATGCTCTCAGTTGTTTATAGTATGCAATGACATATTAAGCATGATAGAGAAAAAATACATAGCGTACAACACATAATAACAACTGAGATAATGTTTAGTGAGACAAGGTTGTTAACAAGTTGATAACTTGGATTGGATAATCCGAGTTGTAAATTAGAAATGTATAGGAGCTTAGAATTTTTGATATTATATATTAAGTATATATCAGCTGGATTTGGTAGGATTAAACCTTTTGTCGTCTAAAGAAATAGTTTGGGTTACTTGGGTGGGTTGGGTGGAAGACATTAGACCCACCAACCGACCCAATACCCATTGAAGGAATATAGTTTGGGTCCAACTCGACCCAAAACCCAAATAATCCAAATCATTTTGACCCATTTTCAACGATTTGGTTGGTTCATATGGGTGGACCCATATAGTGCCCACCCCTAGCAATCACAACTGATCTACCAGGAGGGATAGACCTGTAAGAAGTAAACTGTGCTCGATCGCCACAAATATGATGAGATTCTTAGAGTCCATGATCCAATCAGACAAATATGAAATGCTACTACTAGTAAGGGCATAAGAAATACCTGACGAACTCAAAGATGCTCTAGCAGCGTGTGCGACATCCGATTACCCTAGAGTAAAAGTGGTAGGAGTATCATCATCTCTCTCAGTTTGGAAACAATATCGTCAAAACGTGCATCATGAGCCAGAGCAGGAGTTGGAGTAGGCTCGATCTGCTCAGCAACTCAGGTAGATGCAGAATACCCATCCTTTTGATAGCATGTCTCTTCAGAATGGCCAGGACAATGGCAATGTGAACATGGGTCTCGTTGACATCCTCCTCCTCGACCATGTGGTCCTCGGCCGTGAAACTAAGAAGTACCCCTCTGCCACGAGAGGTTGCCATAGAAAATGGAGTCTGAGCCACAAGAGTAGATGAAGTAGTAATTCTGCTCAGCCTCTTGTAGACCTCCTCCATTGGAGGTATCATCTCTCTAGTAAGTAGTTGAGTATGTGTTGCATTGTACTCAGAGTCAAGAGATGATAGAAAGACTCTTGTCATAGTGGCATTCCGATATGCATGTTGCTGCTCAGTGTTGGTAGTAATAGCCATGAAGCTATGAAGACGCTCAAACATGCCTCTAAGATGCAAGAAGTGTGTATGAAGAGGTCGACCATTCTGCTTGGTCAAAAATATCAAACTGCAACTGTAGAATTTTGCTCTCATTCTTTGCCTGCCCACAAGTGCCTGGTAAGATGTCCCATATAAACTTTGTTGTGGGTTGATTGACAATATCATTGGCAATATCTGTGGTGAGCATATCGGAGAGTCAAATGCGAGCATAGGCATCATCTTGCTTCTAAGAAGAATTAGCCACAGTCTTATCCTCCAGCTCTGGATCCCTCTGAATGTGCTCCTTGTTATGGCACTGCATCAGGGTGCGAAACTGCATGGACCACAACTCATAGTTGGCCCCATCCATCTTCACGATGGGAGTTGGGCCCTTGAAGGCATTGGAAGATAAAAAAACATCACCATTTTATTCGAACATGGTAACAAGAATGCCGATATCTGGAACAAAACTGAGGAGTAGACCGCTCTGAATGAGTATACACAATCATATAGAGGATTGGTTGTATCTATAGACATATACAACCATCCTCATCTCTTGTTGTTGTAGGCTAGAGTCAAACGTCGTGATTTATATATTAATAATCATGAAAAACTGAGCAAAATCAGACCATATATACGGCCAAACTACAACATGCATGTGAATGGGAAAGCAAATCGGGTCCAGGAGGGTCCAAGGCACCAACGGTGGGCTGTTGGTGGATAGCCGTTGGGCGCAGAGGGTGTGGGGGTTCCTCATGTGGGATGCGCGAGGTTAAGGAGCACTGAAGGATCGCCACTAGGCACAAGAAAGGATCTCGCTAGGCGTGGGTTTGCCACTGAGCGCATGGGCATCGAAGGATCACCGAAGGCCTGCACGTGGGCGTGGGGGGTGCGCGGAGGTGTCGGGGAAGGGGGTTGGGTGGCCGGCGGTGCGGAGAGGGAGGGAGGGAGGCGACATGTAGGGTTAGGATGGGATACAGGAACCCCGATCTAGGACCATTGCTCCGATACCATGTTGGAGGAAATGGATTACTTGATTATTTATGAAATCCAAGGGCTCTCTTATATAAGAGAAAAGTCCTGGATAAATAACATGAGAGGTACATAAAGAAAATAAAATAAGAAATAAAACCAACTTGGAACAATTATCTCAACACTTTCTAAAAGCATATATCACACCTTTAAATCATGTGTTGTTTCCAAAACAAGACGACCAATGTTGGAATTTAGTTTATCCCAATATCTCATGATTGAGATCATGTCTTCCGATTCAGTAATGAACCTATACGATCCCTTTGAGAGATCATACTACTCATATGCCTTGTATGCACACCATCTCATCGGTATATAGACCTTGATTAGGTCGTCAACCTAATGGTATGTTTAATGTACATACTTAGATATATATTAATATATCTATCTCCGGTCAGAGGATGCATGCTTATACATGATAGCATACGATAGAGGTCTTAGTTATCTCGATCTCTTAAATCAATTATTTGATCTAACTAATCCATTACCTTCAAATCTCTATTCCTATGTAAAGGACCTAGATTAAGAGGTCGGTCAGATGTTAGCCTTTGAAGTAAGTATTGTCATCTCCTTCTCAGGATGGAGATCCCTTCGTAATAATCAGTTGACGGTGGTTTAGTCCTCAATCTAACTCTTTAAATATTCAACCCTCCACCAGCCTCTATGATCCAACCTTTGGATCAACAGTTGTAAGATATCAAGAAGGTCACAATACATAACCTTAATTGCACTAAGGGGTCTATTATGCAAATTAGTTGTTCTTCATTTTATATTAAGAAGCGAATTGCAATAACCTTTTATGCATAATAGCTCGTAGTGGGCTTACATGTCCAACTGATTTATCAAGGCACATCATAGGACTCCTCGAGCTTACAAAGATCTCGCAAATTGTGATCCAAAGTCCCATGTAGTGGACCTTAGAGTTTTTCATACAACAAACGATAAGCATGAGTTGGAGAAGAGGAGCATGATCTTGGGTATAAGGTCGTAGAAGTACTCGTATCAATCACATGTAAAAGGTGTTTGGGGGATTTGGTCCCATAGATGATGGCATGCGAGAGTGAGTAGGTTCAACATGGGTTTGCAACCGAGCTCAAGAAAGTGGAGGCCGATGACAAGAGTGAGATCTTACGACACACGCCGGTAGAGGCAACACGAGCTGATGAAAGTCATGTGGAATACTACCCTAACAGCCTTGATCTGGAGCTTGACTTAGCATCAGGTTTCTCAAACGATTATGTCTAACCTGCGGAGGTAAAGTATTTAAATCAACAGTTGTAAATAACTACCTTCAATATAAAATAAACACCAATAACAAACTGTCGATAAAGATTTAGTCTGAATCTGATGAGACATTTGAAGATAATTAGTTGGTTGTTGCACTGGTAGTCACCGAAAATTTGAGAATCACTGACGTTATTTCATAGATTTTTCAGTAGTTGTCGTAAACTAATATATTTGCTTGATCGATGGAGATTTGGAGGGATATTAGGAACCACTGACTAGAAGAGGTAGTGGCTATGAGTGATGAATCCATGACTCGTCTATTTCATATGAAAATCTTAATGAAATCCTATTAATAATTCACTAATTAAAACCCTTAAATCGTGTTAATTAACATTTACTAATTGTGCAAAAATTATGACTAAAATATGTAATTAAATAATATGTGTTTTGACCTTGATTGAGCTTATCATTTTATATACAAAAATCATTGACTTTGAGCTAAATCTTTCTCTAATATATTTTTTATTAATTAACTTACTTGACATAAAGAATCAAACCCATAAAAAGCAGAAAATCAGAAGAAAATACAAAAATCTGACACTGTATATTTTGTACATAGTTTATTTTTATGGTTTTTATTTTACAATTTTCTAACTTATAAAAAATTATAAAAATTATATTAATTATGTATATGTTGTGAATAAATTAATCTTCTAATTAAAGCAAATTAAAATCAAATTAAAAATACAAAAAAGTCACAAAATGCACAAAATACGGTATTTTATTCTCTATATAGTACCTTCAAAAATACATTGTGTACACTTGACCTCTTTTGACTTTGGGTGCTTCATGAAATTTGTAGATCTCGTCGACACGAGCAACTTTCATGTTGGCTACTTTTTCATTTGACTTCATTTAATATTCTTTTTTTCTTTTTTATTTTATTTTATTTTTATTAACCCTTTATTTTGTTTTATTTATTATTGTTTTATTTTAATTTTATTTATTTTTATTTTTTTTATTTCATTTTATTTTTATTTTCTCTTTCCCTTTTCCCTCTCATTTTCTCCCTATTCTTTCTTCTCTCCCCTTCTCTCACTCTTCACCTCACCAGGTCACGTGCGTGGCATGTGACCTCACTTCCATTTCCCAGGTCACGTGATCCGTACATGACCGCCTCCTCACCTCTCTCTTCTCTCTCCTAGGCATGTGCTCCGAATGTGCCTTCCCCTCCATCTCTCCGCATGCGCACTGCAAGTGACCTTCCCCCCTCTCCCCGTCCCTCTCTCCTCTCATGCGTTTGTCGTTACTGCTAGCTCCACACGCCCTCCGCCGAGATCCCTTTCTCCGATCATTACAAAGTTGTTCCCTCACCCGCGTAACTGCCACCTCCTCCTCCTATAACCGCTCCATTCCTGCTCTTCTGCCATGCCCATGCCCTCAAAAGACTAAGTATAGGGGCGATTCGACTTCCTATTTCTTTTCACTCAACTATGCTTGGTACGAGCTATGTCTTCATTTCACTTTGTGTCATGAGGACATAGCACAAGCTAAGTATATGAGTGGTTTTTATATATTTTATATACTTTATCCATAGCTCGTACTTAAATTATTTTCATCAAAAATTGGGTATGGGTTCAAGTTGTGTATATTATGTATACTATACAAAATTCTTGTGTACATAAGACATATTTTCAAAACTTTTTATAAAAGTTAGGGGGTATGACAAACTTTTATTCAATTAAAAAACAAACTCTGGTTTTATCCCTAACACTTTCACTCAAGACTTGAGGAATAAAAGAAACATGTTTATGTGGTCCTCTAATTCAAAGTTAACCGGCCTTAGTCATTAGGAATTTAGACTCAATAATCCACACTTCCATAAGTTTGAAAGATGTGAGTGCTATATTGCACATTTAATCTCTTCCTTTAAGAATATGATCAGTACATCACTTGCACAACTACATGAATGATGAGATGAGTTGAGATTTCAACTTAGGTACTGAGACTTGAGATTTATGTCTAGATCTGATTTTATGATACCCGAGGATGGTATAAAGTCGATGAAAGTTTCATGAAACCTGAGTGTCAGCAAACCCCAGCCAGTATGCAAACAAGTTCACATGTTATTTTTTGACACTGACCTATGAGCCTGGGTGTGATGAATTTAAATAATATTGATCAGTGTGCGCCAACTTGGTAAAACAATGGTGCTATCCTACAAAAAAAGTGTGAAAAGAGCTCTCAAATACAAGTCAATCTCAAAGAGCTTCAATCAAAGGAGAGCTTCAATCCACTTGGATCAAAGCTACTAGGACCAAGGAGTATGGCTAGCACCCAAAAAGGGCTTTACATCGTATAGTGATACAAGTATGGGTGTCAAAGGTATTTTAAGTACTCAAAAAAGACACGCCCCGGTGTACTCCCAGGAAAACAAGTGCAGAACTCCGAGCTCTCTTAACGGACGCATTGATCATCAAACAAAAAAACATGTGTTGAGTAATAAGGCACTCGAGAGGACTCTTGCTCCAATGTGAGGGAGAGAATAAAATACACAAACCTATGTCATCCGCAATCTGACCTTCCATCTACACTTTCAAGTATGTCAAACTATTGAGATGGTAGATTGAATGCAAGAACTAATTTATTCCCTAATGTTGAGGATTAGGCCTTGAGGAGAGTATCTTGGATCAGGAATTTGGGGTGACGTTTCAACTCGACTCTCATGATTGCAATACACACTAAATGTCATATCTCGTATGCTATATGTATAAGCACAGATTCTGATGATTAAAGAAGTTGGATCCATTTTAACTTGAGTTTGGTTCAACTTAGGATTATAGGACCACTAAAACCAAGGTTTCTTAATGAGACAAGTCTTGAATTTGCACTTACACAGTCAGGGATTAAACCTTCTAACTCACTAAAATTTGCTTGGGGATAAGCAGAGATCTAAGTATAGGGGTGTGATGAATCCATAATTTATCTACTTTATATGGAAATCTAAGCGAAATCTTCGTAATAATTCACTAATTAAAACCCTTAAATTATGTTAATTAACATTCATTAATTATGCTAAAATTAGGGTTAAAATCTTAATTAAATAATATGTGTTTTTGACCTTGATTGAGCTTATCATTTTATATACAAAAATCAATGACTTCGACCTAATTCTCCCTCTAATATATTCTTTTATTAATTAACTAATTTGACATAAAGAATTAAAATCCATAAAAATTGGAAGAAAATACAAAAATCTGATATTGTATTTTTTTTGTACATAGTTTATCTTTGTGGTTTTTATTTTACAATTTTCTAACCTATAAAAAATCTATAAAATTAGATTAATTATGTATATATTGTGAATAAATTAATATTATAATTAAAGAAAATTAAAATCAAATAAAATACAAAAAATCACAAATACAAAAAACGGTATTTTATTATCTATAGTGTACCTCCAAAAATATGTTTTGTACAGTTGGATGATGAAGCGGAAATCGGGAGGTCGTATTGATTCACAAGGCGAATCAACAGTCGTCGAATTGACCTCGTAAGAAATCCGAACTTCAATCAACAATTAACCCACAACAGATAAATCAAGCAATGAAAGTAAGTGTGCAGAGTTAAAATTTATTATAACTCTACAATGGATGTGTATAGTGTGCAAGCATGTAGAGGTCGAACACAGGGAACAAGCAGGACAGATTGGACAAATCAATGCACAAGGATGAGTGTGATGTATTTGCCTACAAGTGCTATTTTTGTTGGTTTTAATTTTATATTTTTTACTTGATTTTTTATTTTTTTTTAATTTTTATATTTTAATTTTTAATTTTCTAATTTTGCATCTTCTTTCTTTTTTATATATATTTTAAATTTTCTTTTCTTTTAATAAAATAAGTATACAATATAAGAAAAGGAAGAGATTGTATTTATAAAAAGAAGTAAAAATAGTCAAAATTCAGGAAACAAAAAATTTTAAGCTTTTTATATTTTTCTGATGTTTTTATGATTTTCTATATTTTTCGTAATTTTTTGGTATTTCTAAAGTCAAAATTACCGAAAATAGTGAATAAAATGCAAGTCCGAAATCAAAATGAGGATGAAAAATATCAAACAGAATAAAAAATTACTCAAATTAATTTTAAAACAAAGATAATAAAATGGAGAAAATTAAGAAAAAGAAATTGTATTTTTAGGATTTTTGTGGAATTTTTAAGATTTTTATGAAGTTTTTAGGGGTTTTGCTATTTTTAGGGTTGTATTTTTTTATGATTTTTGGAGTGAAGTTAAAACACGCAGAAACAAATAAAATCTGATTTTTTTTTGGAATTTTTCAAGGAGTTTTTATAATTTTTAGGTATTTTCTAATGCAGACAGTAAAGAAAATACATGTTTTTAAATTTTTATAAATACTAAAATGCAATAAAAATGCAAAATAAAATTATGGCGTGAAAGAGCACAAAACAGGAAGCTATGCTAATTTTTTTGGGATTTTTTAGGATTTTATAGATGCATGAAATAAATGCAAGAAACAAGAAGAAAATTCATTACTAGCATGTGTATTTCTGTAAATATTCCAAAGTCCAGGGGGTACATCAATTTTTCCACAAAAATATAACTTCAATAAAAACTCCGTGAACTAAATGTTAAATCCAAGACCCGCAAGGGTAACTATGCAAATTTTCCAAAGTCACGTGCATGCAGCACGTGACCTGGCAAGGACCTTTCTGTAAATAACCAAAATCTGGGGGCTTAACTGCAATTTCATCAAAATATTACAACATTATAAAATTATTCCTGGACTTAATAAAAATAACAGAAGTGTCAGGGCCCCCTCATAAAATTCCCCCACCCCACGTGCACGAGTCACGTGAGGTGACGTGGACAAAGACCTAAGTGCAATTATATAAACTACAAGGGTTTTTTTGCAAAAAAATACAAAATAATGAAACTACAGATGAAAGTTTATGTGCTAAAATTTAAATACAGAAAGGGCCAGGATCAAAAGTGCTAAATACCCAGGCTAAGCGGATCCGATGGCTGATCGCCCTTCACTTGCCACGTGTCGTATCTTAGAGTGTCGATGGCAGTTCGCAATGAACGACCAAGATCAGATCTGGTCGAAGCTTGGCCGAAGCGATCAACGTATGCGGCGGTCCAAGATCTGACGGTTGCTGTGCAATCTGGGCTCCGGCCATGATCCAACGGTGGATAGCCTAGGACAAAGAACAGGGAAGAGTCGCCGGCTGGGCGACTTTCCCCGCCCTCGATCTCCGCCTCTGACGCTGCTTCGAGCTCCCAAAATGGTCGGTCAGCTTCCTGCGACGGTCCTCCACATGCTCGGCGCTCCAAAAGGCTTCGACGATGGTCGGATCTCTCGTGAGGAGGCGGCGGAGCTGGGAGGCTCCAAGTACTCCGGCGAGAGGTCAAAACGAGCCCCCGGGTTCCTCTCGTTGCTTCTGGACCTGCACGAAGAGTTAAACCGTCGAGGGCAAAATGCCTCGGCTGTTGGCGAGCGAATGGTGCGGGAGACAGCAAGATGGAAGTCGGCCGAAGCCAACTCCGGCGAAGGGGTGTGATTTGGTGATCTGGGGTACGAAACACGAGACGGTGGATGGGGAATGATTCCTACGACTATGGCTAACCTAACAGATGCAAGAAAAATAGGGAAATAAAGTGATCTCAAAGGTGAAGTTCACCTGAGAAAGGACCTCGATGCAAGCTTTGCCGGAGGTGGTGGAGACCGCCTCGACGCCTCCTCGACCCGCCTGACGAGTGGAAAATAGAGTTGTCACCTCCATCTCCCAGTAGAGCACGAAAGGGGGAAGAAACCTGGTCAAAAGGGGCTCAAAAATCAAATGGAAAATCAAGGGTCTATTTGAAGGGTTGACGAACGACTGAGAAGAACGAGGCACAGCGGGTGATGCAGCGATCCCAAGATCGAAGGACTCTGTGGGGCGTGAATCATGGGTATATGGGCATGAAAAGTCCAGAAGGAAGTTACGCGAATGGATGAAAGATGAAGCCTCGAAAAAATTGAGAAATTAGACGTTGATCGCTTCGGATAATGAATGTGTATAGTGTGCAAGCATGTAAAGGTCGAACACAGGGAACAAGCAGGACAGATTGGACAAATCAATGCACATGGATGAGTGTGATGTATTTGCCTACAAGTGCTATTTTTTGTGAGTTTTAAATTTATATTTTTTACTTGATTTTTTGATTTTTTTTTTAAATTTTATATTTAAATTTTTAATTTTCTGATTTTGTATTTTTTTTCTTTTTATATATATATTTTAAATTTTATTTTCTTTTAATTAAAATAAGTATACAATATAAGAAAAGGAAGAGAATGTATTTATAAAAAGAAATAAAAATAGTCAAAATTCAAGAAATAAAAAATTTTAAGCTTTTTTATATTTTCTGATGTTTTTTATGATTTTCTATATTTTTCATAATTTTTTGGTATTTCTAAAGTCAAAAATACTGAAAATAGTGAATAAAATGCAAGTCCGAAATCAAAATGAGGATGAAAAATATCAAACAGAATAAAAACTACTCAAATTAATTTTAAAACAAAGATAATAAAATGGAGAAAATTTAGAAATAGAAATTGTATTTTTAGGATTTTTGTGAAATTTTTAAGATTTTTATGAAGTTTTTAGGGGTTTTGCTATTTTTAGGGGTTGTATTTTTTATGATTTTTGGAGTGAAGTTAAAACACGCATAAACAAACAAAATCTGATTTTTTTGGAATTTTTCAAGGAGTTTTTATAATTTTTAGGTATTTTCTAATACAGACAGTAAAGAAAATGCATGTTTTTAACTTTTTATAAATACTAAAATGCAATAAAAACACAAAATAAAATTATGGCGTGAAAGAGCACAAAACAGGAAGCTATGCTAATTTTTTTGGGAATAAATATTAAAACATTATAAAATTATTCCTGGACTTAATAAAAATAACAGAAGTGTCGGGCCCCCCCTCGTAAAATTCACCCACCCCACGTGCACGAGTCACGTGAGGTGACATGGACAGGGACCTAAGTGCAATTATATAAACTACAAGGGTGTTTTGCAAAAAAAATACAAAATAATGAAACTACATATGAAAATTTATGTGCTAAAATTTAAATACAGAAAGGGCCAGGGTCAAAAGTGCTAAATACCCAGGCTAATCGGATCTGACGGCTGATCGCCCTTCACTTGCCACGTGTCGTATCCTAGAGTGTCGATGGTAGTTCGCAACGAACGACCGAGATCAGATCTGGCCGAGATCTGGCCGAAGCTTGGCCGAAGCGATCAACGTACGAGGCAGGCTAAGATCTGACGGCTGCTGTGCAATCTGGGCTCCGGCCTTGATCCGACGGTGGATAGCCTAGGACGAAGAACAGGGAAGAGTCACCGGCTGGGCGACTTTCTCCGCCCTCGATCTCCGCCTCCGACGCTGCTTCGAGCTCCCAAAATGGTCAGTCAGCTTCCTGCGATGGTCCTCCACGTGCTGGGCACTCCAAAAGGCTTCGACGACGACCAGAGCTCTTGCGAGGAGGCGGCGGAGCTGGGGAGGCTCCAAGTACTCCGGCGAGAGGTCAAAACGAGCCCCCGGGTTCCTCTCGTTGCTTCTGGACATGCACGAAGAGTTAAATCGTTGAGGGCAAAATGCCTCGACGGTTGGCGGAGCGAATGGTGCGGGAGACAGCAAGATGGAATTTGGCTAAGCCAACTCCGGCGAAGGGGTGTGATTTGGTGATCTGGGGTACGAAACACGAGACGGTGGATGGGGAATGATTCCTACGACTATGGCTAACCTAATAGATGCAAGAAAAATTGGGAAATAAAGTGATCTCAAAGGTGAAGTTCACCTGAGAAAGGACCTCGATGGCAAGCTTTGCTGGAGGTGGTGGAGACCGCCTCGACGCCTCCTCGACCCGCCTGACGAGTGGAAAATAGAGTTGTCACCTCCGTCTCCCAATAGAGCACGAAAGGGGGAAGAAACCTGGTCAAAAGGGGCTCAAAAATCAAATGGAAAATCAAGGGTCTATTTGAAGGGTTGACGAATGACTGGGAAGAATGAGGCACAGCGGGTGATGCAGCGATCCAAAGATCGAAGCACTCCGTGGGGAGTGAATCATGGGTATATGGGCATGAAAAGTCCATAAGGAAGTTACGCGAATGGATGAAAGATGAAGCCTCGAAAAAATCGAGAAATTAGATGTTGATCGCTTCGGACAATGAATGTGTATAGCGTGCAAGCATGTAAACGTCGAACACAGGGAACAAGCAGGACAAATTGGACAAATCAATGCACAAGGATGAGTGTGATGTATTTGCCTACAAGTGCTATTTTTTGTGGGTTTTAATTTTATATTTTTTACTTTATTTTTGATTTTTTTAAATTTTATATTTTAATTTTTAATTTTCTAATTTTGCATTTTCTTTCTTTTTTTATATATATTTTAAATTTTCTTTTCTTTTAATAAAATAAGTATACAATATAAGAAAAGGAAGAGAATGTATTTATAAAAAAAAGTGAAAATAGTACAAATTCATGAAATAAAAAATTTTAAGCTTTTTTTATATTTTTCTAATGTTTTTATCATTTTCTATATTTTTCGTAATTTTTTGGTATTTCTAAAGTCAAACAAACTGAAAATAGTGAATAAAATGCAAGTCTGAAATCAAAATGAGGATGAAAAATATCAAACAGAATAAAAAATTACTCAAATTAATTTTAAAACAAAGATAATAAAATGGAGAAAATTTAGAAATAGAAATTATATTTTTTGGATTTTTGTGGAATTTTTAAGATTTTTATTAAGTTTTTAGGGGTTTTGCTATTTTTAAGGGTTGTATTTTTTTATGATTTTTGGAGTGAAGTTAAAACACGCAGAAACAAACAAAAACTGATTTTTTGAAATTTTTCAAGGAGTTTTATAATTTTTAGGTATTTTCTAATGCAGACAGTAAAGAAAATGCATGTTTTTAAATTTCTATAAATACTAAAATGCAATAAAAATGCAAAATAAAGTTATGGCGTGAAAGAGCACAAAACAGCAAGCAATGCTAATTTTTTTGGGAATAAATATTACAACATTATAAAATTATTCCCGGACTTAATAAAAATAACAGAAGTGTCGCCCCCCCCCCCCCCCCCGTGAAATTCCCCCACCCCACGTGCACGAGTCACGTGAGGTGACGTGGACAGGGACCTAAGTGCAATTATATAAACTACAAGGGTGTTTTTGCAAAAAATACAAAATAATGAAACTACAGATGAAAGTTTATGTGCTAAAATTTAAATACAGAAAGGGACAGGGTCAAAAAGTGCTAAATACCCAGGCTAAGCGGATCCGACGGCTGATCGCCCTTCACTTGCCACGTGTCGTATCCTAGAGTGCCGATGGCAGTTCGCAATGAACGACCGGGATCAGATCTGGCCGAAGCTTGGCCGAAGTAATCAACGTCTGAGGCGGGCCAAAATCTGACGGCTGATGTGCAATCTGGGCTACGGCCTTGATCCGACGGTGGATAGCCTGGGACGAAGAACCGGGAAGAGTCGCCGGTTGGGCGACTTTCCCCGCCCTCGATCTCCGCCTCCGACGCTGCTTCGAGCTCCCAAATGGTCGGTCAGCTTCCTGCGGTGGTCCTCCACGTGAGGGGCGCTCCAAAAGGCTTCGACGACGGCCGGAGCTCTCGCGAGGAGGCAGCGGAACTAGGAGGCTCCAAGTACTCCGGCGAGAGGTCAAAATGAGCCCCCCGGGTTCCTCTCGTTGCTTCTGGACCTGCACGAAGAGTTAAACCGTCGAGGGGCAAAATACCTCAACGGTTGGCGGAGCGAATGGTGCGGGAGACAGCAAGATGGAAGTTGGCCGAATCCAACTCCGGCAAAGGGGTGTGATTTGGTGATCTGGGGTACGAAACACGAGACGGTGGATAGGGAATGATTCCTACGACTATGGCTAACCTAACAGATGCAAGAAAAATAGGGAAATAAAGTGATCTCAAAGGTGAAGTTCACCTGAGAAAGGTCCTCGATGGCAAGCTTTGCCGGAGGTGGTGGAGACCGCCTCGACCCGCCTGATGAGTGGAAAATAGAGTTGTCACCTCGTCTCCCAGTAGAGCACGGAAGGGGGGAAGAAACCTGGTCAAAAGGGGCTCAAATATCAAATGGAAAATCAGGGGTCTATTTGAAGGGTTGACGAATGACTGGGAAGAACGAGGCACAACAGGTGATGCAACGATCCAAAGACCGAAGCACTCCGTGGGGCGTGAATCATGGGTATATGGGCATGAAAAGTCCAGAAGGAAGTTACGCAAATGGATGAAAGATGAAGCCTCGAAAAAATCAAGAAAATTAGACGTTCATAACTTCGGACAATGAATGTGTATAGCATGCAAGCATGTAGAGGTCGAACACAAGGAACAAGCAGGACAGATTGGACAAATCAATGCACAAGGATGAGTGTGATGTATTTGCCTACAAGTGCTATTTTTTGTGGGTTTTAATTTTATAATTTTTACTTGATTTTTATTTTTTTTTTAAATTTTAAATTTTAATTTTTAATTTTCTGATTTTGCATTTTCTTTTTTAATATATATTTTTAAATTTTCTTTTCTTTTAATAAAATAAGTATACAATATAAAGAAAAGGAAGAGAATGTATTATAAAAAGAAGTAAAAATAGTTAAAATTCAGGAAAAAAATTTTTAGCTTTTTTTATATTTTTCTGATGTTTTTATGATTTTCTATATTTTTCGTAATTTTTTTTGGTATTTCTAAAGTCAAAAAAACTGAAAATAGTGAATAAAATGCAAGTCCGAAATCAAAATGAGGATGAAAAATATCAAACTGAATAAAAAATTACTCAAATTAATTTTTTAAAACAAAGATAATAAAATGGAAAAATTAGAAATAGAAATTGTCTTTTAGATTTTTGTGGAATTTTTAAGATTTTTATGAAGTTTTTAGGGGTTTTGCTATTTTTAGGGGTTGTATTTATTTATGATTTTTGGAGTGAAGTTAAAACACACAGAAACAAACAAAATCTGATTTTTTTTGGAATTTTTCAAGGAGTTTTTATAATTTTTAGGTATTTTCTAATGCAGACAGTAAAGAAAATGCATGTTTTTAAATTTTTATAATACTAAAATGCAATAAAAATGCGAAATAAAATTATGGCGTGAAAGAGCACAAAACAGGAAGCTATGTTATTTTTTTTGGGAATAAATATTACAACATTATAAAATTATTCATGGACTTAATAAAAATAATAGAAGTGTCGGGCCCCCCTCGTAAAATTCACCCACCCCACGTGCACGAGTCACGTGAGGTGACATGGACAGGGACCTAAGTGCAATTATATAAACTACAAGGGTGTTTGCAAAAAAATACAAAATAATGAAACTACATATGAAAGTTTATGTGCTAAAATTTAAATACAGAAAGGGCCAGGGTCAAAAGTGCTAAATACCTAGGCTAAGCGGATCTGACGGCTGATCGCCCTTCACTTGCCACGTGTCGTATCCTAGAGTGCTGATGGCAGTTCGCAATGAATGACCGAGATCAGATCTGGCCAAAGCTTGGCCGAAGCAATCAACGTCCGAGGCGGGCCAAAGATCTGACGACTGATGTGCAATCTGGGCTCCGACCTTGATCCGACGGTGGATAGCCTAGGACGAAGAACAAGGAAGAGTTGCCGGCTGGGCGACTTTCCCGCCCTCGATCTCCGCCTCCGACGCTGCTTCGAGCTCCCAAAATGGTCGGTCAGCTTCCTGCGACGATCCTCCGTGTGCTGGGCGCTCCAAAAGGCTTCGACGACGGCCGGAGCTCTCGCTAGGAGGCGGTGGAGCTGGGAGGCTCCAAGTACTACGGCGAGAGGTCAAAACAAGCCCCCGGGTTCCTCTCGTTGCTTCTGGACTTGCACGAAGAGTTAAACCATCGAGGGCAAAATGCCCTCGACGGTTGGCGGAGCGAATGGTGCGGGAGACAGCAAGATGGAAGTCGGCCGAAGCCAACTCCGGCAAAGGGGTGTGATTTGGTGATCTGGGGTACGAAACACGAGACGGTGGATGGGGAATGATTCCTACGACTATGGCTAACCTAACAGATGCAAGAAAAATAGGGAAATAAAGTGATCTCAAAGGTGAAGTTCACCTGAGAAAGGACCTCGATGGCAAGCTTTGCCGGAGGTGGTGGAGACCGCCTCGACACGCCTGACGAGTGGAAAATAGAGTTGTCACCTCCGTCTCCCAGTAGAGCACGAAAGGGGGAAGAAACCTGGTCAAAAGGGGCTCAAAAATCAAATGGAAAATCAGGGGTCTATTTGAAGGGTTGACGAACGACTGGAAGAACGAGGCACAGCGGGTGATGCAGCTATCCAAAGATCGAAGCACTCCGTGGGGCGTGAATCATGTGTATATGCGCATGAAAAGTCCAGAAGGAAGTTACGCGAATGGATGAAAGATGAAGCCTCGAAAAAATCGATAAATTAGACGTTGATCGCTTCGGACAATGAATGTGTATAGCGTGCAAGCATCTAGAGGTCGAACACAGGGAACAAGCAGGACAGATTGGACAAATCAATGCACAAGGATGAGTGTGATGTATTTGCCTACAAGTGTTATTTTTTGTGGGTTTTAATTTTATATTTTTTACTTGATTTTTATTTTTTTTAAATTTTATATTTTAATTTTTAATTTTCTGATTTTACATTTTCTTTCTTTTTATATATATTTTAATTTTTTTTCTTTTAATAAAATAAGTATACAAAATAAGAAAAAGGAAGAGAATGTATTTATAAAAAGAAGTAAAAATAGTTAAAAACTCAGGGAATAAAAATTTTTAAGCTTTTTATATTTTCTGATGTTTTTATGATTTTCTATATTTTTCGTATTTTTTTGGTATTTTTAAAGTCAAAAATACCGAAAATAGTGAATAAAATGCAAGTCCGAAATCAAAATGAGGATGAAAAATATCAAACAGAATAAAAAATTACTCAAATTAATTTTTAAAACAAAGATAATAAAATGGAGAAATTTAGAAATAGAAATTGTATTTTTAGGATTTTTGTGGAATTTTTAACATTTTTATGAAGATTTTAGGGGGTTTTGCTATTTTTATGGGTAGTTTTTTATGATTTTTGGAGTGAAGTAAAACAAGCAGAAACAAACAAAATTTGGTTTTTTTTGGAATTTTTCATGGAGTTTTTATAATTTTTAGGTATTTTCTAATGCAGACAGTAAAGAAAATGCATGTTTTTAATTTTTTATAAATACTAAAATGCAATAAAAATGCAAAATAAAATTATGGCGTGAAAGAGCACAAAACAGGAAGCTGTGCTAATTTTTTTGGGAATTAATATTACAACATTATAAAATTATTCCTGGACTTAATAAAAATAACAGTAGTGTCGCCCCCCCCCCTCGTAAAATTCCCCCACCCCACGTGCACGAGTCACGTGAGATGACGTGGACAGGGACCTAAGTGCAATTATATAAACTACAAGGGTGTTTTTGCAAAAAAATACAAAATAATGAAACTACAGATGAAAGTTTATGTGCTAAAATTTAAATATAGAAAGGGCCAGGGTCAAAAGTGCTAAATACCCAGGCTAAGCGGATCCGACGGCTGATCGCCCTTCACTAGCCACGTGTCATATCCTAGAGTGACGATGGCAGTTCGCAACGAACGACCGAGATCAGATCTGGCCGAAGCTTGGCTGAAGCGATCAACGTCCGAGGCGGGCCAAGATCTGACGGCTGTTGGGCAATCTGGGCTCCGGTCTTGATCCGACGGTGGATAGCCTAGGACGAAGAACAGGGAAGAGTTGCCGGCTGGGCGACTTTCCCCGCCCTCGATCTCCGCCTCCGACGCTGCTTCAAGCTCCTAAAATGGTCGGTCAGCTTCCTGCGACGGTCCTCCGCGTGCAGGGCGCTCCAAAAGGCTTCGACGACGGTCGGAGCTCTCGCGAGGAGGCGGCGGAGCTGGGAGGCTCCAAGTACTCCGGTGAAAGGTCAAAACGAGCCCCCGGGTTCCTCTCGTTGCTTCTGGACCTGCACGAAGAGTTAAACTGTCGAGGGCAAAATGCCTCGATGGTTGGCGGAGCGAATGGTGTGGGAGATAGCAAGATGGAAGTCGGCCGAAGCCAACTCTGGTGAAGGGGTGTGATTTGGTGATCTGGGGTACGAAACACGAGACGGTGGATGGGGAATGATTCCTACGACTATGGCTAACCTAACAGATGCAAGAAAAATAGGGAAATAAAGTGATCTCAAAGGTGAAGTTCACCTGAGAAAGGACCTCGATGGTAAGCTTTGCCGGAGGTGGTGGAGACCGCCACGACGCCTCCTCGACCCGCCTGACGAGTGGAAAATAGAGTTGTCACCTCCGTCTCCCAGTAGAGCACGAAAGGGGGGAAGAAACCTGGTCAAAAGGGGCTCAAAAATCAAATGGAAAATCGGGGGTCTATTTCAAGGGTTGACGAACGACTTGGAAGAACGAGGCACAGCGGGTGATGCAGCGATCCAAAGATCGAAGCACTCCATGGGACGTGAGTCATGGGTATATGGGCATGAAAAGTACAGAAGGAAGTTACGCGAATGGATGAAAGATGAAGCCTCGAAAAAATTGAGAAATTAGATGTTGATCACTTCGGACAATGAATGTGTATAGCGTGCAAGCATGTAGAGGTCGAACACAGGGAACAAGCTGGACAGATTGGACAAATCAATGCACAAGGATGAGTGTGATGTATTTGCCTACAAGTGCTATTTTTTGTGGGTTTTAATTTTATATTTTTTACTTGATTTTTGATTTTTTTAAATTTTATATTTTAATTTTTAATTTTCTAATTTTGCATTTTCTTTCTTTTTTATATATATTTTAAATTTTCTTTTCTTTTAATAAAATAAGTATACAATATGAGAAAAGGAAGAGAATGTATTTATAAAAAGAAGTATAAATAGTCAAAATTCAGGAAATAAAAAATTTTAAGCTTTTTTTATATTTTTCTGATGTTTTTATGATTTTCTATATTTTCGTAATTTTTTGGTATTTCTAAAGCCAAAAATACTGAAAATAGTGAATAAAATGCAAGTCCGAAATCAAAATGAGGATGAAAAATATCAAACAGAATAAAAAATTACTCAAATTAATTTTAAAACAAAGATATAAAAATGGAGAAAATTTAGAAATAGAAATTGTATTTTTAGAATTTTTGTGGAATTTTTAAGATTTTTATGAAGTTTTTAGGGGTTTTGCAATTTTAGGGGTTGTATTTTTTATGATTTTTGGAGTGAAGTTAAAAACACGTAGAAACAAACAAAATCTGTTTTTTTTGGAATTTTTCAAGGAGTTTTTATAATTTTTAGGTATTTTCTAATACAGACAGTAACGAAAATGCATGTTTTTAAATTTTTATAAATACTAAAATGCAATAAAAACACAAAATAAAATTATGGCGTGAAAGAGCACAAAACAGGAAGCTATGCTAATTTTTTTGGGAATAAATATTACAACATTATAAAATTATTCCTGGACTTAATAAAAATAACAGAAGTGTCCTCCCCCCTCGTAAAATTCCCCCACCCCACGTGCACGAGTCACGTGAGGTGACGTGGACAGGGACCTAAGTGCAATTATATAAACTACAAGGGTGTTTTTGCAAAAAAAAGTACAAAATAATGAAACTACAGATGAAAGTTTATGTGCTAAAATTTAAATACAGAAAGGGTCAGGGTCAAAAGTGCTAAATACCCAGGCTAAGCGGATCCGACGGCTGATCGCCCTTCACTTGCCACGTGTCGTATCCTAGAGTGCCAATGGCAGTTCGCAACGAACGACTGAGATCAGATCTGGCCGAAGCTTGGCCGAAGCGATCAACATCCGAGGCGGGCCAAGATCTGACGGCTGTTGTGCAATCTAGGCTCCATCCTTGATCCGACGGTGGATAGCCTAAGACGAAGAATAGGGAAGAGTCGTCGGCTGGGTGACTTTCCCCGCCCTCGATCTCCGCCTCCGACGCTGCTTCGAGCTCCCAAAATGGTCGGTCAGCTTCCTGCGACGGTCCTCCACGTGTTGGGCGCTCCAAAAGGCTTTGACGACGGCCGGAGCGGCGGAGCTGGGAGGCTCCAAGTACTCCGGTGAGAGGTCAAAATGAGCCCTCGGGTCCTCTCATTGCTTCTGGACCTGCACGAAGAGTTAAATCGTTGAGGGCAAAATGCCTCGACGGTTGGCGGAGCGAATGGTGCGGGAGACAGCAAGATGGAAGTCGACCGAAGCCAACTCCGGCGAAGGGGTGTGATTTGGTGATCTGGGGTACGAAACACGAGACGGTGGATGGGGAATGATTCCTACGACTATGGCTAACCTAACAGATGCAAGAAAAATAGGGAAATAAAGTGATCTCAAAGGTGAAGTTCACCTAAGAAAGTACCTCGATGGCAAGCTTTGTCGGAGGTGGTGGAGACCGCCTCGACGCCTCCTCGACCCGCCTGACGAGTGGAAAATAGAGTTGTCACCTCTGTCTCCCAGTAGAGCACGAAAGGGGGAAGAAACCTGGTCAAAAGGGGCTCAAAAATCAAATGGAAAATCAGGGGTCCATTTTAAGGGTTGACGAACGACTGGGAAGAACGAGGCACAGCGGGTGATGCAGCGATCCAAAGATCGAAGCACTCTGTGGGCGTGAATCATGGGTATATGGGCATGAAAAGTTCAGAAGGAAGTTACGCGAATGGATGAAAGATGAAGCCTCGAAAAAAATCAAGAAATTAGGTCAAAAACCACAGTCTGACATGTGCCAGACCTCGATCAGAGAGTTGACCGAGGTCAACCAACGGAAGCTTCTGGTTGGTCCACGTGGACCAACCAGAAAATTCCTTGGTAAAAAGATTTGTTAATTCATTTTAAAATAGTAAATGAATTTATTAATTTTTTATTATCAAATAAAAAATGTTTATTATTTTATAAATTATTTTATGATGATTTTATTTATTTATTTGAGATTTAAAATTACAAGTCCCCTTTAAAGGGTTATATAGGTATATATATTAATATTTTATTTTTATTTTGTATATTTAATTTGTTTATTTTGGTTTATTATTTTATATATTTAAAAAAATTTATAAACTTCAATATAATTTTATTTTATTTTTCTAAAGTGTTTTGTACACTTAATAAAATATAAGTAGTAATTATATGGGTTTTTATCAGTTTTGCCCCTCCGAGATATCGCAATATCAGTTATGCCCCTATCTTTTTGGTAATATCAGTTGTGCCCCCGACTTCTTGCCAATATTTCACTTGTGCCCCTCAGAGGGGCATAACTGATAAAAATCTTATATCAGTTATGCCCCTCTGAGGGGCACAAGTGAAATATTAGCAAGAAGTCGGGGGCACAACTGATATTACCAAAAAGATAGGGGCATAACTGATATTGCGATATCTCAGAGGGGCACAACTGATAAAATCCCTAATTATATAGGTATCTTTTCAGGTATTATACAAGTGTATTGTATATAAGTATTTTATTTTTGTATTTTCTTTAGTGTTTTATTCTGATTTTAATGTACACATATATTATAAAAAATATTTACAAAATTATAAAAAAACATAAAAATAATTAACAATAAATAAAATGAATATTTTAATCTGTACAAGTATACGATAGGGGTCCAAAACCTAACTTTCAAACCTTAGCCCCGCAAAATACGAAACCACCTTCATTAAATAGTTTATTTCATATTATATACAATAAAAGATGATTTTGATGCATTTCGAGTTTTTATTCAAGAGATACATGTTTGGGAAGTTGGGATTCTGGAATCTTATTTAGATCATAACTTTTTATCTGTACATTATTTTTTACTGAAATCAATTTTGTATTTTTCTCTATTTAATTATCTATAACTTTTATGTACAAGTTTCTTTATTTGGAGTATAAAAAGTGGAACTAAAAAAAGGTCCTAAAATGACTAAAGGATGAATTAAATAAAAGGGATTTTATTGGTATTTTGACCCTTATCTCCCCCTACTTTATTCCTTATTGACCTATTCATCGAGATGCTTAGGTCTCGGGGATTCAGGTCATAAAATATTTACAATATTTTATTCTTTTTCTTTTCTTTTCTTTATTCTTTTATTTTGGCCTTAAAAATCATATTTTATACAGTATTTACATACACGTGCATGAATGCTAAAATGCGGGAATTAAGGGTATTTACATGCATTTGCCAGGGTTTTTGAGGCCAAAATGATAGAATAAAGATGATGGAATGTGGATTCATCATCCCCATATACTTGCCTTTGCTAGTCCCTAATAAACACTTATGTAATAAGTGCAGAAAAGAAAAACAAAGAAAAGAAAAAGAAGAAAGATGGATTAAGTTTAATTATCAAACTTGTCTTCACAAAATCAAAGTTTGGAGCTTAAGTCGGACCTTTAGAATTTTAGTGCGGGCAAAACCTTAATAGAGATCGGATTTGAAATCCAACAACCTTTGAGAATCCCAAAACTCTGCTCAAGTCTCCTCAATAGCCAGGTTATAAATATCTCAACTCATACGCAAACCCTTACGACTATGAATCTGACTCGTACGGTATAAGTGATAGTGTCTCTCCCCAACTAGAATGACAAAGAGACTGACTTCTCCAGTACGACAACCCAATGATTCCCCAATCCAATAACTCCTTCCTCAAGGAGTGGGGTATTCCCTTCTAAGTTCAAGTGGCAACCAGCTCAAGAGGAGGGGGTGAAGAGAAGAATGGACGGTAGCCAGTGTAGCTACCTATCTCTAGGATGCAAGACCAGTGTAGTCAAGTCATCCAGCTGCAGGCTCACATGATATGACTTTGAAGCTCAAGCTTGCTTATTGTCTATACAACATATTCACATACTCCGGCAGGCATTTTATTTTTGTACAGGCATGCCCATTTTTTAATACTATTTACAGCAGCATTTACATAGAGAGTTTTTCCTCTTGTGCCAGTAGATTATCCCTCTTTTGAAGCTTTATCGTAACACCCACTCTCCTGTCTTTAGAACAGCTCATCACTGGACGGGTTGGGGTGCACTTCCCTCCCTAGAGGAGGACAAATGTTTCCACTTGTGTACATCTCATACTGGTAAATCCAATCCCCTCACCACTCCAACTGAGTTGAGCCGTGTGAAAGGTGCAGGTGTCCAAGTTAGGTCATTACCAACAAGAGTCGTGCGTATGCTTCGAAATACTCTACTTAGGCAGTCAAGAATCCATTGGACCAAGTCCTGTGATCCTCAAAGAATTAAGTCAACTAGATCTGAAGTACCTCAATTCCAGTTCCTATAAGGTTCATGTTATTAGGTAGATTTTAAGGTCCAACCAAGCTCCAATCTTCAGATTTTACTTAGACTAGTTCAACTATCAAACTCAATCCGAAAAATGCTCGTGCTATGCAGAGAATTCAGAAAATATTTTTGTGATGCAATTTTCAAAGATTTCGAACTTTTTATGGATTTTTGAAAAGGATGATGCATATGCATTTTTTTGTATTTTTAAAAAGATTCTTCAAATGTTTTTGGGTATTTTAATTATGCAAATGTTTTTAGTATTTTTCAAATGAAAAGATTTTGGCTAAAAACTTGGTCAAAATATTTACATAGGGATGCAACTCATATTTACAAGAAGTAGATTTTAGGAATTTACAGGGGTAAGTGGTAAATTTTATAAATATATATATATATGTGTGTGTGTGTATGTGTGTGTGTGTATAATGAATTTTGGTGTGATGTATATATTCTGCAAACTTGTTTGAAAATCATTTTACCAACAATTTTGAAAAACTACAGTCCAAAATAATTTTTACAAACATTTTTACAAATCTGTACACACATTTAAAAATCATTTTGCAAAAGTTTTTCAAACAGTATATATATATATATATTTTTTCAAAATCTTTTTGCAACCATTTTTCAAACTATTTGCAAATCATTTTTCAAACACTTTATTTCACACAAAGAAAAATAAAAGTTTCAAACCAAACAATTTTTACAAAGGTTGAAAACATGTAACAAAACGTTTTCCAAATAGTTTTCAAAATATTATCACAATGATTTTCAAACTATTTTATCAAACATTTTGCAAAAAAAAAATTCACCTGATTTATTAATCAATAGATACAAAAAGAATTTGAGGAATAATAGCATCTTTTTATTAAGTGTTTTTAATGAATTTTTAGCTATAAAAATTCGAAAGTACGAGTTTTGGCTAAAGTATATACGCAGTATATACGACCCCCCTATACTTAGCTTGAGCTATGTCCTCATAGATCGGAGAGAACAAGAGAAGACATAACTCATACTAAGTATAGGAAAATCTAATAAATGAATAAATAAGGAATGAATGAGTAAGTAAACCAATGTGAAGTCGACCGTCCCCCCTATACGTAGGATCAAATAATCCTAAGTATAGCACACTATACACAAAGCAGAGAGGGTCAAGGGTGGGAATGAACAGATCGTACTCAGATTGTCTCCCCCTATACTTAGGGTAAGATATCCCTGAGTATAGACAAGAAGAGGAGACAATGGAGAGGATCGAAAAGAATGAAAACTCAGGGTGCACACCCCCCTATACTTAGGACAAGGTACATCTTAAGTATAGAAGACTGACAAAAAGGGGCGACACTTGTTTGATAGATAAAGAAGATAGAAAAGGAAAAGAAGAAAAGAAGAAAAGAGAATAAACAGATCACGGCTCAGTGTGTGCACCCCCCTATATTTAGGACAAGGCATATCTTAAGTATAGCAAAATCATAAGATGGCGACGGGGTGGCAAACATAACGGGAGAATGAATGAATGATATGATATGAACATATGGATCTATACAGTGGAAGATGGGCGTGATAATCATGCATGAGATGTAGGTGATATGAGTCAAAGAGCACATCTTATACCAGATGAATGGGGGCAACGTCAACGGTCGACGAATCATGATCTAGATATAGTTTCAGGCGCTGACCGTTAACTCGAAAGGTAGAGGAAGATGACAACTCGAATATATCTATACTGCCATTGTCATGTACCTTTCTGACCACATAAGGACCTTTCCATTTACTCTGTAATTTCCCTGGAAATAATTTCAACCTAGAATCAAACAACCATACACGCTGATCGGGCTCAAACTGTTTTATGGCTGATATGAGAATCGTGCCATATCTTCCCTTCTTCCTTGTATTGTAAGCTGCTCGAAAAGGTTGTGTCTCTCAGTTCCTCCAAGGCTGCCAACTCTGCTTTCCTCTGTTCTGCTATACTCTCAGGATCCAGTAATAACTCTGTGACTGGGCTCAAACTGTTTATGGCTGATATGAGAATCGTGCCATATCTTCACTTCTTCCTTGTACTGTAAGCTGCTCGAAAAGGTTGTATCTCTCAGTTCCTCCAAGGCTGCCAACTCTGGTTTCATCTGTTCTCCTATACTCTCGGGATCCAGTAATAACTTTGTGACTGCCCATAGTGATTTGTGCTTGATTTCCACTGCAAATGGCACGGCTTGACATATACGAGACGAAAGGGAGATGTCCCTAATGGTGTCTTGAAGGAAGTCCGATAGGCCTACAAGACCGAGTCCAAAAGTTGTGACCATTCCTTTCGGTTTGAGCGGACTACATTCTGTAGAATAGTCTTGATCTCCCTGTTCAATACTTCAGCAAGACCATTGGTCTGAGGGTGATAAGGAGTGGCAACACGATGGTCAATGCTGAACTCATCTGTAATGGCCCTTACCTTATCGTTGATAAAGTGAGACCCCCTGTCTGAAATCAGAACTCTAGGTACCCCAAACCGTGAAATGATATTTTTCTTCAAAAATCAACACATAGTCTTAGTATCTGCGGTTCGGGCGGGGATGGCCTCGACCCAACGACTCACATAATCCACAGCAAGCAGAATGTACTCAAACCCTTGACTCTTGGGAAATGGGCCCATGAAATCAATCCCCCATGCGAAAACCTCACAAAAGTGAATGGGCTGCATGGGCATCATATCTCTCTGTCCGCAAGTACCCATCTTCTGACAGTCAGTACATCTCTTCACGAATTCATCGGAATCCTTGAAGAGAGTAGGCCACAAAAGGCCAGATTGGAGCACTCATCCATTGTCTGTCTCACAGAATGATGTCCTCTTACCTCAAGCTAGTGGCAGTAGGTGAGGACGCTATGTTGCTCTTATTGAGGAATACACCTCCTCCAAATACTATCCCCTCCTTCATGATAAAGGATGGGATCCTCCCAATGGTATGACTTGGCCTTCGCAAGGAAGGTCTCAAGTCGTTTCCTGGGCCAACCTTGTGGAACCGTCTTACGACAAGATAGTTCACAATGTCGGCGTACCATGGAAGCGAGGCAATAGCAAAGATCGCCTCATCTGGAAATGTCTCTGTAATATGTGCACTGGGCTCAGATTCCTCAAGGTTCTCTAATCGGGAGAGGCGATCCGCCACCACATTCTTAACTCCAGGTTTATCCTTAATCTCAATATCAAACTCCTAGAGCAGAAGGATCCATCTGGTAAGACGATCTTTGGCATCCTTCTTTGCCATGAGGTACCGGATGGTGGTGTGACCTATACAGATAGTCACATTTGATCCCATAATATATGATATGTACTTATCCAAAGCAAAGACTACAGCTAGCATCTCCTTCTCAGTCACGGTGTAATTCCGTTGAGCGGCATCCAAAGTCCGGCTAGCGTAGTGAATGGCATGCGGTAATCCATCCCTCCTCTGTCAGAGCATAACCCCTACGACAAAATCAGAAGCTTCCGTCATGATCTAAAATGGGAGAGACCAATCGGGTGGCTGAAGGACAGGAGCCTTAACAACTAGATCTTTGAGAGTCTCGAATGATGCAAGACACTTATCATCTACAATGAACTCGGTGTCTTTTGTCATCAAATCAGTGAACGGTCAGGCAATACGACTAAAGTCATGAATGAACCGTCGGTAGAAACCGACATGCCCCAGAAAAGATCGCAATTGACGCAGATTGGACGGTGGATTGAGTTTTCTAATGATATCCACCTTTGCCGGATCAACCTCCATGCCCCTGTTGGAGATGATATGACCAAGGACCGTCCCTTGAGTCACCATAAGCGACTCTTCTCCCAAGACAAGACAAGATTGACCTCAATGCAGCGCTGAAACACACGGTCTAGGCAGTCAAGACAAGCATCAAACCCATAGCCATAGACCGAGAAGTCATCCATGAAGACCTCTAAACAGTCAACCACCATGTCCGAGAAGATGGACAACATGCACCTTTGGAATGTCGTTGGGCGTTACACAAACCAAAAGGCATCCGTCTGAAAGCATATGTCCCAGATGGACAGGTGAATGTCGTTTTGTCCTGGTCTTAGGACGCAATGGCCACCTGGTTATAGCCGGAGTACCCGTCAAGAAAACAATAGTGACTCTTCCCAGCTAGCCTCTCGATAATCTGATCAATGAATGGTAGTGGGAAATGATCCTTCTTGGTGGCCTCATTCAATCGTCTGTAGTCCACACATACCCTCCAAGAAGTGGGTAACCGAGTAGATATCTCCTCTCCAGACTCACTCACAACTGTAGTGATACCCGTCTTCTTGGGTACCACGTGTAATGGACTAACCCACTTGGAGTCGGAGATGGGGTAGATAAAATCGTCGCTCCACCATTTTGATATTTCCTTCATGACCACATCTCGAAGATTCGGATTCAGCTGTCGTTGGAACTCACGTGAGGGCTTAGCGTCCTCTTCGAGGTAGATATGGTGGGAGTACAGGGCTAGGCTAATCCCCTGGAGATCAGCTATACTCCATCCTATAGCCTTGCAGTTTCTTTCAAGAACCTCCATCAAACGAGATTATTGCTCTCCAGTCAAATCTGCTGAGATAATGACCGGGTGCATATCTGGATCACCCTACAAGGAATCTATACTTAAGCGACTGCGGCAAGGGCTTCAATTCCGGGCAACTGGGAGGTGGCAAATCTGGCTTCTAATATGTTTGAGTGAAGGCTACCATATCTGCATGAGAGAACTCTTGTTGTACGTGCAAATCCGACGAAGGAAACCCTGTTGGAATATCTCTAAACTGTATCGGTTCGCTCTCCATCCTAGCTGTCGGCTCGGAAGGAATCAGACATCGTAAGTAATCACCAAAGTCATCCCAATCGATGTCTGAATCTGAGGGATCTGAACTAGAAGAAAACGCATAAAAATACGCTTCACCACGCATCCCGTAACTGTAGGCCTCTAATGTATCCTCTGCCAGGGGTGTGCTATCCAAACTCTCGACTACCATAAGCTGTACGTACTCTGAATATGTCGGCAAGGTGAGGGCTCATGCTACTGGATCTGCCCAAATTGCTTCATCATCGGTCATCACAAAGTCACACTCCTGGTGGACGTCTCGCTCAGCCTCTGTCATCTGCTTTGTGTCACTGGACTGCTCTGGGTATGCTGAATCTCACACTCTGGTTTCATCGATCGTCTCTCAACAAAGTCCACTGAGAATTTCAGGCCCTGAATGGTAACGACTACGTCTCTCAGCAACCCCTTAAGCCTCTTAATAGACCTATCAGCAAACTGAAGGATCGTCCTACTCCGATGGAGAGGGCCAAACTCGAATCGGTCAAGTAAGGCTGTCGGAAGGAGGTTGATTGAACAACCACTGTCTAATAGAGTACGATCAAACTGATGCTCCTGAATCTTGCATCTAACATAGGAAGCTCCTGCATCGGGTTTCTTGGCTGGCAGTATGTTCTGAATGGCAAAGCATGTGGCATGGGTAAGCACATGGATTTCTCCTCTGTTGTTCCTCCTCTTCCTGTGTATTGTAGTCTTCTCTCTCGAGTTCTTTTGAAAGAGGGGGATGTGCTCTAGTGCCTCCTGTAGAGTCGGTTGAATCTGAAATCTATCAATCATCTGGTTGTTGAACTCTAACTGATGAGTCTTTTTTGGATTTTCTTTTTTATTCCTCTTCGCCAAGTGGAGTGCTTGAGGGAAGGGTATGGTAGGGGCCTCCTCATATGTAGGGCTAGTAAGCGATTCATGTGCCTGTGAAGGAATGGAATCCATAGAAAGATCATCATGCAACATATTTGGACTCGGAGTAGATGAAGAAACCTTTCCTTTATTCATATTTTTGTTCTTTTTCTTATTACCACAGTCCTGAGATACAAAAGGCGGCAACACAACAGGTGGAAGTTCAATAAAAGTAGAAGTGATGGCATCAGTACCACCCACGGCATCTGTCTTCACGGCATCAGCACCACGCTCTGGCTCAGCATCAAGTAAAACGGTGGCATCAGCACCACCGCCTGCATCTGGAGTCACGATGGCCTCAGTACCATCAACTGGATCTCTGTCCTTAGTGGCATCAGCACCACCATCATCAACATCATTAGTGGCATTAGCACCGCGATTCTCCTCATTTGGCGCTCTTGGTTCCTCGTGTGGTTGTCTCTTAGATGAGGCACCGTCGGCTGGCATCCTACCGCTCCTAGTAGTCACGAAATCAACATCACATATAAAAAGACATGCCATTCAAAGAGTCACTAGGGGTGGTATTATCTGTAGATTGTACCTGCTCAGATTTCCTCTTCAAATTATTCATATTAGGCACGATCTGTGCTGATATGGCAGCCTTGCCCTTGATGATATCCCTCATCTCCTGCCAGAACTCATCCATTTCCCACTGGAAGGATGCATGATGTTCAGAGAGCAAGTGGACGAGGTCATCAAGAGCTGGGATCTCGAAGGCAGGTGTCGGAGAACCGGAAGTGTTCCCATGCTGGAAATGAGGCTGTTGCTGCTGTGAATAGTAAGGGGGAGGCTGGGAGTATGGCTGGTGAGGCTGCTGACGCTGCCTCCACTGTTGTCCCTGATAAAAGGGACGAGGACCCTGCTGGTACTACTGCTGGGAGTGATAGGGCTGCTGTTGTTGGATGTTCTGAGTGCCATGATCGGGAGGTTGCTGTTGGGATGAGGTGCCTCCGGTGGTCTAACGAAATTCGGGGTGATCGCGATGAAACTCGGCCGGTTGTGGGTACCGATCGTACCAAATCCCATTGACCTCCATCAATGGCTCCTGCTCAACGGGTGGTGGAGGAAGAACTGCCAGTGGCTGATCCGGTTGGTAAACCACCATCTGAGGTCCTGAGATGGTGGCGACACTTCATAGATGGCCCAAACCTCGTCTTCACCCTTGGAAAAATATGATCCACTACAAGAGGCATTCACAAGCCTTTGCAGCTCCAGTGTCAACCCACATAAGAAACTCTGAACTAGGATGGGCTTGGATATCTCGTGATGTGGACACCGATCAATGAGCTCTCTAAATCGATCCCAAGCCTCATGGAACTGCTCATTCGGGATAATAGTGAAGTTGCTGATCATAGCTCGTGCTGCGTTGCTCCGGCCGAGAGGGTAGTACTTATTCAAGTACGCGATCCGGAGCTGCTCCCAAGATGTGACATACCTCCCAATATGCTTAAGCCAATAGGCCGCTCTGTCAGCTAATGAGAATGGGAAGGCAGTCATCTTAATTGTGTCCTCGTCCACCAATCTGTCGTGGACAATGCTACAGATCATCTCAAACTCCTGCAGATGGAGATGAGGCTCCTCGGTGGCTAGCCCATGAAACTTGGGTAACAACAGAATGGTCTGCAGGCAAAGCTCGAAGTTCCAGACAATGGGAGGAAGCTGGATCCATCGGTGAGTGAGGGTTGCAGCTGGGTTGTGCAACTGCCTCATGGTCCTCGGCGGTGGCCCCTCCTGCAGAGGGTCTACTCCTTCTCTGCATTCTGCTTGTGGTATCTCTCCACTGCCATCAGGTATTTCTGCTCTGTCCTCTTGCATCTACGCCAGCTCTCTCATGATGTCACCCATGAAGGCTCCCTGGTCTCTGATCTGTCTCTGCATGGTCTCCAAACAAGCTAACAAGGAATTGTTGATGGCAGTATGGTCATATACATATGGAGGCGGTCCCTGCTCATCTGGGCATCCCTGACTGCTGGCCATATCTTGGGTCTCTGCAAAGGCAAAAGTACCCATCTCAGGTGTCGTCAAATGTCCAAAACTCTGTGCTGCACTAAACTCTGACACCACGGGACTGGTTGAAGAAGAAGGGTGGTCGAGGGGGAACAAGGTGGACGTAAACTCAGGCTCGAAGAGTGGGTCTAAACTCCCCGAAGCTGACCTAGATGAGTAGGGAGGAGTGCTCGATAGCGGTGCCGCCAGACGTGGCCAATGGGATCTCCTTCCCATCATCGTGATCTGGATAAAAAGGGCGGACGAGTTCTGGAATGCAAACAAGATGTGAAAATAAACCCCCAATTCACCTACGCAACTCTGAGATGATGACCGTGCAGGCTCGGTCATTTATCTTGTCAATTTTATTTAGGTGATCAATCAATCTATTAAAGCGATTAAGCGAGCTATTAGGAGCCCGACTCTCCTAGATGATTATCTCGATCCCAAATTAGATCTTTCCCACCCATTATGAATTGCAGACCATTTACCAGCTACCCGATCAATTCACTCTGCTAAGGACGTCGTGGTCCGCTTTACCGGTTACCGGAGAGATCCTCACTGAAGAACGACTAACCAAGACCAATAGTCAACTAGAATTTCGAGCGTGGCTCTATCCTAGTGTGTGGGTCACTCTCTTGCTTCAGATAAATAAACCAAGGAGGGAGTTACTCTCCCCAAGACAAAATTTTGAGTGAGGTGAGTTTTAAAGTCAAGTTTGCATTAGCAGACCCAAATTTTATTATTATCACTTTTTTTAGTATTTTTCTGAAGAAAACAATGCTTAATGAATTTTCCGATTTCCTTGGTTATTTTGAGTCCAATAAAACAGAGGAGGAAGTCGGAAAAGCCGATGTGCGATCAAACACGATGATGCATACAAAGTAAGAAAGGCGTACCTTGCTCTAGCACTCTACATGTAGGGTGATCCGTGCGTAAATTAAAAGACAAGAAATAAACTACCCATATGATGCACTGAGGAAATCATCCCTAGATGAGCAATTTCTATTAATCGTGAAGCACTAGTAGCTACCGACTAGGAAGGGAAATCGGAGTCCGGTCTAGGAAGCCGATCAGTGTCCACTACAGTAGATCCTGCCAGCGATGTATACGACCTCTCTCGGCACATGGTCTCTAGTCCCAGTCAAATACCGTTTTAAGTGAATTTTAGCTAAGTCAAATTATGTTATATAGGTACAGGCAAAAATATTAAGTGCGGGGCCTTAGCTAACTACGTCACAATCAATAAAAACTCTTAAATCTAGGGGCTAAATCTGTGTGAATCAAAATAAAATAAAATTCGGATAAAACAAAACCGGTGAGAAGACCGCAAAAGCCGATGAGGCCCTCAAGGGAACAATCCCTCAGGCAATGGACCTCGTGAAGTATCGAAGTGTTGAAGTGTTCGAGAGTCCTATTTAAGTTACAAATTAAGAGTCACTCTCTCACTTAAATTACAGAAATATAGATAATAAAGCTAAGTCTACAAAATCTCTCTAAGTCCTCTTTGGTGCAAGAGTAGCAGCCGAAGCCGGCTTCACGTGGGTGCGCAGGCGTCTAGAGAAGAGCGCCACCCTTGATCCACGGTACCTCGTACAAAGTCAACAAAGAGAATGGTTAGACAATTCAAACAATATGTATCAAAAATAAGGAAAATAAATGTGGCCAAAATGTAGACAAATAATCACAAACAAGCTCAAATAAATCTGATCTATATGTTGTTGCTCCCCGGCAACGGTGCCATTTGATGAAGTGGAAAATCGGGAGGTCGTATTGATTCACAAGGCGAATCAACAGTCGTCGAATTGACCTCACACAAAATCCGGACTTCAATCAACAATTAACCCACAACAGATAAATCAAGCAATGAAAGTAAGTGTGCGGAGTTAAAATTTATTATAACTCTACAATGAATGTGTATAGTGTGCAAGCATGTAGATGTCGAACACAGGGAACAAGCAGGACAGATCGGACAAATCAATGCACAAGGATGAGTGTGATGTATTTACCTACAAGTGCTATTTTTTGTGGGTTTTAATTTTATATTTTTTTATTTTACATTTTTTTAATTTTATATTTTAATTTCTACTTTTTTGGTTTTATATTTTCTTTATTTATATATATATTTTATATTTCTTTTCTTTCAATAAAATAAGTATATAATATAAGAAAAGAAAGAGAATATATTTATAAAAAGAAGTAAAAATAGTCCAAATTTAGGAAACAAAATATTTTTAAGCTTTTCATATTTTTCTGAAGTTTTTATGATTTTTCTATACTTTTCCTAATTTTTTTGTATTTTTAAAGTCAAAAATACTAAAAATAGTGAATAAAATGCAAGTCTGAAATCAAAATGAGGATGAAAAATATCAAACAGAATAAAAAAATTCCAAAAATTAATTTAAAACAAAGATAATAAAATGGAGAAAATTCAGAAATAGAAATTATATTTTTAGGATTTTTGTGGAATTTCTAAGATTTTAATGAAGTTTTTAGGGGTTTTGTTATTTTTAGGGGTTTTCTTTTGAATTTTTTATGATTTTTGGATTGAAGTTAAAACACATAGAAACAAACAAAATGTGATTTTTTTGGAATTTTTAAAGTGGTTTTATAATTTTTAGGTATTTTCTAATGCAGACAGTAAAGAAAATGCATGTTTTTGAATTTTTATAAATATTAAAATGCAATAAAAAAATGTAAAATAGAATTATGGCGTGAAAGAACAACAAAACGGGAAGCTATACTAATTTTTTTGGGATTTTTTATGATTTTATAGATGCATAAAATAAATGCAAGAAACAAGAAGAAAAATCATTACTAGCAGGGGTATTTCTGTAAATATGCCAAAGTCCATGGGGTACATGCAATTTTTCCACAAAAATATAACTTCAATTAAAACTTTGTGGACTGAATGTCAAATCCAATACCCGCAAGGGTAACTGTGCAAAATTTCCGAAGTCACGTGCACGCAGCACGTGACCTAGCAAGGACCTTTCTGTAAATAACCAAAACCTAAGGGCTTAACTGCAATTTCACCAAAATATTACAAAGTGATAAAATAGTTCATGGACTTAATAAAAATAACAGAAGTACAGGTGCCCCTCGTAAAATTCCCCCACCCCACGTGCACGAGTCACGTGAGGTGACGTGGAAAGGGACCTAAGTGCAATTATAGAAACTACAAGGGTGTTTTTACAAAAATTACATAATAATTAA
The DNA here is from genome assembly GCA_037367405.1 of Ottelia alismoides. Taxonomy (NCBI): domain Eukaryota; kingdom Viridiplantae; phylum Streptophyta; class Magnoliopsida; order Alismatales; family Hydrocharitaceae; genus Ottelia; species Ottelia alismoides. The sequence goes on along the minus strand of JAZKJV010001476.1, from coordinate 137,317 downwards.
ACAACAGATGAAAGTTTATGTGCTAAAACTTAAATACAAAAAGGGCCTGGGTCAAAAGTGTGAAATACCCATGCTAAGCGGATCCGACGGCTGATCTTCATTCACTTGCCACGTTTGTGTTCTGGAGTGTCGATGGCAGTTCGCAACGAACGACCAAGATCAGATCTGGCCGAGGCGGGCCAAGATTCGACGGTTGTTGTGCAATCTGGGCTCCGGCCTTGATCCGACGACGGATAGCCTAGGACGAAGAACAGGGAAGAGTCGCTGGCTGGGCGACATTCCCCACCCTTGATCTCGACCTCTGACGCTGCTTCGAGCTCCCAAAATGGCCAGTCAGCTTCCTACGATGGTCCTCCATGTGTTGGGCTCTCCAAAAGGCTCCAGCGACGGCCGGAGCTCTCACGAGGAGGTGGCAGAGCTGGTAGGCTCCAAGTACTCCGGCGAGAGGTCAAAACGAGCCCCCAGGTTCCTCTCGTTGCTTCTGGACCTGCATGAAGAGTTAAACCGTCGAGGGCAAAATGCCTCTACGGTTGGCGAAGCGAAATGGTGTGGGAGACGGCGAGATGGAAGTCGGCCGAAGCCAAACTCCGGCGAAGGGGTGCGATTTGGTGATCTGGGGTACGAAACACGAGACGACTGATGGGGAATGATTCCTACGACTATGGCTAACCTAACAGATGTAAGAAAAATAGGGAAATAAAGAGATCTCAAAGGTGAAGTTCACCTGAGAAAGGACCTCGACGGTAAGCTTTGCTGGGGGTGGTGGAAACCGCCTCGACGCCTCCTCGACCCGCCTGACGAGTAGAAAATGGAGGTGTCACCTCCGTCTCCCGCTAGAGCACGAAAGGGGGTAGAAACCTGGTCAAAAGGGTTCAAAAATCAAATGGAAAATCAGGGGTCTATTTGAAGGGTTGACGAACAACTGGGAAGAACAAGGCACAACGGGTGATGCAACGATCCAAAGATCGAAGCACTCCGTGGGCGTGAATCATGGGTATATGGGCATGAAAAGTATAAAAGGAAGTTATGTGAATGGATGAAAGATGAAGCCTCGAAAAAATCCAGAAATTGGGTCTCAAAAACCACGGTCTGACATGTGCCAGACCTCGATCAGAGAGTTGACCGAGGTCAACCAACGGAAGCTCCTGGTTGGTCCACGTAGAGCAACCAGAAAAATCCTTGGCAAAAAGATTTGTTAATTCATTTTAAAATAGTAAATGAATTTATTAATTTATTATTATTAGATAAAAAATGTCTATAATTTTATAAATTATTTTACGATGATTTTTATTTATTTTTTCTAGATTTAAAAGTACAAGTCCCCTTTTAAGGGTTAATAGGTATATATATCTATATATTTTAATATTTTATTTTTATTTTGTATATTTAATTTGTTTTTTGGTTTATTATTTTATATATTTATAAATTATTTTTATAAACTTAAATATATTTTTATTTTATTTTTTTGAAGTGTTTTGTACACAATAAAATAGAAGTAGTAATTATATAGGTATCTTTACATGTTTTATACCTATGTATTGTTTATAAGTATTTTATTTTTATATTTTCTCTAGTATTTTATTCTGATATTAATGTACACATATATTATAAAAAATTTTACAAAATTAAAAAAAATTATAAAAATAATGAACACTAAATAAAATGAATATTTTAATATGTACAAGTATACAATAGGGGTCCAAACCTAACTTTCAAACCGTAGCTCCGCTAAATATGAAATCACCTTCATTAAATATCTTATTTAAAATTATATACAATTAAAGGTGATTTTGATGCATTTCGAGTTTTTATTCGAGAGATACAGGTTTGGGAAGTTGGGATTCTGGAATCTTATTTAGATCATAACTTTTTATCTGTACATTATTTTTTAGTGAAATCAATTTTGTATTTTTATTTATTTATTATCTATAACTTTCATGTACAAAGTTTCTTTATTTGGAGTATAAAAAGTGGAACTAAACAAAAGGTCCTAAAATGACTAAAGGATGAATTAAATAAAAGGGATTTTATTGGTATTTTGACCCTTATCTCCCCTTACTTTATTCCTTGTCGACCTATTCATCGAGATGCCTAGGTCTCGGGGTTTCGGGTCATAAAATATTTACAATATTTTATTCTTTTTATTTTCTTTTCTTTATTCTTTTATTTTGTCTTTAAAAACATATACAGTATTTACATACACATGCATGAATGCTAAAATGCGGGAATTAAGGGTATTTACATGCATTTGCCAGGGTTTTTGAGGCCAAAATAATAGAATAAAGATGATGGAATGTGGATTCATCATCCCCATATACTTGCCTTTGCTAGTCCCTAACAAACACTTATGTAATAAGTGCAGAAAAGAAAAACAAAGAAAAGAAAAAGAAGAAAGATGGATTAAGTTTAATTATCAAACTTGTCTTCACAAAATCAAAGTTTGGAGCTTAAGTCAGACCTTTGGAATTTTAGGGTGGGCGGAACCTTAATAGAGATAGGATTTGAAATCCAACAGCCTTCAAGAATTCCAAAACTCTGCTCAAGTCTCCTCAATAGCCAGGTCAGAAATATCTCAACTCATACGCAAACCCTTACGACCATGAATCTGACTCGTACAATGTAAGTGATAGTGGCTCTCCCCAACTAGAATGACAAAGAGATTGACTTCTCCAATACGACAACCCAGTGATTCCCCAATCCAATAATTCCTTCCTCGAGGAGCAGGGTATTCCCTTCTAAGTTCAAGTGGCAACCATCTCAAGAGAAGGGGGTGAAGAGAAGAATGGACGGTAGCCAGTGTAGCTACCTATTCTAGGATGCAAGACTAGTGTAGTTAAGTCATCCAGCTGCAGGCTCACATGATATGACTTTGAAGCTCAAGCTTACTTATTGTCTATACAATATATTCACATACTCCAGCAGGCATTTTATTTTTGTACAAGCCTGCCCATTTTTTAATACTATTTACAGCAGCATTTACATAGGGAGTTTTTCCTCTTGAGCCAGTAGACTACTCTTTTGAAGCTTTATCGCAACCCACACTCTCCTATCTTTAGAACTCCTCATCAATGGACGGGTTGGGGTGAACTTCCCTTCCTAGAGGAGGACAAATGTTTCTACTTGTGTATGTCTCATACCGGCAAATCCAATCCCCTCATCACTCCAACTAAGTTGAGTCGTGTGAAAGGTGCAGGTGTCCAAGTCAAGTCATTACCAACAAGAGTCGTGTGTATGCTCTGAAATACTCTACTTAGGCAGTCAAGAATTGATGAATACTCATTCATCAGTCTTTATTCTTATATTTTAGCTACAAAAACCTTTGCAAATGCATGTAGATATGTGTAAATATAAATAATTACCAAAAGCATGCACTGTGTAAAAACCTATAATTAGCATGTTTTTGTGCAAAAATAAAAGAATAAAGATTAAAAAGAAAAAAAGGGAAATATTTAAAATAAATATTGAGCAACCTAACCCAAGGGAGGGCTCAGCATGGGCATGACCGCATAAAAGCCAATGTAGAGGGAGATAGGGGCTCATGTGTGTAAATATATATGTAAATAAAATAAAAGTATTTTCCTCACCAAAAATAGGCGTGTAAATATTTGTTTATATTTATAATTATAAAATCAAAATAAAAATATAAAAATTAAAAAGAAACCAAAAATCTCATTCATGTACATAAGCACCTTGTACATAGTTTCATCATCCCTATTTATCCGTATAAATAAATAAAAATAATTTCTAAAATTTTTGTAAATATTCTATACTATATAGTGTAAATAAATAAAATAAAAACAATTAGAAGAAAAACAAAATAAAAATAACAAAAACACAAAAATATATTGTAAATATACCATGTATATAAATGTATATAAGTATTTATTTCACCTATGTATATAAATAATTATAATTAAATAAAAATATCTTTTTATTCCTTATTTTATAATGAAAATAAATAAAATATAAAATAGGAATAAAATTGCACAAAAATAAGAAATTAAAAATCAAAAATCAAAATCCTACATAATGTACATATACCTATATATTACATATTATGTATATACCTTATTTTTATTTCGAAAAAATTATTAAAAATCACTAAAAATAGAAAAAAAAAATAAAATAAAAAGATTTCATGTTTTAACTTTTTGCTAAATCGGCCCCTAGCTACCCTAATTTTCACTTCTAAGATCCATCCACGTGGCTGATCCCTATTGGCCCTGGGGATGTTGACCGCCCAGTCAACTACCCCCCCCCCCCAGGACCACCTCCCGCGGGTCTGGTTCGAGAACCCGATTTCCTCCATTTATTACTGCCAGACCCGGTCACCATTTAGCCTAAACCAGGGTCCTAATCACTCCCCAGGTATCCGGGAATTTCGCCCGACATAGATCCTAGGGATCCGTGCTCCATGGAGCCGGACCCGAGCCATCTTTCCCGGACCTGCACCCATATATAAGCCGAGCTCCGCCACCCTAATTCTCCATCTTTGGCCATTCGATTCCACCTCCCGTGAGCTCCATTGCGTAGGCGAGAGTGACAGCTTATCCCCCGTGGTGTCGAAGCGAGGAGAGGGAGGAAGACCACTGATCCGGCGAGCTTCGCCGCCGTTGCTCCGCCACCAGCTGGAGCTCGAGCCTCGGAGGGAGACGCTCCTCGAGGCGAAGACCCAGAGCTTCCTAAGATCGTCCCCAGTCTACTCATCCACCCAGGTAATCTCATAGGACCTTCTTTTTCTTTGATTTTGCATTTCGCCCAAATCGCCGCTCCGCCGTATTTCGCCGATTCCGACCACTCCGTAGATAGACTCGATCATCGGAATCCACAGTCATCTTCGCCGTACTCCTACGCACCTTCTCCACCCCTCCATCCAACCCAGCTTGCACAGGAGCTGGGATTCGAGCTCCACCGTCTCCCCTTCGCCGGAGCTCGTCCATCTCGCCCCATCGTCCACCGTCACCCCGCCTAACCGGGTCGAGGCAGTTTGCCCTCGACCCGCGAGTCTTCTGGTCATCTTTGCAGGTACTACCCCAACCATCTGAGAGCTCGGGTCATTCGGACCAGAAGGCGTCCTCCGCCGTCCTCGCCGGGGCTCACCAGAGCTCGGCTGGATCATCGGAGCACACCACCAGCTGCGGGACACCATTGCGGAGCCTCTCCGACCTTCAGGCGCAGCAGAGGAGCCTCGGAGCGAGGCCACTGGGCCGGCGAACTTCGTCGGTCATCTGTTCTTCGAGCATCCTCCTCCTCCGTTCGATCAGCCCTCCAGCTCCAGACTTCATCGGGGTCGTCCATCTTAGGAGCAGCAGTCACCGCCCGATCTCAGGAGGACCGATCCCAGCCATCCGATGCACAAGGGCTAGCCACCTGCGCCCTACACCGTCCGATCGCCCACTTGGAGGAACCCTCACCGTTGGATGCACCCGAGGAGCGCAGCATTGGACCCCTAGTCGCCCTACACCGTCCGATCACACACGTGGCGTCCATCCTGCGGTCCGCGTAATAAAGGGTAAATTACCCTTAGGCCCTTCTGTTTATTGCATTTCGTAGTTAGTACTGTAATTAGTTAATTAAGTTGTTTAGTTTTAGGGATTATTGCATAGAGGACCCCGTACTCCACTTAGTTTGCATTTATGCCCCTATGTATGGTCTGACACGTGCATCAACACGTGCTTTTTGGCTTATTTGCATTCCATGCCCCTGTAGTTCTGATTGTTAATGATTGAATGAAAGTTTGTGTTTATTTGCATTTATACCCCTGTGCGTATTTTATTTGAACATGTGCGAATATTTTTGGGATATATGCAGATAAGCCCCTGGGCTTTTGGTACCTGTTACCAAAAGGCCCTCGGAACTTATTTTCTTCACATTTAGGTCCCTGAGTGCCTCAGGCACGTGCGACGCGCGTGACTTCCTAGGTTAATTGCACCAGACCCCCCAGACTCTTGGGTATTTGCACTTTGGTCCCTATGCACAGTGCCCCTTCTTTATTTTTGAATAAAATAGCAAATCACCTCCAAATCCAACGAAAATTGGATACATGGCTCCTGCCATAGTGTAAAATTTTCGAGGATTTTTTAGGACATTTTTGTTTTCATTTGATATTTTTAAAAATTCAAAAACCTCTATTTCTTCACTGTCTAACTTTAAAAATCACAAAAAAATATTAAATAGTGTCTAAAAATTACAAAAAATTTGTCAATTATCTATTTTGTAGTGCTTGATTTTCTAGCCAATTTTGGCTATTTTTCATTACTGAAAACCATTAAAAATTGAAAAATACTCAAAATTTTATAAAAATTCTAGTTAAAAATCCAAAAACAATAAAATTGGTGCCTAAATTTTCCTTGTTTTATTCTCTTTATAGGAAAATTACCCCCCAGCTAATTTAGGGCCTTTAGGTATTTTATCTAGGCCCTTTTGGCTCGGCTGGACAGTACCTACTGTTTTAGCTACTTTTGATTTTTAGAAAATTAAATGAACATTAGAAAATTCTCAAAAATTCACCAAAAACACTAAAAATTATAAAACACATAAAAATATTTTTGTTTGAATTTTTGGTTGATTTTTAGTGCTTTTAATAAATTGTTGAAGAGTGTGTTTATTTACTTGTTTTATTTTCTTAACACATTAAAAGTCCAAAAAAATATATTAAATAATTAAAAACCACCAAAAATATTTTCTTCTTTCATTTTATTTCTTTTTTACTACTTCGTAGGCCGAGAGGCCAACCCGTGCTCCTTGAGTTCGACCCTGGTCGCTATACCAGGTTAAATTAATAGCAGGACCGCTATTTTGTGCTTGATTGATTTTATCTATCTTGGTGGTCTACTTTTCTTGATTGAGCTGAGTCTGAGTGATCGAGGTCGCAACGACCGATTAGCTCCTTTACCTTAGTCGCTTGGGACGCTCATCAGAATGGCGTCGTTGCCGGGGAGCACGGCTTAGTAGTTTTTGTTTTTGCTTTATTTTTGTTTTCGCGGCTTTTCGCGGCTCTTTCAGAGCTCGCGGCTTTTTCGCGGCTTTTATCTATATTTTTATTTTTGTTTTATTTTGCTTTATCTTCTTTTCTTTTGTTTTTATTTTTGTTTTGTTTTGAGTGTTTATTTTGCATTTTTGCATATATACCCTCATTTTCATTTGTATTTATTTTCCTTATTATTATTTGATTATTTTGGTCTGACCACTTGTCTCTGTTTCTTGCGAGGGCCCGAGAACCGCGGAGGCGACTTTCGAGGAGCCGACGCAACCGCAGGACTTGGAGGCGGCTCTCTTCTTTACGGAGCCGCGGGAGAGAGCGAGAGAGAGAGTTGAGTGGGAGAGGAGTATATTAGGTTTTATTTTTCTTTTTATTTAATTATTATTGTAATAATACAGGTACTCAGAGACTGGACTTGGACTCTTTAACTTAGCGGGTCTGTTTCACCGAGCACTGGTGTGCTCGGGGGACCCTTAGGAGTTTTTCGCGGCTTTTCTCGCGGTTTTGTTTTCTTTTCTTTTAGCTGCCTTTTCCGGTGTTTACGCGGTTTTTGATCGAGCCCCTAGATTTAGGATTTTATACTTGCTTGTGCCATAATTAGTAGGGTCCCCACACTTAATTATCTGCCTGCTCCTATAGTACGCTAATTGGACCTACTAATAATCAATTAATAAAAATAACTGACTCATTTTCCTTCGTGGCTTACGTGCCGTAGTCTACCCCACAAAGCGCTTTCTCCTACCCCCGATTTGTCGGGCAGAGGAGGGGTAGACCAAGACCGGACCTTTGGCCTGTAGGACGGTGACCAGTTAGACGGTTCTGCGAGTAGAACTTGCTCATCTAGGACTCGGTTTTCATCGCTGCATCATTTAGGTAGTTTAATTTCTGTCTTTACATTTATGCGCGGATCATATTGCATGTAGAGTGCTGGAGACAGGTATGCCTTTCTGACTTTGCATGCATCATTGTTTATCGTGCATCGGCTTTTTCGTCTTCTCCCCCTGTTTTGGACTAAATAATCAGGAGAACCGAAAAATTCGTTAGGCGTTTGTTTTTATTTGAAAAATATTAAAAAGAAAAACCATAAAATTGGGACTGGATAAAACTATTGACCCTAAAAGACACTCGCCTTAAAAATTTGTCTTGGGGAGAGCAACCCCCTCCTTGTTTGGTTTGATTGCGCGAGAGAGTGACCCGCACCCTAGGTAGAGCCCGCCGGTGCTATTTCCAGCTGACTACCGACTCTTCCGTGCAGGCCAGTCGGTTGGGATAGTATCGGGTATCCTAACAGGTCACGTAAGCGCTCTGATATCTTGTGTGTTCACCTAATAAAAATTGACCAGATAATTTAACCGAGCTTTTACAGTCTTCAGCTCGCGTTGCGTTGGTGAACTAGGGGTTTGCATTCTGATCATAGTTTTTCCAGATCTCATCCGCACTACTCGACCAGATCAGGATGATGAGTAGATGCTCTCTTAGGCAGCCTCTGGCTGCACCGCTTTCGGGCACGTCTACCCAATCATCTAGGTTGGCCCGCGAGAGCCTAGACCAGTTCTCCGAGCCCGAGTACGATTCCGCCCTGTTCCCCCTCGACCCCCTTTCTTTCGGTTCTGAGAGATATGAGCCAGAGGAAAGAATAGCAGATTTGACAGCACCTGAGTATGGCTCATTTGATTTTGCAGACGTCATGGCCGGTAGTTCAGAGGACCGCTCCAGGACAGAGCACATTGTGATGGACCAGGGAGCGATCAACTCCACCCTGATCGCCTCGTTAGAGATAGTGCAGCAGCAGCTTAGGGATCAGGGGGCTTTTATGATTGAGATGAGGAGAGAGTTGGAGCGACTCAGAGCAGAGAGAGATCAGAGCGAGCCTGAGGACGGACCAGATGCAGAGGCACGAGCCGCAGCAGCAGCAGCAGCCGTCGCGGCAGCGGCAGCCGCCGCGGCAGGAGGACCACCGAGACCGATGCGGGAGTTGCATAACCTCGGATCTACACTGATGCATCATTGGGTGGTGGTGCCTGCTATCGTGGGGGACATTAAGTTCCCCCCAAACACCCTGCGGATGCTTCCCCGTTTTCACGGACTTGCCACCGAGGAGCCCCATCTCCACCTCCAGGAGTTCTTGATGATCTGTAGTACTATCCACGACCGCCATGTGGACCAGGATACGATTCGGATGATCGCCTTCCCCTTCTCACTAGCAGACAGAGCAGCCACCTGGCTGAAGCATTTGGGGAAGTTTGTGTACACATGGGAGCAGCTCCGCACCGAGTACTTGAACAAGTACTATCCACTCGGGCGGACGAATGCAGCGAGGGCCCTGATCAGCAACTTCTCCATGCTCCCCAACGAGCAATTCCATGAGGCATGGGAGAGGTTCCGAGAGCTCACAGACCGATGCCCGCACCATGATATCTCGAAGCCGAACCTTGTGCAGAGCTTCTTCAGCGGGCTGACACCAGAGCTCCAGGGCTTGGTGAATGCTTCTTGTGGCGGGTCATATTTCGCCAAGGATCACGACCAGGTCTGGGCCATCTTCGAGGAGATGGCCGAGAACTATATGGTGATGTCCCAGACCCGGTTGTACACTCAGGGGAGACCCCATCAGCAGCCAGGACCCGTGCAGTACCAGAGGATAGCACGGGTTGATGCCGGTCCATCCAGTTCATCCGCAGTTGCAGCAGCACAGGCAGCGTCGTCCGCTGCGGATATGGGTATCATCAGCGAGAAGTTGGACCGCATGGAGCTGATCGAGAAGAAGCAGTGCCAGGGCATCACGTAGATGGAGCAGATGGCACTGACTCTGAGCGACATGAAGACCCAGCTCATGTGTCTCCAGGAGGCACAAACGGCTTCCCAGCACCGTCTTCAGTCACGAGGCGATACCGACGGCAGCAGCAGCTCGTCCCAGCGCTCCAGCTCCTTTCAGCAGCCTAGACTGGTTCACCTTGTACAGGCGGAGCCGTACCAGCAGCAGCAGCCCTCTTACCAGTCCCCACCATCTCCAGACTTGCAGATGGTGGTATACCAGCCGGATCAGCCTCTGGCAGTACTCCCGCCAGCCCAGTACGACGCAGAGCCGTTGATGGATGTCAACGGGATTTGGTATGACCGTCCCCAGCCTGGGATCCGACGAGACCATCCCGGATTCAGGTGGGGGAATGGAGGTACCCAGCCCCAGCAGCAGTCATCCGGTCAGGGAGGGCAGTATAGCCAGCAGAGGGATCACCAACAGCAGCAGCCCCCAGCCTACCAGCCACACCAGCAGTCGTCCTTCGTTCCTCGTCCCTATCAGCAACAGGGACAGTCTTGGAGACGTGAGCAGCAGGCTCACCAGCTACAGCAGCAGCAGCATCCTTCCTCCTACCCCTCTCAGCACCAGCAGCACCAGTTCCAGCAGCCTCAGCACCAGAGAGGCTACCCGTCGGGCTCCCATGAGAGCCCCGCCTTGGATGACATAGCCCACATCCTCACAGATCAGCAGGCTACTTTCAGACGGGAGATGGACGAGTTCCGCCAGGAGATGCGGGACCTGATGAGAGGGAAGGTCGCCATCCCTGCACAGATAGAGCCGAATCCCAATAGCCTCAAGAGGAAATCTGAGCAGGTAGTTTCCACTGAGCATGCCACTCCTAGTGATCCATTTGATGATATGTCTTCGGATCTATTTGATGCTGATTTTGTTACACTTAGGAGCGGTAGAGCACCAGCAGGCGGCGCCTCATCTGAGCGACGACTCGAGGATCCACCCAGGGCGCCAGATGAGGAGGAGGAGAGCGGTACTGAGGCCGCACACGATGATGATGGTGGTACTGATGCCACCAAGGATGCTGATTCCACCGGCGGTACTGAGGTCGCCGCTTCACCAGTTCGAGAAGGTGGTGCTGATGCCACCAGAGTAGCCGAGCCAGCCCGCGGTACTGAGGCCGCAAGACGTCCAGTAGTAGAGCCAGCCCGAGGTGGTACTGAGGCCACCGGTGTTTGTTTTGATAGAGATGTTGTTTTTCCTTCTGTTGATGTACCTCAGAACACTGTTGTGAATAAAGGAAAAGGTTTAGTTTCTTCTGGTCCCATTGTGGTGATTGATGTATGTGCGGATCCGGCCGTCGAGCCGTCTAGGCCTTTTCCTAGTCCTTCATCTGAGAAGGACCCTGTGATCCCCTTCCCTATAGCCCTTCAGATGGGGAAGGGGAAGAAAAGAGAAAAAGACCCAAAAAAGAGAGAGCAGGAGGAGTTCAGCCAGAGCATGATCGACAGATTTCACATACAGCTGACCCTTCAGGAGGCTTTGCAGCACATCCCCCTTCTTCAGCGATCTTTGAGAGATAGGATCACAGTCAGGAGGAGGAGGAGGAACCATCATTCAGAGATACATGTGCTGACGAAAGCCACGTGCTTCGCGATCCAGAATCGGCTGCCGACCAAGAGGCCAGATTCAGGAGCCCCGTATGTCAGATGTCAGATTAGTGAGCAGAGGTTAGACCGGACTCTATTGGATAGCGGATCGTCTATCAACCTCCTTCCGGCAGCCCTTCTCGACCACTTCGAGTTGGGCACTCTTCGACAGAGCAGGACAGTCCTTCAGTTTGCTGATCGATCTGTCAAGAGGCCGAAGGGGTTGCTACGAGACGTTATCGTCACTATTCAGGGCCTGTAATTCCCCGTGGACTTCGTAGTGTTGGACATGGGGATCCCTGATTCAGTGGCTGATACCCCCATCATCCTCGGTCGTCCGTTCTTGGCCACAGCCAAGGCGGTGACTGATCATGATAGCGGGAAGGTATACTTTCGCGTCGAGGGCGAGAGTGTACAAATAGAGACGGTCGAGGACTACAGAGCCAGAAAGAGAGCATGCTCAGAGACTAGCACAGATACTGAGCAGCTGACAGAGGCCGGGTTAGACATCCACCAGGACTGTGATTTTGTGATCACAGATGATGAGGCAGCATGGGCAGACCCTTCAGCACAGGCCATCCTCTCATTCCCAGACACCACTGATGCAGAGATGACAGCAGAGGAGAGCTTGGAGAGCACAGCCCTGGTCCAGGATACTACAGAGGCAGCAGAACCGGTTCTCGACCGCGACACGACCTTTGGTGATGGTGGTACTGATGCCACCTTATTTGATGCAGATCCCTCGGATTCAGAGTCTGATTGGGCAGATTGTGATGATCAGATGCCAGACCTGAGTCCACCTGAGCCTACCGATGAGGAGGAGGTAGAGGCAGAGCAGATCAGAGACAGCCCAGTTGAGCAGCCTCCTTCAGATCCAGTTTGCGAGAGCTCGTATTCTTTCTCCCAGGCAGATTTGGCAGACTTAGCAGCATTCACGCACCTTCTTCCGAGGCCAGATTTGCCAGCACCCAGCTGTCCAGAGCTGAAGTCGCTCCCTGCTTCGTTGAAGTATCGGTTCCTTGCGAGCGAACCTGAGATGCACCCAGTCATCATCTCCGCCGATCTGACTGGAGAGCAAGAATCCCATTTGATGGGGTTCTTGAAAAGAACCGCAAGGCAATCGGATGGAGCATAGCAGATCTCCATGGGATTAGTCCATCAGTGTGCTCCCACCATATCTATCTCGAGGAAGGGGCGAAGCCGTCGCGTGAGTTCCAGCGGCGACTGAACCCCAACCTGAGAGAGGTCGTGATGAAGGAAATATCAAAATGGTGGAGTGCAGATTTCATTTATCCCATTTCCGACTCCAAGTGGGTCAGCCCCTTGCATGTGGTGCCCAAGAAGACGGGCATCACGACTGTGATCAGTGAGTCGGGAGAGGAGATTGCTACACGAGTACCCACCTCTTGGAGGGTCTGTGTTGACTACAGGAGACTCAACCAGGCCACCAAGAAGGACCATTTTCCCCTGCCTTTTATTGACAAGATCATTGAGAGACTGGCAGGGAAGAGCCATTATTGCTTCCTGGATGGGTACTCGGGCTACAACCAGGTGGCCATCGCTCCTGAGGATCAGGAGAAGACCACCTTTACATGTCCCTTTGGTACATATGCCTTTCAACGCATGCCATTTGGTCTATGCAATGCCCCTGCGACTTTTCAGAGGTGCATGCTGTCGATCTTTTCGGACATGGTAGGGGAGTGTTTGGAGGTCTTCATGGACGATTTCTCGGTCTACGGCGACGGATTCGACTCCTGTCTTGACTGCCTAGACCGAGTACTCCAGCGATGTATTGAGTACCATTTGGTTCTATCTTGGGAGAAGAGTTACTTCATGGTGACTCAAGGGACGGTGCTTGGCCACATCATCTCCAACAGGGGCATGGAGGTTGATCCGGCCAAGGTTGATGTCATTAGAAAACTCGCACCGCCGTCCAATTTGAGGCAGTTACGGTCATTCCTGGGGCACGTTGGATTTTATAGGAGATTTATTCAGGATTTCAGCAGGATTGCCCGGCCGTTGACTGACCTCTTGACGAAAGACACCGAGTTCCTTGTCGATGACAAGTGTATTTCGTCCTTTGCGACTCTCCAGCAGTGTGTTATTGAGGCTCCTGTCCTCCAGCCGCCTGATTGGTCTCTCCCATTCGAGATCATGATGGATGCCTCTGATTTTGCCGTAGGGGCAGTGCTGGGACAGAGGAGGGATGGAGTTCCATTTGCTATTCACTACGCTAGCCGCACATTGGATTCCGCCCAGCGGAATTACACGGTCACAGAGAAGGAGATGCTAGCCGTAGTGTTCGCCCTAGATAAGTTTCGATCTTATATCATTGGATCTAGAGTGACTTTGTACACAGATCACACCGCCATCAGGTACCTCATGGCAAAGAAGGATGCCAAGGCCAGACTCACTAGATGGATCCTTCTACTCCAGGAGTTCGACATTGAGATCAAGGATAAGCCTAGAGTCAAGAATGTGGGGGCGGATCATCTCTCCCGTTTAGAGCAGCCTGAGGAGTCTGAGCAGATTGATCCCATTCGGGATACCTTCCCAGATGAGGCGATCCTTGCTATCGCCTCACTCCTGTGGTATGCCGATATTGTGAACTTTCTCATTGTTGGGAAAGTCCCACAAGATTGGCCCAGGCAGAGGCTTGAGACCTTCCTTGCGAAGGCCAAGTCCTACCACTGGGAGGATCCCATTCTTTACCACGAAGGAGGGGATAGCGTCTGGCGTCGGTGTATTCCTCAGGAGGAACACCATAGCGTCCTCACTTACTGCCACAAGCTTGAGGCAGGAGGACATCATTCTGGGAGGAGAACGGCACAGAAAGTGCTCCAATCCGGCTTGTGGTGGCCTACCCTCTTCAAGGACTCTGATGAGTTCGTGAAGAGGTGTACTGACTGTCAGAGGATGGGCACTTGTGGACAGTGTGATATGATGCCGATGCAGCCCATTCACTTCTGTGAGGTTTTTGACGCAAGGGGCATCGATTTCATGGGTCCATTCCCTAAGAGTCAGGGATTTGAGTACATTCTGTTGGCCGTGGATTATGTTAGTCGTTGGGTTGAGGCTATCCCCGCCCGAGCCGCTGATGCGAGGACAGTTTGCAGATTTTTGAGGAAGCACATCATCACGCGGTTCGGGGTTCCACGAGTTCTGATTTCTGATGGGGGGTCTCATTTCATCAACGACCAGGTGAAGGCCCTTGCTAGCGAGTTCAGTATAGACCATCGTGTTGCTACACCTTACCATCCATAGACGAATGGTCTAGCCGAGGTGTCGAATAGGGAGATCAAGACTATATTGCAGAAAGTCGTCCGCCCTGACCGAAAGGATTGGTCACAGCTTTTGGACTCGGTCTTATGGGCATATATGACGTCTTTCAAGACTCCATTGGGCACATCTCCCTTTCGCCTTATATATGGCAAGCCGTGCCATTTACCTGTTGAGCTGAGGCACAAGTCACTTTGGGCAGTTACAGATATTCTTATGGATCCAGATGGTATGGGAGACCAGAGGAGGGCAGAGTTAGCCGCCCTGGAGGAGCTTAGAGATACAGCTTTCTCAAACAGCCTACAGTATAAGGAGAGAGTGAAGGAGTGGCATGATTCTCATATCAGCCACAAGCATTTTGAGATTGGACAGAGAGTATGGCTGTTTGATGCGAGGCTTCGTTTGTTTCCAGGGAAGCTACAGAGCAAATGGAAGGGACCCTACTTGGTCAGAAAGGTACACGACAACGGTAGCATTGATATATCTGAGTTGTCTTATGAGAGTACCTTTCGAGTGAACGGCCAGCGGCTCAAGCCATTTCTAGATCATGAGCCGCGGGTCGTTGATCTTGCCCCTATTCATTTCGCGTGAGATGTGGTCTTTGACTCACATCTAAGGCATCTCACGCCTGAGTTTCACTGATCTTCTGCCTTGTATAGATCCAGATGTTTATATCACTACATTCTTTAGTCCCACATCCCTTTCTTCATCTTGTGATTATGCTATACTTAGGGTGCACTTTACCCTAAGTATAGGGGGGATGTGAGACCTTCGGGTATTTCTTTTGTTCCCGTCTACCCCTGTTTTTGCTGCCTATACTTAGGGATATTTCACCCTAAGTATAGGGGGGTAGACCCTGTACATTCTCCACTCAGTTTTTCCCTTAGTATACAGCCTGCTATACTTAGGATTGCTTGATCCTAAGTATAGGGGGAAAACCCGAGACCTTTTTGACTTTTCTATTTCATTCATTCATCTTTGTATATAGCCTTTCTTTTCACTTCCCTATACCTAGCACGAGTTATGTCTTCTTCATCGCTCTTGACTCTGAGGACATCGTTCGAGCTAAGTATAGGGGGGTGTGTATATATTTCATATATACGTTAGCCATAACTCGTACTTTGTGTGAGTGTGTTAATAAATAAAATGGCTAAAAATCACAAAAATTAAAAATTTTTCATATACATAAACTTCTTTTATTTGCACATAAATAGCTAGTGTACAAACTATTTTTGTAAAAAGGATTTCAAAAATATTTTGTGTAAAGTTTGTGTAAATATTTTCTTATCAAAATTATGTATATAGTACAAAATTTTTCCAAAATGTTTTGAAAATCAAATGTTTGCAAAAATCTTGTGTAAATTTGTGTAAATATCTTTTTGCAAAACTTGCACTTCATGCATCATTCATACATGATTACAAAACATTTTTCAAAAATTTGGCATGTTTGTAAAAATTTGTGTAAATAGCATATTTTGTACATATGTATATAGTTTTTCTGGATTATAGTTGACATTTAAACTAGCCTGGAATCAAATTGAGGAATGGAGCTTGACTAAGATCTTAATCCACCTAACTTCTAAGAGGAACCTTATAGGGCTTAGGTTTAAGGCTTTTCCGGTCCATGGTGACTTAATTCTTTGAGTCCACTAGGCTATGATCACATGTCATCTCAATGAGCCTTAGTAGAGCACTTAACAACAACACATGACTCATATAGATTACGGCTTTACTTGGACACCAGCACTATGCACCGAGCTCTCTACGGATGAGGTGGTGAGGAGGCAGTCTTCCTTGACTTGGGGTAGCATATGAGGGTAGTACTTCTAGGCGGAACCTCTCTTCTTCTTTTAGTGAAGGAAGTGTGTCTCAACTTGGCCTGGTTGCCATGAGGTCTAACGACGGGAGTTGTGGGTTGCGATAAAGCTTCAAAAGAGGGATAGTCTACTGGCTCAAGAGGGAAAACTCCTTGTATATATGCTGCACATGTATATGTTGTATAGATGCACTCGAAAAAAAATGTGCAAAAAGAAAATAACTCCAAAAAAGTGGTGGGTTTGAGAGAAAATGATAATCCCACCGGAGTATGTATATAGAGTGCAATAAGCAAAGCTTGGTTTCATGATCCACCTGATGTAGCTTGCAGCAGGGAGACTTGGCTACACTGGTCAAGCTCCCAAGGGTACTTGGCTACACTGGCCTTGACCCATTCTCTTCTTCCTCCTCTTCTTGAGCCGGTTGAACTTGAACTTAGAAGGGAATACCCCGCTCCTCGAGAAAAGAGTGGCCAGATTGAGGTCATAGAGTTACCTTGTTGGGGAGGGTTGTCAAGTTGCCATTTCTGAGGTGGAGAGCTTAGACCTCACATTCACAGGACAAGAAAAGATTCATGGTCTTCAGGGTTTGTGATTGATGACTTGTTCTGATCTGGAGCATTGAGGAGTCTTGGTTATAGAATAGTGGAACTTAGAGGCTGTTGAGTTTTAGACTTAAGTCCAAACAAGGTTCCGACACATTAATAATCCAAAGATCTGATCGAGCTCCATACCTTAATTTAATGAAGGCAAGTTTAATAACCAGCCTTGATCCATGTACATTCTCTTTTTCTTTTTCTTTATTTCTTCTTCACTTCTTTTGCAAATAAGTTTGCTAAGGGACTAGCAAAGTTAAGTATAGGGGGGTGATGAATACTCATTCATCACTCTTTATTCTTATATTTTAGCTACAAAAACCTTTGCAAATGCATGTAGATATGTGTAAATACAAATAATTACCAAAAGCATGCACTGTGTAAAAACCTATAATTAGCATGTTTTTGTGCAAAAATAAAAGGATAAAGATTAAAAAGAAAAAGAGGGAAATATTTAGAATAAATATTGAGCAACCTAACCCAAGGGAGGGCTCAGCATGGGCCTGACCGCATAAAAGCCAAAGTAGAGGGAGATAGGGGCTCATGTGTGTAAATATATATGTAAATAAAATAAAAGTATTTTCCTCACCAAAAATAGGCGTGTAAATATTTGTATATATTTATAATTATAAAATCAAAATAAAAATATAAAAATTAAAAAGAAACCAAAAATCTCATT
Source organism: Ottelia alismoides (assembly GCA_037367405.1). Classification (NCBI taxonomy): domain Eukaryota; kingdom Viridiplantae; phylum Streptophyta; class Magnoliopsida; order Alismatales; family Hydrocharitaceae; genus Ottelia; species Ottelia alismoides. The sequence goes on along the minus strand of JAZKJV010001476.1, from coordinate 119,569 downwards.
CATGTACATAAGCACCTTGTACATAGTTTCATCATCCCTATTTATCCGTATAAATAAATAAAAATAATTTCTAAAATTTTTGTAAATATTCTATACTATATAGTGTAAATAAATAAAATAAAAACAATTAGAACAAAAACAAAATAAAAATAACAAAAACACAAAAATATATTGTAAATATACCATGTATATAAATGTATATAAGTATTTATTTCACCTATGTATATAAATAAATATAATTAAATAAAAATATCTTTTTATTCCTTATTTTATAGTGAAAATAAATAAAATATAAAATAGAAATAAAATTGCACAAAAATAAGAAATTAAAAATCAAAAATCAAAATCCTACATAATGTACATATACCTATATATTACATATTATGTATATACCTTATTTTTATTTCGAAAAAAATATTAAAAATCACTAAAAAATAGAAAAAAATAAAATAAAAAGATTCATGTTTTTACTTTTTGCTAAATCGGCCCCTAGCTACCCTAATTTTCACTTCTAAGATCCATCCACGTGGTTGATCCCTATTGGCCCTGGGGATGTTGACCGCCCAGTCAACTACCCCCCCCCCCCCCAGGACCACCTCCCATGGGTCTGGTTCGAGAACCCGATTTCCTCCATTTATTACCGCCAGACCCGGTCACCATTTAGCCTAAACCAGGGTCCTAATCACTCCCCAGGTATCCGGGAATTTCGCCCGACATAGATCCTAGGGATCCGTGCTCCATGGAGCCGGACCCGAGCCATCTTTCCCGGACTTGCACCCATATATAAGCCGAGCTCCGCCACCCTAATTCTCCATCTTTGGCCATTCGATTCCACCTCCCGTGAGCTCCATTGCGTAGGCGAGAGTGACAGCTTGTCCCCCGTGGTGTCGAAGCGAGGAGAGGGAGGAAGACCACTGATCCGGCGAGCTTCGTCGCCGTTGCTCCGCCACCAGCTGGAGCTCAAGCCTCGGAGGGAGACGCTCCTCGAGGCGAAGACCCAGAGCTTCCTAAGCTCGTCCCCAGTCTACTCATCCACCCAGGTAATCTCATAGGACCTTCTTTTTCTTTGATTTTGCATTTCGCCCAAATCGTCGCTCCGCCGTATTTCGTCGATTCCGACCACTCCGTAGATAGACTCGATCATCGGAATCCACAGTCATCTTCGTCGTACTCCTACGCGCCTTCTCCACCCCTCCATCCAACCCAGCTCGCACAGGAGCTGGGATTCGAGCTCCACCGTCTCCCCTTCGCCGGAGCTCGTCCATCTCGCCCCATCGTCCACCGTCACCCCGCCTAACCGGGTCGAGGCAGTTTGCCCTCGACCCGCGAGTCTTCTGGTCATCTTTGCAGGTACTACCCCAGCCATCTGAGAGCTCGGGTCATTCGGACCAGAAGGCATCCTCCGCCGTCCTCGCCGGGGCTCACCAGAGCTCGGCTGGATCATCGGAGCACACCACCAGCTGCGGGACACCATTGCGGAGCCTCTCCGACCTTCAGGCGCAGCAGAGGAGCCTCGGAGCGAGGCCACTGGGCCGGCGAACTTCGCCGGTCATCTGTTCTTCGAGCATCCTCCTCCTCCGTTCGTTCAGCCCTCCAGCTCCAGACTTCATCGGGGCCGTCCATCTTAGGAGCAGCAGTCACCGCCCGATCTCAAGAGGACCGATCCCAGCCATCCGATGCACAAGGGTTAGCCACCTGCGCCCTACACCGTCCGATCACCCACGTGGAGGAACCCTCGCCGTTGGATGCACCCGAGGAGTGCAGCATTGGACCCCTAGTCGCCCTACACCGTCCGATCACACACGTGGCGTCCATCCTGCGGTCCGCGTAATAAAGGGTAAATTACCCTTAGGCCCTTCTGTTTATTGCATTTCGTAGTTAGTACTGTAATTAGTTAATTAAGTTGTTTATTTTTAGGGATTATTGCATAGAGGACCCCGTACTCCACTTAGTTTGCATTTATGCCCCTATGTATGGTCTGACACGTGCATCGACACGTGCTTTTTGGCTTATTTGCATTCCATGCCCCTATAGTTCTGATTGTTAATGATTGAATGAAAGTTTGTGTTTATTTGCATTTATACCCCTGTGCGTATTTTATTTGAACATGTGCGAATATTTTTGGGATATTTGCAGATAAGCCCCTGGGCTTTTGGTACCTGTTACCAAAAGGCCCTCGAAACTTATTTCTTCACATTTAGGTCCTTGAGTGCCTCAGGCACGTGCGACGCGCGTGACTTCCTGGGTTAATTGCACCAGACCCCCCAGACTCTTGGGTATTTGCACTTTGGTCCCTGTGCACATTGCCCCTTCTTTATTTTTGAATAAAATAGCAAATCACCTCCAAATCCAACGAAAATTGGACACATGGCTCCTGCCATAGTGTAAAGTTTTCGAGGATTTTTGAGGACATTTTTGTTTTCATTTGATATTTTAAAAATTCAAAAACCTCTATTTTCTTCACTGTCTAACTTTAAAAATCACAAAAAATATTAAATAGTGTCTAAAAATTACAAAAAATTTGTCTACTGTCTATTTTGTAGTGCTTGATTTTCTAGCCAATTTTGGCTATTTTTCATTACTGAAAACCACTAAAAATTGAAAAACACTCAAATCTTATTAAAATTCTAGTAAATTATTAAAAATACAAAAACAATAAAATTGGTGCCTAAATTTTCCTTGTTTTATTCTCTTTACAGGAAAATTACCTCCCAGCTAATTTGGGCCTTTAGGTATTTTATCTAGTCCCTTTTGGCTCGGCTGGACAGTACCTACTGTTTTAGCTACTTTTTTTATTTTTAGAAAATTAAATAAACATTAGAAAATTCTCAAAAATTCACCAAAAACACTAAAAATTATAAAACACATAAAAATATTTTTGTTTGAATTTTTGGTTGATTTTTAGTGCTTTTAATAAATTGTTGAAGAGTGTGTTTATTTACTTGTTTTATTTTCTTAACACATTAAAAATCCAAAAAAAATATTAAATAATTAAAAACCACCAAAAATATTTTCTTCTTTCATTTTATTTCTTTTTTACTACTTTGTAGGCCGAGAGGCCAACCCGTGCTCCTTGAGTTCGACCCTGGTCGCTATACCAGGTTAAATTAATAGCAGGACCGCTATTTTGTGCTTGATTGATTTTATCTATCTTGGTGGTCTACTTTTCTTGATTGAGCTGAGTCTGAGTGATCGAGGTCGCAACGACCGATTAGCTCCTTTACCTTAGTCGCTCGGGACGCTCATCAAGAATCCATTGAACCGAGTCTCGTGATCCTCAAAGAATTAAGTCAACTAGATCTGAAGTATCTCAATTCTAGATCCTATAAGGTTCCTGTTATTAGGTAGATTTTAAGGTCCAACCAAGCTCCAATCTTCAGATTTTACTTAGACTTGTTCAACTATCAAACTCAATCCGAAAAATGCTCATGCTATGCAGAGAATGCAGAAAATATTTTTGTGATGCAATTTTCAAAGATTTCGAACTTTTTATGGATTTTTCAAAAGGATGATGCATGTGCATTTTTGTGTATTTTTCAAAAGATTCTTCAAATGTTTTTGGGTATTTTAAATTTGCAAATGTTTTTATTATTTTTCAAATGAAAAGATTTTGGCTAAAAATTAGGTCAAAATATTTACACAGGGATGCAACTCATATTTACAAGCAGTAGATTTTAGGAATTTACAGGGGTAAGTGGTAAATTTTATAAATATATACAATGAATTTGGTGTGATGTATATATTCCGCAAACTTGTTTGAAAATCATTTTACCAGCAATTTTGAAAAACTATAGTCCAAAATAATTTTTACAAACATTTTTACAAACCTGTACACACATTTAAAAGTCATTTTGATAAGTTTTTTCAAATAGTATATAGATAGATTTTTTTTCGAAATATTTTTGCAACCATTTTTCAAACCATTTGCAAATCATTTTTCAAACACTTTATTTCACACAAAGAAAAAATAAAAGTTTCAAACCAAACAATTTTACAAAGGTTGTAAACATGTAACAAGACGTTTTCCAAATAGTTTTCAAAATATTAATCAGTAGATACAAAAAGAATTTGAGGAATAATAGCATCTTTTTATTAAGTGTTTTTAATGAATTTTTAGCTATAAAAATACGAAAGTACGAGTTATGGCTAAAGTATATACACAGTATATACGACCCCCTATACTTAGCCTGATCTATGTCCTCATAGATTAGAGAGAACAAGAGAAGACATAACTTGTACTAAGTATAAGAAAATCTAATACATCCTTCATAGATGGCCCAAACCTCATCTTCACCCTTGGAAAAATATGATCCACTACAAGAGGCATTCACAAGCCTTTGCAGCTCCGGTGTCAGCCCACATAAGAAACTCTGAACTAGGTTGGGCTTGGATATCTTGTGATGTGGACACCGGTCAATGAGCTCTCTAAATCGATCCCAAGCCTCATGGAACTGCTCATTCAGGATAATAGTGAAGTTGATGATCATAGCTCGTGTTGCGTTGCTCCGGCCGAGAGGGTAGTACTTATTCAAGTACGCGATACGGAGCTGCTCCCAAGATGTGACATACCTCCCAATATGCTTCAGCCAATAGGCTGCTCTGTCAGCTAATGAGAATGGGAAGGAAATCATCTTAATTGTGTCCTCGTCCACCAATCTGTCGTGGACAGTGCTATAGATCATCTCAAACTCCTGCAGATGGAGATGAGGCTCCTCGGTGGCTAGCCCATGAAACTTGGGTAACAACTGAATGGTCTGTGGGCGAAGCTCGAAGTTCCCGACAATGGGAGGAAGCTGGATCCATCGGTGAGTGAGGGTTGCAGCTGGGTTTTGCAACTGCCTCATGGTCCTCGGTGGTGGCCCCTCCTGTTGAGAGTCTACTCCTTCTCTGCCTTCTGCTTGTGGTATCTCTTCACCGCCCTTAGGTCTTTCTGCTTTGTCCTCTCGCATCTGCACCAGCTCTCTCATGATGTCACCCATGAAGGCTCCCTGGTCTCTGATCTGCAACTGCATGGTCTCCAGGGAAGCTAACAAGGAATTGTTGATGGCAGTCTGGTCATATACATATGGAGGCGGTCCATGCTCATCTGTGCATCCCTCACTGCTGGCCATATCTTGGATCTCTACAAAGGCAGAAGTACCCATCTCATGTACCGTCAAATGTCCAGAACTCTGTGTTGCACTAAACTCTGACACCACAAGACTGACTGAAGAAGAAGGGTGATCGAGGGGGAACTGGGTGGACGTAAACTCAGGCTCAGAGAGTGGATCTAAACTCCCCGAAGCTAACCTAGATGAGTAAGAAGGAGTGCTCGATAGCGGTGCCACCAGACGTGGCCTAAGGGATCTCCTTCCCGTCATCATGATCTGGAGAAAAAGGGCGGATAAGATCTGGAATGCAAACAAGATGTGAAAACAAACCCCTAATTCACCTACGCAACTCTGAGCTGATGACCGTGAAGGCTCCGTCGTTTATCTTGTCAATTTTATTTAGGTGATCAATCAATCTATCAGAGCGATTAAGCAAGCTGTTAGGAGTCCGACTCTCCTAGTCGACTGTCCCGATCCCAAATTAGATCTTTCCCAGCCAGTATGAATTGCGGACCGTTTACTGGCTTCCGATCAATTCACTCTACTAAGGACGCCGCGGTCCACTTTACCAGTTACCGGAGAGATCCTCATTGGAGAACGACTAACCAAGACCAATAGTCAACTAGAATTTCGGGCATGACTCTATCCTAGTGTGCGGGTCACTCTCTTGCTGTAGATAAATCAACCAAGGAGGGGGTTACTCTCCTCAAGACAATATTTTAAGTGAGGTGAGTTTTAAAGTCAAGTTTGCATTAGCAGTCCCAAATTATATTGTTATCACTTTTTTTAGTATTTTTCTGAAGAAAACAATGCCTAACGAATTTTCTGATTTCCTTGGTTATTTTGAGTCCAATAAAACGGGGGAGGAAGTCAGAAAAGCCGATGCGCGATCAAATACGATGATGCATGCAAAGTAAGAAAGGCGTACCTTGCTCCAGCACTCTACATGCAAGGCGATCCACGCATAAATTAAAAGACAAGAAATAAACTACTTATATGATGCACGAGGAAATCATCCCTAGATGAGAAAGTTCTATTAATTGTGAAGCACTAGTAGCTACCGACTAGGAAGAGAAACTGGAGTCTGGTCTAGGAAGTCGATCGGTGTCCACCACAATGGATCCTGCCAGTGCTGTATACGACCTCTCTCAGCACGTGGTCTCTAGTCCCAGTCAAATATCTTTTTAAGTGAATTTTAGCTAAGTCTAATTACGGTCTATAGATGCAAGCAAAAATATTAAGTGTGGGGCCTTAGCTAACTACATCACAATCAATAAAAACTCCTAAATCTAGGGGCTAAATTCGCGTGAATCGAAATAAATAAAAGTCGAATAAAACAAAACCGACGGGAAGACCGCGAAAGCCGATGAGGCCCCCAAGGGAACAATCCCTCGGGCAACAGACCTCGTGAAGTGTCGAAGTGTCCAAGAGTCATGTTTAAGTTACAAATTAAGAGTCACTCTCACACTTAAATTACACAAATATAGACAATAAAGCTAAGTCTACAAAATCTCTCTAAGTCCTCTTTAGTGCAAGAGCAGCAACCGAAAACGGCTTCACGTGGGTGTGCAGGCGTCTAGAGAAGAGCGCCTCCCTCGATCCGCGGTACCTCGCACAAAGTCAACAAAGAGAGTGGTTAGACAATTCAAACAATATGTATTAAAAATAAGGAAAATAAATGTGGACAAAAATGTAGACAAATAATCACAAACAAGCTCAAATAAATCCGATCTATATGTTATTGCTCCCTAGCATATCGCCATTTGATGAAGCGAAAATCGGGAGGTCGCATTGATTCGCACGAATCAACATTTGTCGAATTGACCTCGCACAAAATCTGGACTTCAATCAACAATTAACCCACAACAGATAAATAAAGCAATGAAAGTAATGTGTGGAGTTAAAATTTATTATAACTATACAACGAATGTGTATAGTGTGCAAGCATGTAGAGGTCGAACACAGGGAAAAAGCAGGACAGATCAGACAAATTAATGCACAGGGATGAGTGTGATGTATTTGCCTACAAGTGCTATTTTTTGTGGGTTTTAATTTTATTTTATTTTTTTTTTATTTTTTTGATTTTTTGATTTTATATTTTAATTTTTAATTTTCTAATTTTGTATTTTCTTTCTTATATATATTATATTTTCTTTTTCTTTTTATAAAATAATTATATAATATAAGAAAGAAAGAGAATATATTTATAAAAAGAATTAAAAATATCAGGAAACAAAATAATTTTAAGCTTTTGTATTTTTCTGATGTTTTATGATTTTTCTATATTTTTCCTAATTTTTCCGGAATTTTTAAAGTCAAAAATACAGAAAATAGTGAATAAAATGCAAGTCTGAAATCAAAATGAGGATGAAAATATCAAATAGAATAAAAAATTGCTCAAAATAATTTTAAAATGAAGATAATAAAATGGAGAAAATTTAGAAATAGAATTGTATTTTTAGGATTTTGTGGAATTTTTAAGATTTTTATGAAGTTTTTAAGGGTTTTGTTATTTTTAGGGGTTTTCTGTTGTATTTTTTTATGATTTTTGGACTGAAGTTAAAAAACATAGAAACAAACAAAATCTGATTTTTTTGGAATTTTCAAGGGGTTTTTATAATTTTTAGGTATTTTCTAATGTAGACAGTAAAGAAAATGCATGTTTTTGAATTTTAATAAATATTAAAATGCAATAAAATGCAAAATAAATTTATGGCATGAAAGAGCAAGAAAACAGGAAGCTAAAACAGGAAGCTATGCTATTTTTTGGGGAATTTTTAGGATTTTATAGATGCATGAAATAAATGCAAGAAACAAGAAGAAAATTCAATACTGGCAGGGGTATTTCTGTAAATACGCCAAAGTCCAGGGGGTACATGCAATTTTTCCACAAAAATATAACTTCAACAAAAACTTCATGGACTAAATGTTTAATCCAAGACCCGCAGGGTTAAGTATGCAAATTTTCCAAAGTCATGTGCACACAGCACGTGATCTGGCAAGGAACTTTTTGTAAATAACCAAAATCTGAGGGCTTAACTGCAATTTCACCAAAATATTACAACATGATAAAATAGTTCCTGGACTTAATAAAAATAACAGAAGTGTCGGGGGCCCCCTCGTAAAATTCCCCCACTCCATGTACATGAGTCGCGTGAGGTGACGTGGACAGGGACCTAAGTGCAATTATAAAAACTACAAGGGTGTTTTTTTGCAAAAATTACAAAATAATGAAACTACAGATGAAAGTTTATGTGTGCTAAAATTTAGATACAAAAAGGGCCCGGGTCAAAAATGCAAAATACCCAGGCTAAGCGGATCCGACGGCTAATCTGCCTTCACTTGCCACGTGTCGTGTCCTGGAGTGCCGATGACGGTTCGCAACGAACGACCGAGATCAGATCTGGCTGAAGCGATCAACGCCGAGGCGGGCCAAGATCCGACGGCTGCTGTGTGATAATCTCAGAAATCGATCGGTTTTGTGTTCCACACAAGGCGGGAACACAGTCGAAGTGTCAACCAATCAAATCCTGAAATTAATCAACAATTAACCCACACTAAAGATCAATAATTAGAAATAAATGTGGAGTTAAATTTTATTTTTAACTCTACACAAATGATGTATATGGACAGGTATGCAGAGAGTTCGAACACAGGAAGCAAACAGGGCAGATCAAATATAAGTGTGTGTGTGAATGTGTGGTGTGTCTACACTAAGCAAGCAAGCAAGCAAAGAAATTTTTGTGGGTTTTTAATTTTTAATTTTGTATTTTGATTTTTTATTTTCTTGATTTTTATAATTTATAATTTATATATTTTTTATTTCTTTTTCAATATTGGCAAATAAGGACAATGTAATATAAGACTAGATAAAGTATTTATAAAAATGTGTAAAAATAACTAAAAATTCAGAAATAAAATGTTTTTGATATTTTTAAGATTTTTTACTGTTTTTGTGATTTTTAGGTATTTTTCAATGTGTTTTTGGTATTTTTAAATACTGAAATAAGGGAAAACAATGAAAATTGTACTGGCTGTGAGTAAAATGGGAATTAAAATAAGCAAACAGCAACCAAAAATTTTCACACTAATTTTCAAATAAAGAGAATGAAATATAAAATGAACAGGAACTGAGTTTGTATTTTTCTGAGTTTTCCTTGATTTTATATATTTTTTTGAAGTTTTTTAGTCTTTTTGAATTTTTAAGGTTTTTCTTTTGAAATTTTTAGTGATTTTTGGACTGACACTAATATAGGTTAAAAGACACACTAGGGAATTTTTTTGGAATTTTCCGAGATATTTTAATATTTTTTTGGCATTTTCTAAGCTAGACATTGAATAAAAGGCATGTTTTTTATTTTTAATAAATAGAAACATGAAATAAAATCAAAAACTGAAAATAGGGCGTGGAAGTACAAGCACACATGAGCTTAATCCTGATTTTTTAAAATTTTTGGAGGCGAAATGATAATTTAAATAATTAAAACAAGCATCCAAACATTAATCAGGCCTAGCAGGGGTATATATGCAATTTCTCAAACATCCAGGGGCAAACATGCAATATTCCACAAAAGTTTACACTTAATATTCAATTTCAGTACCAAACACCAATTACAAAAACCCGCCTGGGTATCTTAGCAATTTTCCCACCAGGGCGCGTGACTTGCACGCGCCTGGCGAGGACCGAAAAGTAATATTCCAAAACCCAGGGGCTAACTTGCAATATTTCCAAAAATATAACACTTAATATAAAAGTTCTGGGACCTAAACGAAATACCAAAAAGACCGAGGGCCTCGGTGCAAAATGCCCTCACCTCACGTGTACAGGTCACGTGAGGTGACGTGGTAGAGGACCTAAATGTAAATAAAAGAAAGACGAGGGTCTTTTGTGCAAATTTTACAAAAATATTACACTACAGACGAAGGTTTTAGGACTAAAATATAAATACAAAATGCGCGGGGGTTTAGATGCAAAATACCCTCAGTGCGCGGATCCAACGGCTGCAGATCGTCACTTATACACATGGCGTGAATCCAGCGGTCGACGAAGCTTCGCATGGACGGCAGAGATTAGATCGTGGACGACGATCGGACGGTGGCTACGCGGCGCGATCCAACGGCTGCTGCTCGACCTGGGGGAGCTCTTCAATCCGACGGCTGAGAGGCTGGGATCAAGAACAACGTCGGTCGCCGGCGAGGGCGAACTTCGCCGTTCCAGATCTTCTTCCTCCAGCGATTGCACGGCTTCAAAATGGACGTGGAGCTTCCCGGGGTCCTTCTCTTTCTCCTGGAGGCGTCAAAAGATCACGGCGACGACCGTGGCACTCGCAGGCGGTCGACGGAGCTGGAGGGCTCGGCTGAGCTCCGGCGAGCGACAAAATTGCGCCCAGGCGCTAGTCAACGCACTTTGACCCTGCAAAAATGGTTAAGAGGTCCAGGGCAAACTGCCTGGACCTTAGGTGGCCGGAATCGAGGCAAAAAGCGAAGCGACGATGGGTGGCCGGAGGTACGCTTCGGCGAGGGGGTATGATTTGGCGAAATGACTGATGGAACTTGAAATTTCTTGAGGTCTTATGATCCTAGAGCTAAGGCGAACCTATTGAGCGAGAAATAAATGGGGGAAGGGGCCCTCGATGGCCGGAGCCAGAGGGAGGAAGGTACCTCAACCGTCGGTCTTGCGGGAGGTGCTGGAGACGCCTCCGACCTCTATCGCCTTGGCTGAAGAGCTTGCGGTGGAGCTGTCACCTCCAGGGAGCTTGGGAGCACGAAGGTGGCGACGAGGGGTGGACCGAAGGGACTCAAAAATCAAATTCAAAGTGGGGGGTCGTTATATCTGGTTTGACCCCTGACCAAGGTGCTCCAAAGATCAAGGCACCTCGGGCGACACACTGATCCATTCCTCGAGATGATCATAGGGCGAGCAAGCTTGATAATCGAGGAGAAAAAGTTGTCAAGATTCCATCATGGAATGATGCAAGATGCGACCAGGAAAAATCGACCAAAACGAGGTCAAACGCACTCTGACAGCCGCACATGGGTGGAGGGCAGGCAGTTGACCCGAGTCAACTAAGACCGCCCCCTGGTTGGTCCACGTGGACCAACCAGGAAAAACCCAGCAAGAATTATTTATAAAATCATTTAAAAATTGAAGATGAATTTATTAATTTAAGGATATAAATTAAAAATGTTTCTTATTTTCTAAATTATTTTATGGTGATTTTTAATTATTTTTATGAAGTATATTTTAATAAGTTTACTTTTTAGCCCTATATAGGTATATTACCTATGTATTTTAGTATTTTATTTTTATTCTGTGTATTGTAATTTATTATTTTTATTTGTTATTTTCTAAAATTATAAAATGCTTTTATATACACAAATATATTTTTATTTAATTTTTTCTGATATGTTTTGTATATTTAATAAAATACAAGTATGTGTTGTATAGGTATAAGTACAAGTATAGTATCTATGTATATGATATATACAAGTATTTTTATTTTTATTTTTATTTAGGTCTTTATTCCAATTTTAATGTACATAATTATTGTAAGTATTATTTACAAAATTATAAAAATATAAAAATACGAAAATAATGAATAAAGAATGAATTGAATATTTTAATCTGTACATTTATACAATGTGGGTCCAAAACTCAACTCTCAAACCGTAGCTCCGCCAAATGCAAAACCACTGCCATTAAATAGCTTATTTTATTCTATATACAATTAAAGGTGAGTTTGCTGCATTTGGAGTTTTCATTTGTGAGATACGGGTCTGGGAAGTTGGGATTTTGGATTTTTATTCAGACCATAACTTTTTATCTGTATATTATTTTTCAGTGAAATCAATTTTGTATTTTTCTTTATAAAATTAACTACAACTTTCATGTACAAAGATTCTTTATTTGATGTATAAGAAGTGGAACCAAAAATAGGTCCCAAAATGAATAAAGAATGAATTAAATAATATAGGTATTTGACCCGTATCTCCCCCTACTTTATTCCTTGTTGACCTATTCATCAAGATGCCTAGGTCTCGGGGTTTCAGGGCATAAAATATTTACAATATTTTATTCTTTTTCTTTTCTTTTATTTATTCTATAATTTTGGCTTTAATTACAGTATTTTATACACTATGTAAATGCACATGCATGAATGCTAAGATGATGATATTAATGATATTTACAGGCATTTGCTAGGGTATTTGATGCCAAAATGATAGAATAAAGATGATGAAATGTGGATTCATCATCCCCCTATACTTTACCTTTGCTAGTCCCTAGCAAACACTTATGCAATAAGTGCAAAAGAAAAAGAAAAGAAAAAGAAGAACTTGGATTTTATTTGATTATCAAACTTGTCTTCACAAAATCAAAGTTTGGAGCTTAAGTTGGACCTTTGGAATTTTAGTGCGGGCGGAACCTTATTGAGAACCGAATTTAAAATCCAACAGTCCTTGAGAATCCCAAAACTCTGTCCAAGTCTCCTCAATAGCCAGGTCAGAAATACTTCAACTCATACGCAAACTCTTACGACTATGAATCTGACTCGTACAGTGTAGGTGATGGTGGCTCTCCCCAACTAGAATGACAAAGAAACTGACTTCTCTAGTATGACAACCCAATGATTCCCCAATCCAATAACTCCATCCTCGAGGAGCGGGGTATTCCCTTCTAAGTTCAAGTGGCAACCAACTCAAGAGGAGGGGGTGAAGAGAAGAATGGACGGTAGCCAGTGTAGCTACCTATCCTGGGATGCAAGACCAGTGTAGTCAAGTCATCCTACTGCAGACTCACATGATATAACTTTGGAACTCAAGCTTGCTTATTGACTTTTTACATACTTTGCAGGCTTTTTATTTTTGTACATGCTTGAACACATTTTTTTTGAATACCATATACAACAGCATTTACATAAGGAGTTTTTCCTCTTGAGCCAGTAGACTATCCCTCTTTTGAAGCTTTATCGCAACCCACAGCCTCCTGTCTTTAGACTTCCTAATCACTGGACGGGTTGGGGTGCGCTTCCCTCCCTAGAGGAGGACAAATGTTTCCACTTGTGTGCGTCTCATACCGGCAAATCCAATCCCCTCACCACCCCAACTGAGTTGAGCCATGTAAAAGGTGCAGGTGTCCAAGTTAGGTCATTATCAACAAAAGTCGTGCGTGTGCTCCAAAATACTCTACTTAGGCAGCCAAGAATCCATTGAACCAAGTCCCGTGATCCTCAAAGAATTAAGTCAACTAGACCTGAAGTACCTCAAACCCAGTTCCTATAAGGTTCCTGTTATTAGGTAGATTTTAAGGTCCAATCAAGCTCCAATCTCCGGATTTTACTTAGACTTGTTCAACTATCAAACTCAATCCGAAAAAAATGCTCATGCTATGCAGTGCTATGCAGAAGATATTTTTGTGATGCAATTTTCAAAGATTTTGAACTTTTTATGGATTTTTTAAAAGATGATGCATGCATTTTTTGTATTTTTCAAAAAGATTTTTCAAATGTTTTTGGATTTTAGTTTTGCAAATGTTTTTGGGATCTTTTGAAAACAAAAAGTTTTGGCTAAATACTAGGTGAAAAATATGTACACGGGAGTGCTTCTTATACTTACAAGAAGTGGATTTTAAGAATTTACAAGGGTAAGTGATCAATTTTATAAGTATATATAGTGGATTTTGGTGTGATGTAAATATTCCTCAAACTTATTTGACACAAGCTTTTCACACAATTTTTGAAAACTATAGTCCAAAATAATTTTTACAAACATTTTACAAACATGTACACACATTTGAAAAGCATTTTGCAAAGGCTTTCAAAACAGTATATATAGATTTTTCAAATTATTTTGCAAGCATTTTTCAAACCATTTGCAAATCATTTTTCAAACATTTTATTTCACACAAAGAAAAGAAATTTTACAAAACACACATTTTTACACAGGTTGAAAACATGTAACAAAATATTTTCAAAATAGTTTTCAATAGATGTTCACAAAGATTTTCAAACTATTTTTCAAACATTTTGTAAAAAAAACATTTTCACCTGATTTATTAATCAGTAAATACAAAAAGAATTTGAGGAACAAAACACCTTTTTATTAATGATTTTTAATGAATTTTAAAGAATGATTAGCCATATTATTAGAAAAATATGAAAGTACGAGTTATGGCTAAAGTGTATACGCAGTATATACGACCCCCCTATACTTAGGTTGAGCTATGTCCTCATAGATCAGAGAGAAAAGAGAAGACATAACACGTACTAAGTATAGACAAGTCCTTAGAATAAATACAGAATAAATGAATCAATGAAAGAATGAGAAGTTGACCGTCCCCCCTATACTTAGGATCAAATAATCCTAAGTATAGCAGACTGTACACAAAGCAGAAAGGGTCAAGGGTGGGAATGAACAGATCATACTCAGATTGTCTCCCCCTATACTTAGGGTAATATATCCCTAAGTATAGACAAGAAGAGGAGACAATGGAGAGGATCGAGATAAATGAAAAACTCGGGGTGCACTCCCCCCTATACTTAGGACAAAGTACATCCTAAGTATGGAAAACTGTCTACAAGGGCGGCACCTTTTTGATAGATAAAGAAAATAGAAAAGGAAAAGAAGAAAAGAAGAAAAGAGATCAGAGTGGAAGAAGATCATGAGAATGTACACATCGCTCCCCCTATACTTAGGGTAAAAGAAGCCCTACGTATAGGCAACGATAGGAGTGATGACACGGAACGAAGAAAAGAGCACTCGGCTCGTCCACCCCTCCTAAACGTAGGACAAAGTACGTCCTAAGCAAGGCAAACACGAGAATGGATGGACGAGCAATACGGGAGATAGAGAGAGATGAACAAAGGAGAATGTACAACAGAGGTGGATGTACATATGATCAAGAAGGCCGAAAGCTAACCTTCTTGCGAGACTGCTGAGGGATGGATCTGGTGTGGTGCAAGTCGACATCGGGGTCCACAGCGGACGGAAGCCGATCAGGGTCGACACGGTGAAGGCCCTCAGTGGAATCAAAATGGAAAGGGACGAACTGATCAATGGAAGCAGTATGGTTGGGTTCTCCCTTGGTGGTCCTATGGTGCGAAGGCACAGACTGGTGAGTGGAAGAAGTACGGCTAGGTCCGGCCTTGGAAGTCTCGCAGATATCGAAGTGGAATGGGACAAACTCATCCTCATCGGAAGAAGTGTAATCAGAGTCGTCCTGCGAGGGATCGTCCAGGTCAAAGTCAAAGGGCACGAAATCATCAGTGGAAGTATACGAACTCAGATCATCCTCAAGACTCTCACCTGAATCATTGTCTTCAATAAGAGGTCTGAATTTATCAAAATAAATGGCAGCGTCATAACCGACCTCAATCATCTTTACTTGTGAAGGACCAGTAACGGACTTATCAGTGGCAGTAGTCAAACCAGGTCCGTCCCGTCTAGTCTTACCTAGGTCATTTGTTTCCTTATGAGGTCTCTCAAAATAATGGGCAACTTCATAAACATCCTCAATAGTCTTGGTATCTGCCCCCTGCTCAAATGGTTCAATCACGTAAATACTCTGGATCTCATCAACACATCGCCATACACCAGGAGGAGGAACTGCGAGGTCTATGCTTTCCGACTTCCTCCCCTTTCGAGGGATCCGTCGGGTCTCATCAACGGTCGCTAAGGAAGCATCTCTAGTATCATCAGATCGGTCACAGGCCTCGGAGTCAGCTATAATCGGTAAAGGAGCATCAGGTGCAGGTCTCTGATCAACTGTGGGTGCGGTGATCGCCACTTCGCCCTCGTCAACAGGACGGAAGCGAATCTCTCCTGATCCGTAATCAATAACGACCCTCGCAGAGGTGAGGAATGGTCGTCCCAGGATGATTGGAGATGACTCCCCTGTGGAGTTCTCCATGGGCAACACGACAAAATCAACATGGTGGTTCGTACCCTGAATAGAAATGACGGCGTTTTCAAGGATACCCTTCGGCCTCTTGATAGATCCATCAGCAAACTGAATGATCATCCTGGTTTTCTTGAGAGGCCCTAAGTGAAGAGACTGTACCAGCGAGAAGGGTAGTATGCTAATCGAAGCACCGCCGTCTAGGAGAGTGCGATCACAAGTATAGCCAAAGATGGTGCAAGTGATGAAAGGTGTACCTGTGTTCTTCTTCTTGGTAATGGGACGGTGTGTGATGGCGTGGGTAGTGGCCATGGTCAGAATGTGACGCTCAGATCTGCTCCTCCGCTTTCTCTTCTGGGGAAGAGGAGCAGATAATTGGGTCATGGCCTGCTGAAGTGGGGCACGGATAATCTCATGAATAGTCGCCACCATTTTGGGGTCAAATAGCATTTTTTTGAATTTTTGGACTTCCTCCATACAAGGGAGGAAGTCGGAATCGACATATACATGAGGCATGCCAAGAGCAGTCTGTACATCGGCATCCTCGGGGTCAAAGGTGGGACTAGGTGTGAATGGTTGTGTGGTCAAGGGCTCTGGCAAGTGGACTCTCTCCTCACAATATTGATCAACCAAGTGTCTCCCGAACTCTTTTTGGATTTTTAAATTTTTCGCATTTTTTGTATTTTTTGCGATTACAAGCTCCCATGATCACCTACAAGTGAAGCCGTATTCCCGACGAAAGGAGCATTAATCTGATTCTTCCTCAAGAAAGCAAGATCATCATTCATCAAATCAATGCGCTTTGTCATCCGATTCGAGATATCACTCATAGAGATCGAGGGAGGTGACCCCATCAGGTCAGACTCGGGTGGATGTGACGGTGGAGATGGATAATATACAGGTGGGGGTGTATGTGGATAGAAGTCTGAGTCGTGATACTGTGGCTGAGGCGGGTATGTACAAAAATCAGAAAAAATAGGAGGTGGGTCCTCCTGATAAAAGGGAGGTGGATCGGCTGGAGTGAGTGAGGAATCCGCAAAGTCCGGATAAAAAGTACTCCAGGGATCCATCTCGAAATCAAAAGGAAATGATCGGGAGAGCACGACGGTCAAGTCAAGAGAGTGAAGAAAAGGCGCAAATGCGCAGAGATGATCTAGGACACACACAAAACAATCACAGACAAAAATGAAAAGAATACAAACCCTCAATTCACCTACTCAACTCGGTAGAGACCGCAAAGAGCGGTCTTTTTATCTTGTCTGTTTTAGAGTTAGGTGAGAAGTCCAAAATTGCGCAAACACTTAGGGGGCTGAATGGGATTTTGGGCTCTAACCTTAGTGTGTGCGCGAGCAAATAAAAGCGAAGACAATGAGGGGATTACTCGCCCCAATACAAGATTTTTTTTGATCGGTTTTAGGGTCAAGTAAAATTAAGCAGTCCCAATTTTATTGATTATCACTTTTTTTGGATTTTGAATGAAATGCGCGATCCTATCGGGGAGTCAATTCCTTTGAGCACCTAGGTTGGCAAAATCAGAGGGAGAGTCGGAAAAGCAATGCAAGCGATCAAAACGATGATGGATGCTAAAGAGAAATGCTCACCTTGCCTCCAGCACTCTACATGCAAGGATGCTCAGCAGAATTGAAACCTATCTATATGCAAATGCAAAAGCCGATGAAATCGCCCTAAGTTTCAGAAATTGCTATTATCAGGAAGAACCACAAGTTGACCACCAATCCTCAACCCTAGAGTTCGGTCTAGGCTCACCCCTCCTCTGCTCAACACACTTGAGTTTAGGAGAAAGCGCTTTGTGGGGAGAGCTCGCGGCGCGACGGATTGAAGGTGATGATCAACTGTTTAAAATTTGACTAAGTCCAAACGAAACTATAGGTGCATGCAAAGTATTCGGTGTTTGGCCTTAGTCTATCGCAAACAACTCCTAAAGCTAGGGGCCCAATCACACAAAATAACTAAAATCGTAAAACAAAACAAAATAAAAGAATGCGAAGGAAAATGCAAGAAAAGCCGCGGCGAGCCCCCAAGTGAACAGTCACTTGGAAATTAGGCTCGAATGTCCAAGTGTTCGGGGGTACCTGTATTATTACAAATTAAGAGTCTCTCACTCACTTAAATTACAAAATAAATTCAATGCAAGAAAATGAAATGCTAAGAAGTTGTCTTGCAAAAATCCTCCAAGTCCTTCTTCATGCTAAGCTAGAGCCGCTTCACGTGGGTGCCAAGGTGCTCCAAGAGGGGCTCCTCCCTCGATCCGCGTACCTCGCACGGAATCCAAACAAGGAGAGTGGTTAAACAATTCAAAAGATATATAAAAAATAATGCAAATGGAAATAAAAGCCGCGAAATGCAGACAAATGATCACAACACAACAAAAATGAGATCTACGCGCTGTTGCTCCCCGGCAACGGCGCCATTTGATAATCTCAGAAATCGATCGGTTTTGTGTTCCACACAAGGCGGGAACACAGTCGAAGTGTCAACCAATCAAATCCTGAAATTAATCAACAATTAACCCACACTAAAAATCAATAATTAGAAATAAATGTGGAGTTAAAATTTATTTTTAACTCTGCACAAATGATGTATAGGGACAAGTATGCAGAGAGTTCGAACACAGGGAGCAAACAGGGCAGATCAAATACAAGTGTGTGTGTGAATATGTGGTGTGTCTACACTAAGCAAGCAAGCAAAGAAATTTTTGTGGGTTTTTAATTTTTATTTTTTTTAAATTTTTAATTTTGTGTTTTGATTTTTTATTTTCTTGATTTTTATAATTTATGTTTTATATATTTTTTATTTCTTTTTCAATATTGGCAAATAAGGACAATGTAATAAAAGACTGGATAAAGTATTTATAAAAATGTGTAAAAATAATCAAAAATTCAGAAATAAAATGTTTTTGATATTTTTAAGATTTTTTACTGTTTTTGTGATTTTTAGGTATTTTTCAAAGTGTTTTTGGTATTTTTAAATACTGAAATAAGGGAAAACAGTGAAAATTGTGCTGGCTGTGAGTAAAATGGGAATTAAAATTAGCAAACAGCAACCAAACATTTTTACACTAATTTTCAAATGAAGAGAATGAAATATAAAACGAACAGGAACTGAGTTTGTATTTTTTTGAGTTTTCCTTGATTTTAAATATTTTCTTGAAGTTTTTTAGTCTTTTTAAATTTTTTAAGGTTTTTCTTTTGAGATTTTTAGTGATTTTTGGACTGGCACTAATATAGGTTAAAAGACACACTAGGGATTTTTTTGGAATTTTTTGAGATATTTTAATATTTTTTGGCATTTTCTAAGCTAGACAGTGAATAAAAGGCATGTTTTTGATTTTAAATAAATAGAAAAATGAAATAAAATCAAAAACTGAAAATAGGACGTGGAAGCACAAGCACACAGGAGCTTAACCCTAATTTTTGAGAATTTTTGGAGGTGAAATGATAATTTAAATAATTAAAACAAGCATCCAAACATTAATCAGGCCTAGTAGGGGTATATATGCAATTTCTCAAACATCTAGGGGCAAACATGCAATATTCCACAAAAGTTTACACTTAATATTCAATTTTCAATACCAAACACCAATTACAAAAACCCGCCTGGGTATCTTAGCAATTTTCTTACCAGGGCGCGTGACTTGCACGCGCTTGGCAAGGACCGAAAAGTAATATTCCAAAACCCAGGGGCTAACTTGCAATATTTCCAAAAATATAACACTTAATATAAAAGTTCTGGGACCTAAACGAAATACCAAAAAGACCGAGGGCCTCGGTGCAAAATGCCCTCACCTCACGTGTACAGGTCACGTGAGGTGACGTGGCAGAGGACCTAAATGTAAATAAAAGAAAGACGAGGGTCTTTTTTGCAAATTTTACAAAAATATTACACTACAGACGAAAGTTTTAGGACTAAAATATAAATACAAAATGCGCGGGGGTTTAGATGAAAAATACCCTCGGCCCGCGGATCCAACGACTGCAGATCGTCACTTATACACGTGGCGTGAATCCAGCGGTCGACGACGCTTCGCGTGGACGGCAGAGATTAGATCGTGGATGACGATCGGACGATGGCTACGTGGCGCGATCCAACGAGTTGCTCGACCTGGGGGAGCTCTTCAATCCGACGGTTGAGAGGCTGGGATCAAGAACAACGTCGGTCGCCGGCGAGGGCGAACTTTGCCGTTCCAGATCTTCTTCCTCCGGCGATGGCACGGCTTCAAAATGGACGTGGAGATTCCTGGGGTCCTTCTTTTTCTCCTGGAGGCGTCAAAAGATCACGGCGACGACCGTGGCACTCGCAGGCGGTCGGCAGAGCTGGAGGGCTCGACTGAGCTCCGGCTAGCGACAAAATTGCGCCCAGGCGCTAGTCAACGCACTTTGACCCTGCAAAAATGGTTAAGAGGTCCAGGGCAAAATGCCTAGACCTTAGGTGACCGGAATCGAGGCAAAAAGCGAAGCGACGATGGGTGGCCGGAGGTGCGCTCCGGCGAGGGGGTATGATTTGGCGACATGACTGATGGAACTTGAAATTTCTTGAGGTCTTATGATCCTAGAGCTAAGGCGAACCTATTGAGCGAGAAATAAATGGAGGAAGGGGCCCTCGATGGCCGGAGCCAGAGGGAGGAAGGTACCTCAACCGCCGGTCTTGCGGGAGGTGCTGGAGACGCCTCCGACCTCTATCGCCTTGGCTGAAGAGCTTGCGGTGGAGCTGTCACCTCCAGGGAGCTCGGGAGCACGAAGGTGGCGACGAGGGGTGGACCGAAGGGACTCAAAAATCAAATTCAAAGTGGGGGGTCATTATATCTGGTTTGACCCCTGACCAAGGTGCTCCAAAGATCAAGGCACCTCGGGCGACACACTGATCCATTCCTCGAGATGATCATAGGGCGAACAAGCTTGATAATCGAGGAGAAAAAGTTGTCAAGATTCCATCATGGAATGGTGCAAGATGCGACCAGGAAAAATCGACCAAAATGAGGTCAAACGCACTCTGACAGCCGCACATGGGTGGAGGGCAGGCAGTTGACCCGAGTCAACTAAGACTGCCCCCTGGTTGGTCCACGTGGACCAACCAGGAAAAACCCAGCAAGAATTATTTATAAAATCATTTAAAAATTGAAGATGAATTTATTAATTTAAGGATATAAAAGAAAAAATGTTTCTTATTTTCTAAATTATTTTATGGTGATTTTTAATTATTTTTATGAAGTATATTTTTATAAGTTTACTTTTTAGCCCTATATAGGTATATTACCTATGTATTTTAGTATTTTATTTTTATTCTGTGTATTGTAATTTTATTATTTTTATTTATTATTTTCTAAAAATATAAAATGCTTTTATATACACAAATATATTTTTATTTAATTTTTCTGATATGTTTTGTATATTTAATAAAATATAAGTATGTGTTGTATAGGTATAAGTACATGTATAATATCTATGTATATGATATATACAAGTATTTTTATTTTTATTTTTATTTAGGTCTTTATTCCAATTTTAATGTACATAATTATTGTAAGTATTATTTACAAAATTATAAAAATATAAAAATACGAAAATAATGAATAAAGAATAAATTGAATATTTTAATCTGTACATTTATACAATGTGGGTCCAAAACTCAACTTTCAAACCGTAGCTCCGCCAAATGCGAAACCACTGCCATTAAATAGCTTATTTTATTCTATATACAATTAAAGGTGGGTTTGCTGCATTTGGAGTTTTCATTTGTGAGATACGGGTTTGGGAAGTTGGGATTTTGGATTTTTATTCAGACCATAACTTTTTATCTGTATATTATTTTTCAGTGAAATCAATTTTGTATTTTTCTTTATAAAATTAACTACAACTTTCATGTACAAAGTTTCTTTATTTGATGTATAAGATGTGAAACAAAAAATAGGTCCCAAAATGAATAAAGAATGAATTAAATAATATAGGTATTTGACCCTTATCTCCCCCTACTTTATTCCTTGTCGACCTATTCATTAAGATGCCTAGGTCTCGGGGTTTCATGGCATAAAATATTTACAATATTTTATTCTTTTTCTTTTCTTTTTTTTATTCTATAATTTTGGCTTTAATTACAGTATTTTATACACTATGTAAATGCATATGCATGAATGCTAAGATGATGATATTAATGATATTTACAGGCATTTGCTAGGGTATTTGATGCCAAAATGATAGAATAAAGATGATGAAATGTGGATTCATCACTGTGCAATCTGGGCTCTGGCCTTGATTCGATGGCGAATAGCCTAGGACGAAGAACAGGGAAGAGTCGTCTGTTGAGCGACTTTCCCCGCCCTCGATCTCGGCCTCCA
Source organism: Ottelia alismoides (assembly GCA_037367405.1). NCBI lineage: Eukaryota > Viridiplantae > Streptophyta > Magnoliopsida > Alismatales > Hydrocharitaceae > Ottelia > Ottelia alismoides. Next base: position 97,233 of record JAZKJV010001476.1, on the reverse strand, counting down.
ACGCTGCTTCGAGCTCCCAAAATGGCCGGTCAGCTTCCTGCGACGGTCCTCCACGTGTTGGGCACTCTAAAAGGCTCCGATGACGGCTGGAGCTCTCGCGAGGAGGCGACGGAGCTGGGAGGCTCCAAGTACTCCATTGAGAGGTCAAAACGAGCCCCAAGGTTCCTTTTGTTGCTTCTGGGCCTGCACGAAGAGTTAAACCGTCGAGGGCAAAATGCATCGACGGTTGGCGGAGCAAAATGGTGTGGGAGACGCTGAGATGGAAGTCGACCGGAGCCAACTTCGGTGAAGGGGCTCGATTTGGTGATCTGGGTACGAAACACGAGACGACGGATGGGGAATGATTCCTACGGCTATGGCTAACCTAACAGATGCAAGAAAAATAGGTAAATAAAGGGAACTCAGAGGTGGAGTTCACCTGAGAAAGGACGTCGACGACAAGCTTTGCCGGAGGTGATGGAGACCGCCTCGACGCCTCCTTGACCCGCCTGACGAGTGGAAAATGGAGCTGTCACCTCTGTCTCCCAGTAGAGCACGAAAGGGGGGAAGAAACCTGGTCAAAAGGGGTTCAAAAATCAAATGGAAAATTAGGGGTCTATTTGAAGGGTTGACGAACGGCTGGGAAGAACGAGGCACATCGGGTGATGCAACGATCCAAAGATCGAAGCACTCCGTGGGCGTGAATCATGGATATATGGGCATGAAAAGTCCAGAAGGAAGTTACGCGAATGGATGAAAGATGGAGCCTTGAAAAACTCGAGAAATTGGGTCAAAAACCACGGTCTGACAGGTGCCAGACCTCGGTCAAAGAGTTGACCGAGGTCAACCAACGGAAGCTTCTGGTTGGTCCACGTGGACCAACCAGAATAATCCTTGGCAAAAAGATTTGTTAATTCATTTTAAAATAGTAAACGACTTTATTAATTTTTTATTGTTAAATAAAAAATATTTATTATTTTATAAATTATTTTATGATGATTTTATTTTTTTTTAAAAATTTAAAATTACAAGTCCCTTTTAAGGGTTATATAGGTTTATATATCTATATATTTTAATTTTATTTTGTATATTTAATTTGTTTATTTTGGTTTATTATTGTATATATTTATACATTATTTTTATAAACTTAAATATATGTTTATTTTTTCTGAAGTGTTTTGTACACTTAATAAAATAGAAGTAGTAATCATATAGGTATCTTTACAGGTATTATACCTATGTATTGTATATAAGTAATTTTTGTATTTTCTTTAATGTTTTATTCTTATTTTAATGTACACATATATTATAAATAATATTTACAAAATTATAAAAAATAAAATTATAAAAATAACGAACAATAAATAAAATAAAATATTTTAATATGTACAAGTATACAATAGGGGCCAAAACCTAACTTTCAAACCGTAGCTTCGCAAAATACGAAACCACCTTCATTAAATAACTTGTTTAAAATTATATACAATTAAAGATGATTTTGATGCGTTTTGAGTTTTTATTCGAGAGATACATGTCTGGGAAGTTGGGATTCTATAATCTTGTTTAGATCATAACTTTTTATCTGTACATTATTTTCGAGTGAAATTAATTTTGTATTTTCTTTATTTAATTATCGACAACTTTCATGTACAAAGTTTCTTTATTTGGAGTATAAGAAGTGGAACTAAAAAAAGGTCCTAAAATGACTAAAGGATGAATTAAATAAAAGGGATTTTATTGGTATTTTGACCCTTATCTCCTCCTACTTTATTCCTTGTCGACCTATTCATCGCGATGCCTAGGGCTAGGGGTTTCGGATCATAAAATATTTGCAGTAATTTATTCGTTTTCTTGTCTTTTCTTTATTCTTTTATTTTGGCTTTAAAACCATATTTTATACAATATTTACATACACATGCATGGATGCTAAAATGCGGGAATTAATGGTATTTACATGCATTTGCCTGGATTTTGAGGTCAAAATGATAGAATAAAGATGATGAAATGTGGATTCATCACTGGCCTCTTTTGATGTGGGTCCTTCACGAAAGTTGCAGATTTCGTCGAGACGAGCAACTTTCATGTTGATCACTTTTCATTTGACTTCATTTACTATTTTCTTTTTTATTTTATTTTATGTTATTTAACCCTTAGTTATATTTAATTTTTTTCATTTTATTTTAATTTCAATTTCAATTTCAACTTTATATATTTTTTAAATTTTATTTTTCTTTCACTTGATTTTTATTTTCCCTTTGCCTTTCTCTCTCTCTTTTTCTCCCTCTTCTCGCTTCCCTATCTCTCTCTCTCCACTTCACCATGTCACGTGCACGACACGTGACCTCACTTTCATTTCCCAGTTCACGTGCTCTGTGCATGACCGTCCCCTCAACTATATCTTTTCTCTCCAAGGCACATGCTCCACACGTGCCTTCCCCTCCCTGTCTCCACACGCGCATTGCACGCGACCTTCCCCCTCCCCTGTCCCTCTCTCCTCTCCTGCGCCAGTCGTTACTGCCATCTTCGCACGCTCATTGCCTCGCTCCCTTGCTCCAGTCGTTACAAAGTCATTCCCTCGCCTGCGTAATTGCCACCTCCTCTTCCTATAAAACCTCGCCCCCCTCGATCGACAGTCATCCACCTCTAGCTTAAGATCGCCCTCTCCAGTCAATACACATCCTTCTGGTGATAGCAGCAAGGGTCCTTGCCGGCGATGATGAGAGGAGGAGTGAGGTGTCATCTCTGACCCAGACCCATGACCGAGTAGCAACTTCTTGGCAGCCCAGCTCGTGCTCTTCGCCGAAGCACTTGCAGCAACGACCCAGAGCTTAATGCTCCAGCCATCGGCGATAACCACATGCAGATAAAGAATCTCCCTCCCTTCCTCGTTCTCCTCCTTCTTCCCTCTCTTCTTCGTCTCTTTTCTTTCTCCTTCTTCTCTATCACAACTCTACCCCTCCTCCACCGCACACTACCTTCATCCCCTATGCCCTCCTTCTTCACCCATCTTGCTATTTGCTGCCACCTTCTCATCATGCCTCCAACACCGACATCCATTCACACCGCAGCTTCACCAAGCAGCAACATACCACCCTTTGTCGCACTACCCTCACCTCGCGTCACCTTCCACTGCAGTACATTGAGCCTCGTGTCACCTTCGACTGCAGTACATCGGCTCGTAGCTCAGCCTTCACTCCTTCGTTGCTCTGCATCACCGCCTCCTCCCCATAACTTTGCATGCATAACATCTCTGCCAGTCACTTCACCTGAGCCCATGGGATTTTTCATCTTCGCATCGCCCGTCGACGACCAACCTCCACTCACCATCGACTTCGACCACCTCCGCCCTTGATTGTGCCTTCTCCGCCCGACGCTCTGGCCACTGCTAGCCACCTCCGCTCCTAGCCAACATTGGATCGAGGGCAATCCTTTGATTCAACGGTTGTGAAGCCACCACGCATCCCTCTCCCGAGCCTACCTCCATGTCTAGAGGCTCGGGTCAGCCGAGATTTTCTTCGCCACCACGTGGAGGCTAGGCACCCTAAGCTCCACACGAGCCTTAACCTCGCCCATCGAACCTCCTCTGTATGTGCCCCACATGTGCGAGAGGGGTAAATTGCAAGGGAGACCTTGTCATTATCGAGAATTACAAAAGCACCCCCGCCAACCGAGGCACGTGCGTGACTAAATTACAAGGACCCTTTTGATGTTTTAATAATTGCAAATAAGTCCCACTAGGGCATCTTTGAGACAAAACTATTTTTTTTATTATATTTTAGTCCATGATATTTTATTTTAGCATACCTTTCTCATATGAATTCCAATTTTTATGCATAATATGTCATTTAGAAGCTTGTTGGACCCTCTATCATTTTATATATCTTATGGCATATCTGAGGCTTGTAATTAATGATAATTATTTGAAGAAAATCACTTGATCTATGCAAGCTGATTTTTAACATTTTGTGATATTTTACATTGAGAAAATTATTGATCTATTGTGCAGGGATTCGATTGAGAAGATTTAAATTTAATTAATCCTCTTTGATAATTAATCATATTCTTCGAGGCATTAATCTTCGTATGGGCATAATTGAGAAAGAATTAATTTTATTACCTGACATATTATATGATTGTCCATTTACTTGAGGTTTAAAGTACAAGAAAAATCAAGGCTAGAGTACCTTGAGGAAATTATCATAGGATAAACCTTTGATATATCGATCTTTTTAACCTGCATTTGAGATATTGAATTGAAAATATTTCTTGAAATCATCCTTTATCCATGATTTCACTTAAGGATTAATTGTTCATTGTATTTAAGGATTGAAATTATACATAATCACAGTTCTTGTGCTTAATCATTCCCTCTGTTTATCTTCCTTCCTTTGCTTGCATTTCCTTCATTTTGTTTTCACTTTATTTTCTGACACAGAAATCAATATTGTAATTAATTAATTACTTTACATAATTTAAACCCGTACAACTAAAAATACATTGTTCCCTGTGTTCGACCTTGGTATACTTACTAAGTAAAAATTATTGGACAATATTCAAAATTTGTGATTTTGATAGATCGTTTTTCATCTCCTATACTATAATTATCGATAATTAAAGAGGTGAAATGAAGCAATGTGAGTAAGGGTCATGAGTATGGGTGGTCTATTAAGAGAGTATGTGCGAAGATCATGGGGGGAGGTAGTGTATTGGTTGTTCTCCACGAGCCTCTCTCAAACGATTTATCTCAACATGCAACTCATCTTGAACTCCCGTAGCGAAGAGTTGCTTACACGTCATCAATGTTCAGGAAGGCGCTATGCGGTATTCAGTCGGAGGGGTTACTGCATAGAGAGTATGCGGTATGCGGGGAGTATGCGGTTTGGTATTTTTTATTATTAAAAATATAAATTAATATTTAATATTATGTTAATATCCTCAGTCGGGAGAGTATGCGATTTTATGCGGAAGAGTATGCAATTTTATGTGGGGAGTATACGGTTTTATGTTATTATGCGGGTGGGGTTATTCGGTTTTAGATTAAATAAAAAAAGTTCGATCAGAAAAGCGACCGAGTATGCGGCCTCATAGGGGGTATACTCGACCGAGTATGCGGGTCAACCCGCATACATGGCCGTTTCATCATACTCGGAGCGGCAAGGCCCCCGAGTACGAGTATGCGGTCGAGTATGCGGCTTACTCGGCTGCTTTTCCGAACACTGCATGTCATCATCATTTCCTCCCTGATTTTCACCATTGTCTCCCATGCCGTCCTCTGAATTCTCTCATCTCTAACTCTGGAAAGATGGAAAATGCTTTAAATTGGACAAGGAAAGTGAACATTCCTATTCATCGGGAGAGTCCTCATGGAAGTTGTGTATTGGGAACTCGAAATGTTTCAGGACCAACCAAACCACAAGAGAAAACCGGATAGCTCAAATTCAAGAAATGAATTGTCCTACTCCCGTGTGGCAAATGAAGTGCCTGCGAGATCCAAGCAAACAATACTCACACCACTCATCTTCAAACTGAAAGGGAAGATGATGCCAAATAAGATGGATGGATTGGTGAATCAAGTACTTGGCCTCAGAGGTCACAAGTGACCTAAGGGCTACTCGTCATAGACCGATGAGATGGGGCCTCTCATTAGAACAACAACTAGGCCCTATACCAGGCCCTAGGTACTGCAAACAGTATAACAACTACTCGATCTTGTACAATAGAAGCACATGTGCTTTGTCGTCATGGGTGGATATAAGTATGACTGTCAGGAAAGCTCGGACTCGTTGACCTCAACTTGAGCTCAGCTCGTTAAGAGCTCATGAGCCCAACTCGAAAGTATAACGAGCATGAGTTCAAGTTACATTTCTATCTCATTAAGCTTATCGAGTTGAGTCTGAGTTAGGTGCAGCTCGGAAACTCGATAACTTGGTGGATAATAAAGCAAAAGGCACATCACAACCATAGGGCATGGGAAGTTACCAACGCAGGCTACAACGCCCAATCCCATCCCAAAATCCCAAATACAATTCCCCACGCGACCTTTCCCTCCTCTCCTCTCCTCTCCTCTCCAAACCTAAGCCGCCCTCCTCCCCGCTCCTCCGCCACCAGTCTCCCTCTATGGTCTCTCCCCCTTCGTGAGCTCCTCCCTCTCTGACTCCGCCCATGCACCCGACAGCCGACGTGTAGCTTCGCCCTCTCCCCCTTCGCGAGCGCCTCCCTCTCCGGCTCCGCTCGTGCGCCCGACGTCCGACGTAGCTTCGCCATCTCCCCCTCCATGAGCTCCTCCCTCTCTGGCTCCGCTCGTGCACCCAACGACCGACACCTATCTCCCTTTTCACCCTCTCCCCCAAGAGTTTTGATCTTTGGGCCCTAGAATCTGGATCGTGCCGTGAACCTCGTGCAGCTGTGCTACCATTCTCGAGTCAAATCTACTTGCTATCCTATCCATCCGAGGTACGTCTCTTCTCTTTTTTTTTTAATTTTGAATCTGATCTAATGTTTTAATCTATGCATGTGGTATCTATGTGGTTTGAACAGTTACAGCATATTTGATGTCCATCCATTAATCTCTACATGTGGTTAATGGTTTGAACTTTTTAATATATATCTCAACTGAAACCTATCCTCTTTTCACAGAGTAAAAACTATCTAAATGTGGTTTGGAACTATTTTTTGGTCTAGTAAATCATAAATTTAACCTTTTGTCTTGACCTTTAAGATTCGAACATGCTGCACGTTGAGTTCGATATAGAGGTTAACCATTAACTTTTTGCTCATTTGCCCAAAAAGCTACAGAAAAGAGTATCAAAAAGCCAAAGTTGCATATTACATTTGCATAGTTTCATTTACAAAATGGAACAAAGGCTCATGAGCTAGCTTAATAAGAGTAGGGGTGTCTATCGAGTTCAACGAGCCAAGTTGGCCTCAACTCGGACTCGAACTCGATAAGAAACCTAAGGCTTGAACTCGGGCTCGATAAGGGTTGAGCCCTGGATCACCAACTCGAACTCGAACTCGTCGAGTTCAAGCTGACTCACGAGCCTCTTATCGAGCCACAAGTTTCTGAGCTGGCTCACGAGACTCAAAACGAGCTGGTTCACGAGCCTCTTATCGAGTTATGAGTTTCTGAGCTGGCTCACGAGCCTCAAAATGAGCATGCTCATGAACCTCTTAACGAGTCATTGTTCCATTTTTTACATTAAATTATGCAAATGCCATTTGTAACTTTGATTTTTTTATACTCTTTTCTGTAGCTTTTCGGTATATAGGTTTTCAAATTTTTACTAAGAGGGGAAACGGGTTATCGAGTCGAGTTTTCAAGTTGAACAACGCCCAACTCGGACTTGACTCGATAAGCTAACGAGCCATAAAACCCAACTCGGGCTCGGGCTCGTTAACCTTTCGAGTCAGGCTCGTGAGCCCTTAACGAGCCGAGCCCGAGTTGAACTCATCGAGCTCGAGCTTTCCTGACAGCCCTAAATAAGAGGCTCGTGAGCCAGCTCAATAAGCTCACGGCTCGATAAGAGGCTCATGAGCTAGCTCGAAATCGATGAGTTCAAGCTCAAGCCGGTAATCCAAAGCTCGAACCTTATCCAGCCCGAGCTCGAGCCTTGATTTTCTTATCGAGTTCGAGCCCAAGTTGGGGTCAATCCGATTTGTTGAGCTTGATAGACACCCATCACACCCCTAGCTATACGGCAGTCATACCACATGTGTTGGAGAGATTTGGCTATATTTGAGGGGTCGCTCCATTCGGTCTAGAGAGTACATGAAAACAACGCGACTTTGTCAACTCGAATCAATAAATCCAAAAGATATTGTTTTAATGTTAGGTTAGATAGAATTACAGTCTCAATTTTTTTGGTCGGTACTTTATGTGATCGATTCAAGTTATTTGCCTAGCGATTTTTTCAATTCTATCCTAATGACTTCCAATAAAACAAGGAGATGAATCAAGAAAAGCTAATGCAATGTGAAAACTATGGAATGCTAAGTTAGAATTCCTTTCCATGCTTCCCTGCAATCTCTTTGTGAGATGCTATGCAGAGTATGTGCACATATATTATATGCTATGCACGCGAAAATTATCCTAAGCGAGCAGTTCTATTAGCAGGATAGATCTTTTTGTTTGACTATATGCACATGTAGTTGGTGAACTAATTTATTACCACAACAAACAGATCCTATTAGCACGAATGGCAAATCCGCTTCAAATGAAAGGAAAATCGAGAATTTATAGAAGTCTATCATAACCACGAAAAACTAGGAAAAGCCATTGAAATACCGAGCCACTCATGAGGGGGTTAAAATAAATCATGGTTCAATGTCTACTCCTGATTGTTACAATATGAATATAGTCGTAATAAAATTCCACAATCTATTATGTTCTGGAAAATATAATTAAACTAAACTATGCTACTCTTGCTCCTCTGATCTTCTCTCCAAGTGCCTCAGCAGTCACCTTGTCAAATGAGGCCGACTATGGGTTCTCGAGGTGCTCGGCTCCCTAGGAAATCACTCGGTCATGTAAGGAAAAGTAAAAACGGAAGTAGAAAAATAGTCAAGCCAGCTAAAATCCAAATAATATTTGACTCCCTGACAGTGGTTCCATTTTGATATCTACTCTAGACTGTTTATTAAAAATGTGGCTTGCAGTACACACCAAAGATAGATGATCAAACAAAATAATTTCTACACTAAATTTAACAAGGCAAGTATACTTAGGTCAAAGACAATGAGGCTACGTGCTACTGAAGCTCAAGTCATTGTGCTCGATCTTAAAATTGTATTATGTGTATGTGTATTTTTTTGTATTTTTAGATCTTTTTAGATTTTTATGGGCTTTGTTTTGAAATGTTTTTATCTATACAAGCAGAGTAAAAAAAGGTATAAGTTTTAAATTTATAATTATTTTAACATTGTAGTTTTTAAAAGTTTTAATTTAGAAAATAAATAAAAAGAAAGAAGAAAAAAGAAAAGCAAGCATTGCACCTCTCGCCCAGAAAAGATTTTTGTAGGAGTTTTTATATATTTGGTAATTTTGGGACAATGCACAATAATTCCCGGAGCCCTTTGGATATGTAATACTACAAAATGGAGCAAGCTACCGTAATTTTTCAATTTTTTTAAGAAAACCTGAATTAATTAAAAATGCTGTAAACTAGAACATTGAAATGCTATTTTTGAAATTTTAAGCAAAGCAAACAATGGTGAGAAATTCCTAAAAAATCATAGACGATGGAGCATCACAAGTGATACGAAAGCATGTTCTTAAGTTTTCAAAATAGACGTAAGATGCTTTTGTGAAAATTTAAAGTCTGCAACTCACAAATAGCAATATTTTTCAACAAAAATTGTAGGCAATTAATACTCCATCATGTCTACAACATACTCCAAAAATAGCCAAAAATATGATCTCTATGAATTGATATATTTAATCACTCTGGAATAACAATATACAATTCCAAATTCATATAAAAATACAATATGAATCAGAACTCAGAAACAATGTAGTATTTAAAATGATCTTTCCATCAAAATTAGTTTCACGAAAATTGGAGCACAATTGCGAAGCTTCTGGAGACTCAAACACAGGTTATATTAGCATTTTTTCTAGAGCTCAAAAGTCTTTAGATAAACTTCCCTTTAGTTTAGCTAAAATTGATAGTGGGAGGTGCAGAAATTCCACTTCACATGCGCCTTCATGGGTTCCACTGATGTCAAGCTCATTTGGCAGAGGAGTCAGATGCGATTAACTAGAGTTGCAAGGGTGGGGTTGCAAAATATCATGCTCATGACATTGGATGAAGATGGTTCATGGTTGATCGACGGGCGAAGATCCTTCTTTCATTGATGGCTTGGATAGTTGGGTTTACACATTTCGTGTTGATTAGCACCCTGAGGTGCCGTTTGGCAAGGTGGTTAAACTCCCCTTTGGGGAGTTTACCCCCCTTAACCCACCCTCCTCTCTCATGTGGGCTCCACTTTATTTTTTCTTTAAAAATAAAAAAAATCAATTTTACATCATCAATCTTATCAAAAAATAATATATTATACTATCATATCATATAAAAATTATAAACTACTCTACTTCTACTCACTTTTCCAAACTTCAATACAATCACATCACAATAACTACTCACTTTTTCAAACTTCAATACAATCATATCACCTCAAACCCACTTCTAACCCACCCCCAGTTTAACCCTCTATCCAAACACCAAAATCCAAAAACGGGTTACCCTCTACCAGTTTAACCCGCCTTAACCCGCTAACCAAACGCACTGGAGATCTTCTCCTTTGCTGTTCAAGCATAGTTGCAAGGCAAGGAGCTCCATCGAGGTGACGTTGTTCAGATCCAACAGAAAATATCCAAACAAGAAGCTGGATTGCTTGCTCCGAGTCATTACCATGGTTATTAAGGCGGCAAGGCGACAAGGCGTTACACCCGGGCGCCTAGACGCCTAGGCGCGCTTAGGCGCGCCTAGGCGTTTTCAAAGTGGCACCAAGAAATTTCAAAAATATTGCATTTGAATGCTAGATTATTAAGAAATTATATCGCATCTCAAAAATACGACATGTATATCACATTTTCAAAATGCGCTATATACATCGCTTTTTGTAAATACGCAATGTATATCGCATTTTGAAAATGAGATATCTGTGTAGTGTGCATGAAAAATAGTCGCCTAGGCGTCAAGGCGTGCCTAGGCGCACCTAGGCGGCCGCCTAGGCGCCTAGGCGGCCCAAGGCGTCGCCTTTTTTTATAAAAGCAAGGCGCATGTTCAAGGCGCACGGGCTGGGGCGCCTGGGCGCCTAGGCGGCCGCCTAGGCGCGCCTAGGCGTGCGCCTTAACAACACTGGTCATTACCCCCAAAATATGTTGAATCCAGAGGATAGTTTTGTGATATAATCATGGGGGGATTTCTTACGTATATGTATATAAAGATTTATTCATCAAAATCTTTGTAGTTTTCAAAATCTTACCCACACCTGTTTCAATTGTGTATGGTCCTCCCTAAATAGAGAACAAGAATTAGAGATTCTGATAGATAATCTTCAGAAATAATAAAAAAAGAGCAGTCAATAGAATAATGACAAAATGGCGGTATCCTCTCAGACAAATGCCTCATTCACATCAAGGTTTTGTGAATGGACTTTCTCAGACTCGTCATGAAATCTTCACATCATAGAGGACGGCAGCCAGATCATGAAATATAAAACAGACCAGAAAACACCGTAAAGATACAAATCACGGAAAAATAACATATCTACTGTTGGAGTATTGTTTGTATGCGTCATATGTTGAGGAGATGGGTAAATGGATACCTTCAAGATCCATTTACCCCATTCAGTTGTTTAGTCCCACATCTACCAGTGGTGGGACTTGGAGGCTCTGTGGAGGCTATATAAGGAGCCCTACACCTCCTGTATCAGATGAGAAAGTCAATAGACAAACCTGGCCCTTTGAGACCTTCTCCCGTGGTTTCATCCCGCTCCTCACGGAGTAGGGTTCCATGTAAAATCCCGCGTTCTTATTTTCTTTATCTTTTATCCATGTTTTCGCTTCCGCTTCCTATTTTCTAACATGGTATCAGAGCGGGTCGATTCTCGAGGAGTTTTTGTGTGTTCTTTATGTTTTGTTTGAGAATCGATTATCAAAACCAGTTCTCGATCGTTCTTGTAATTTCTGTTCTTAAAGATTGTTCGAGAAGAGTTTTTTATCTGAGTTCAAGATCCGAGTTGTAGGGTTTGCATCTGGAACCCTAATTTATGTCCTACCGCATCCTTCATCCACATTGCGGTTTGCATCACGTCGCATCCTTCCTCCCCCGGCGGCGACCTTTGCAAGAGTGAAGAGCCCCTCGCGCTCGCAGCCGCGCCTCCTCCTCTCTAGGCTCCTTGCACGCACGATCCTCGCGTACACCCTCAGCCGAAACCCACTGGTGGCGGCGCTCAACTCAGGCTGCGACCCTCTCCAGTGTCGCATCCACCGACCTTCAGCAGTTGCGACACCTTGAAGCATCTCCAGCATCGACGGCAAGGCCTCCCCAACAGCTGGAGCCCCCATCCAGGTGGCGGAATCACAGCCGGAGCCCCACAACCAGGTGGCGGAATCACCACCATCCCATCGCACACGAAGAACCCTTCCCAAACGCACGCTCCAGATCGACTCGCCAAGCGACGTTATTTGTCTCCAGCCTCCAGGCTGCAATCTCCGGGAGGCTCCAGCTTCCGACTCAGGAAGCGAGAGCGCGCATATGCTCTCTTTTCTTCCGCGCGCATCCAGGCGGCAACCATACCAAGCGCTCCCCTTCATCACGGTGCCCTCCCACCAGCTCCACAAGGAGCCCTCCAATCCCTCTCGCAGCCCCAGGCGGCGCGACATAGCATATCGCTCTCCCGATCCCAGCAGGACGCCTTCATCTACGACGACAACCCCGCAGCCCCCCTCGCGGCCCGTACAGGTGGCCCAACCAGCGCAAACTCCAGGCCACGGGCTCGATTCTCCAGGCGCCGCCAACACGACACCGGGCCGTGCGATGATCCATGATCCCCTTGGGCGGCGACATTCGAAGGGTTTCCCCTGTGGGAACCCTAAGAAGGGTGGTCAGTATTATTTAAAAAAATTGCAAAAAGGGGTCGAAGTTTTAGAATTTTTTTGAAGTCCACATGGGCTGTTACTATAGAGCTCAATTGAGCCAAATTCATTATGTTAAAAAAATGATGAGGGGCCTAAAAGAGGGGGGGGAGCAGGCCCACAGAAAAAAGGAGAGAGGAAAATTTGAGAAAAAAACCGAATTTTTTTGATGATACCACTTAAAAAAATGTGAAAAAGGCGCGTACATGAAAAAGCCGTACGCAAAATTTCCAAAAAAAATGAAAAGTCGTAAAAAATGTTGAAACGACTTTAAAAAAACATTTTAAAAAATGTTTAAAAAAAAGAATGGCTTAAAAAAAATGAAGAAAAGCCGCAAGTTTTTTTGGATGTTCATGTTTACCCCCATATTATCTTCTCTTCTCCCAATTTTGTCGATTTATCTGTTTTCCGACAAGTATGGGAGAAAGGGGGAGTATATGTAGAGTCACAGGTCTTCTTCCAATCAGATTTAGATATTCGTCAGACCAGTCATATATTGTTTAGACTCTACAGCGTTCAGACTCGACGTCAGATATTTTCCGAGTCTGCCGTTCAAGACGCACATGTATGCGATCTTCAGTTTCGTGGTCCCCATCATTATTCTTGTTTTGTCGGCCAGAGTTTTCATGTGAGCCATAGAGACTCCAGAGTAAAGGACCATTCCCTATGCCATGTTGGCAAATGTTTTCATGCGGTATCATAGGTACACCAGAGTAGTGTACCATTCTCCGAGCCAGATGGGAGAGACCCAGTTCTCCGAAGAGGACACTCTTTTCAGACTCCATTCTCCAGCGACCATGGACTCCGACGAGGATTGCACAGCCACGACCCTTATTCAGTTTGGCCCTTTTCAGAGATGGAGCAGTTCTCCACATTGTTGTGGCGGGCCAGAGTACTCCGATAAGGAGAACTCATTTCAGTTGCAGTGACTCTGACAGGCGCAGTTCAGAGCACATGTTCTCCGACGAGGAGATTCGACAGACTCACACTCCAGCTTGTTCGTCCTCCTCACCTGCACGGCATGAGAAGCAATGTCCTCGACAACAACAGTTGTGCGTGTTGGGTTGATATTGTCCGTAGTGTCCTATAACGTGAGTTGAGTTTCTTTATGTTTGTCCAAGCTGAGCATTGCATGCTCCAGCTTGAGGGGGAGTGTTCGAGTATTGTTTGTATGCGTCATATGTTTAGGAGATGGGTAAATGGATACCTCCATGATCCATTTACCCCATCTAGTTGTTTAGTCTCACATCTACCAGTGGTGGGACTTGGAGGCTCTGTGGAGGCTATATAAGGAGCCCCAGACCTCTTGTATCAAATGAGAAAGTCAATAGACAAACATGGCCCTTTGAGGCCTTCTCTCGTGGTTTCATCCAGCTCCTTACGGAGTAGGGTTACACGTAAAATCCCGCGTTCTTATTTTCTTTATCTTTTATCCATGTCTTCGCTTCCCCTTCCTATTTTCTAACATCTAGGTCTTGATCACAATGCAAACTACACAAAAACAACATTATGGAAAAGATTGCATCGGTGAAGATCATATAGAGCTAATACGTAGTGTGCCATCACATCAGCAATCAAACCAATAGGGAAAACTATAATCATCATTTCCTCGCCATTAATCATGACGTCGTGCGAAGAAAGAACAAGATGACAATCTAAAAATTAAAGACGATGAACGTAAAAACGCAAAAGCGATGGAATTGCGGCATCAGATCTCCAAGGTGATAACCCTCGCGATATAGATCAGACGCAAATTACCCATTTTATTACTTGGATTCCTCGTTTGCCGCAAATTAAGAAATTTGAGAGGAGACATCGAAGAAACGCGACTGGCGAAGAAAGGATAGCGGGGGTGGGAGAGGGAAAAGGTGATATTAGGGTTTGGGGGATGGGAGGGTTTTATAGGCTCGCCATATGAACCAGACGGAGGATTTTGGATCGGATTAATAATTCGGGTCTAAGGTCCAGAATTTTTTGCCTTTTCCGGCCCAACTTTTATTGGCTGGACCAGCCCATGAATGCATGAACAGAGAGTAAACTCGAGCTTTTAAAAGGTACGGATCAACAGCATACAAGAGATAATCTAATGGTTGTAAAATACATGGATCATCAACGAATGACTTTTTTAATAAGGATCGTATATTTTCAAAGTGGTAATACTTCATATTCTACTACTTAATAAAGTATAAGAAGGCGTTGCAAAATTTGCGTAATAAAATCATCATGCTCGGGGATATAAATTTAATGTAATTAAATCATTAGGTTCGGACAAATAAACCATCTGTATTTTACTCTACAGTTATCATGGGGTAAGTGCAAAGTAACCAACCTGTATAACATCCTTCTCTGTGTTCTCTCTATCAACTTCAAGGACCTGTCCACGATGAATTGTCCCATCACTTAGTATAATATTGAACATTTCTTAATATTGTATCACATCACATTCTTTATTCTAATCCTCTCCATCCCTCCTAATCATCTACACAGCAGACCATAGAAGAAGAGAGAAAGCATGGAAAATGCTCAATATGTGGATTAAAAAATAATAATATGACTAAATGACAATGGAAACCATGGTCTGTTAACAAAATGATGACGTAATTAAACTATCTTCACTTTTCCCAGTATGATCGACTGGATTAGGGTGAGTGGTTGTGGTGGAGATGGAGTGCTGTGGCGGTCCGGTTGAGTGGCAAGGATGGAGTGGTGGGAGGGCGAGTGGGTTGAGGCTGAGCGGAGCAGGAGAGGTGCGGTGGATATGGGTAGAGTGACGGAATGTGGGTTAGGGGTTAGGTCTTGTAGGCTATCGCAGAGTGGGTGGGGGCAGAGCGAGGCCGCGGGGTGGCTGACAGCATGGCGCGATGGCTCTTGTTGGCGGTGGGCAGTGGGTTTTGGGTAGGGTGAGTGCTTGTGTGTGCATAAGAAAGTAGTACTCTGCATAGACTTGTGCGTCGCTCGATCTCACGAATTTACACTTTTTGTGGGCTCATACTATGCTAATTAATGTGAATCGCTCGATCAAGATTGAGCGGTCCCCTCGTCTGCTGCAGAGTCTGCTGCATCATACTCCCCAACAGTCGATCCTCTCTAGTTCTGTAACTGAGAAGAATGAGTTATGCGTATTGAGTTTTGGTTGCAGAAGTATTTTCGGGCCTCGGGCTAGGCTCAGAGGTCAAGGAGCATCCATTATCGAATTGGGCTCGTAGGTTGGGCCATGCCAAGGCCGAGCTTGACCCAATATAAAATTGGGCTTAATATCGCATACCCGGTCCAACCTATTTTCTCTTTGGACTTGGGTCGGACCGAGCTAAATGGATTGGACTTCAGACTAGACATGGTCATTCCCACCGGGCCCAATGTACGTGTGCATCCAAGCCCATGCGGAAGCCAACCTTCTCGTCCTCGACGATGCCGTTAGTGCAATAGAGGAGTGATCCTGTGAGAGCAAAAAACTTTGAGAGCATGAGAGCAGTGATTCTGGACCACTATGCTCTCATAGTTTTTTGCTCTCACATGATCACTCCCCTAGTGCAATAATACTATCTAAGACCGGCAATGTTTGGTCATGTTAAGTAGAGGTGGAGGTGCAAATGGACATGCAGGCGATGGTGGCAACGGTTGCAACAAACCTTTGGGAATATCGATGCAACCATTTACTAATTAGTGGTAATGGTGGGAATGGATCAACAGATGCATCATACATGTAGCGGTCTATGAATAGCTTGATGGATGTAGCGTTCATACATGATACAACAATTTGTGGAAGGTGGTAATGGCCCGATGGAGGAGAAGTTAAAAATGGCGAGGGCTCCTGATGGATTCTAAAATAATCAATATTAGTGTTACCATTACAATCAATACGACATGGTTATGAGTTTCATTCGTGATAGATAGCAAGAATAGGCACAATGTTTGTTATTATATTAGCAAAATGAGTGGAAAAAAGAAATGATTTAGGTATCAAATATAAGGAGAATCCATAACGCGACTAACAACAAAAATAAGGCATTCCACAAACATTGAAAAGCATAACATAATCCACAATGTTGGATTGTTGTCGACGAGTTTATCCGGGTCGTGCTAAAAAAGTTGTTACGGTCAATTTTCCTCGATAACTGTTTGAGAGCCTAAGCTCGGAACATTAGATATTCAATAATTACTAGATTGATGCGGATTATCGATCGATTGGTGGATGCCTTCATAAACTATTGTAATATTTAGATAGTATGTAATGTTAATAATGACGCAAATAGTGTGTACTGATCAAAACCACTTCATTTATTAGACTAGTTGAATATTGTAACCGAAATTGATCAGCTTGAATGATATATAAAAACATTTATTAGACTAGTTGAATATAATTATGTTGTATATGGTTAAAAATAAATATACAACTATATATATACAACTATATATATACATATGTTTGCGCCTCAAAAAAAATTTACACACATATTATATACACACACACATATGTTTGCGGTATCTCCCTCTTTTTTGAGCCTAAAAAAATACAACTATATATATACACATATGTTTGCGGTATTAAAGTGACATCAATATCTGTATATAAGATACATATGCCATAATATGTGTAAAATAAATATAGTGGCAAATCAGACACGAATACACACACACTAGTGGCAGTCCGTGCTTTGCACGGGAATGTGTAACCTCCATTCACTGTAGATAGAAAAACTTCTAGTGCAATAGTAAAGTGATTATATCCTATAATTCAAGACTACTCTCGTAAACCGTTGACATGCGATGGAAACTCTCCCTATGCGTTTCAACTGAGTTATTGACATTAAGCTTGTGTTCATTTGAGTCCTATGCAATGTAGGCATTTATGTACGATAATGTCATCATTGAGAAATATCTAGTGCTATTAGGAATAAATTTCAAGGGAAAAGAATATCATATAATTTAGCGTAATTATATAGTGAAGGTTCATAATTTAAGATGAATAGAATTACTTGTGAAGTAGTGGTTGAATATAGGCTATATTTAAAAAAAATGTGGATATACCAAGGGTAACAAAGATGTAAACTCGGATTGTTTTCAAAATTCGAGCATATTGTAATACGATCGATAAAGTTTTCTATATTTGTAAAAATACGTGTTTTCATTTTTGAGATGTTGGTATGGATAAGGTTCTCCATGTAATTCGTGATTATAATGGGTTATATACCTATTAATGAAAGCATAAAGGGTCACGAGTGTAAAAATCCTCCTTGAAGTATATGGATAATAATTTTTCTTATGAATATGTAGTTGGGTAAGTGCCTAAATTTTAAGTTTGAATTATGTTTATTAAAATGCAATCAGATACATATATTTTTTATTTTTCTTCTACTGTACCAACCTTCATGAAATTTGATGGATAAGATTAGAATTCATTTTCTTCCCTTTTTTGCGTTAAGAATATGGATATGGATATACATTTTCAGTTCCTTCTGGATTCGTATATGAATGTTGTTTATACCTTTTTTGTGGATATGGTCACATACTGCATATATGGCTAAAGATATGTGCTTTATTTTCCTTTTTTAGATACTTATATGATTATTTCTTTGAGGTATTAGGATATTTTTTCATGTTTTTATATATGGGTACATATATATTTTCATTTTTACTTTGAAAATCAACACACACATATATGTATATATATGGACATAATTTTACTTAGTCTTAGGATGTAGATACAAATATAGTTTATTATTTTTCTCGCAGAAAGGGATATATATGTCTGTATTTTAAAATTAGTATGATTTATTATGGAAAAAGTTGGATATGAATATATTTGCACATTCGTTTGCTATTGTTAGCATCTTCAGCTAAAATACAGATATGCAATCTTTTTAGCTAACAAAGAGTTCATATATATATATATAAGGATATTTGTTATCATTTTCTTACAGATGTAAATACAAATGAGGATATTCATTTTTTGTTTGCAGACATGACTATGGAACTGATCACCATCTTTGTTTTCTTAGGACATGGACACTGTTATTGTAGTATATTTTCTTTGCAGTTACGTAGGTGCATGCATGCATGCATCAATCCATCCATCCATTCATATATATACACACACATATATAAACATATTTGGCAGAAGTATATATGTCTAAGGATATTCGTTTTAATTTTCTTATAGATACATATGCAAATGTGGACATCCTTTTTTATTTAATTAAGACATGAACACACTCAAACATCACTTGAGGTCATAATATAAATTATCCATACATTGAATAGGGATGCAATCGAATATAGATATGCGTGTATCTCTCTTATGTTCTATCCACTTTAAAGTGGAATATTAATACGATTTTTTTCATAAGGAATAAAGATGTTTGTCTCCTATTTTTTTGTTGAACATGACTACGAATAACAATATTGATTTTCATCTTTAATGTAACCATTTACATTTTTATTTGAGGATATAGATACAACATGATTGTACATATTTCTTGCATGCGTAAACATGGATACATATCAAGATTACAATATAGATGTGGGTTTAATAATGATGCAATTGAATAAGGATGCATTCGTATTTGCTATTGTATATATCTTCAAGCAAAATATTGATATAAATTTTTTTGGATAGATATGCAAATTTAATTTCACTTTTTAGTTGATATGGTTACCACACAAAAGATATACATTTTCATTTTTTGTAATATGCAAATACAGATTTTGATATTTTTTCTTTGCTTTTTTAGTATACAGATATATGTATGGTTGTAAAATAATACATGTATTGTATTATATTGATATTTCCCTCTTTTGATCTAGAATGAAGTATTTTCACCGTGATTGGATGATGTTTTCACAACTTAGCTCAAAGCTTAACCAACTACATATCTTTTTAATCGACAGAGCTGATAATCATGCAATTTCATTTTTTATTTATTTCATGTCATTATGTAACTTGGAAGTCGCGAAAGAGACTTGGCAATTCTTTTTCCGACCTCTTAACTGCCATAACCGGGGTTTTTAAAACCGGGCCAGATCGGTCGTTCGAACCAGTTGGACCAGGAGGTGGCCTCGACCTGGTCGGTTCAATCAATTTTTATGTAATTAATTTAAAAAAAAATCGGGTCCGACCGATGGTCGGATCGGGTTGACCTGGATTGACCCAATTTTGACGGTTTGATAAATATTTTTAAAAAATAAAGGTTTAAATAATGAAATAATAGGGTTTCTATCACTTATGTCCGTATGAACTTTTGCAATATCAGTTACACCCCCTATCTTTTTTTGGAATATAAGTTGTGCATCTACTTTCTTAGAATAATTTTCAAAGATGTAACTATAAATAAATGATTACAATATTGTATTTATATATATAATGCTAGAAAATGTAACTGATTTTTGTAGAGTTTTATTCGAAATAGACAATCATGTTATTCTATTGAAAGATTTGACATTTTAAACTATTGTTTCATTGATATATAAATACATACTTATATGAATATAGTTTTATCGGTTCAAAAAACCAGTTCGTCCTGTCAGACCAACAAATTAAGTCCGATCTGGTTTTTTCTGAGTTAATAGGAATGGTGACATCATGCTGACGTCATCACTGGTCCAACCGGTTTGGACCGACGATTCGACCTGGTGGGACCAAACCGAAGACGTACCGGTTTGATGTTCGGTCCAGTTTTTAAAACCTTGACCATAACTATGATCACTCTCAGTATTAATGCATTGTATCTCGAACTATAATGTGGATACAAACTAAGTGTGTGCATGTGTGTGTACAGAGAGACACATAAACACATAAGTTATCAAACTAAGTCTTATCACAATCTATACCATATTTATTATTATATATCCATGTGTCTTTTAATCTAGCAATAGTCCTACCTTTTTTTCTTATTTTTTATGTTGATTGTATGAATTTTAGGTCCATCTCAAGATAGCCCAAAGTTGAGCCCATAAAATGGCAGCATGCATTCATATGCTCCTCACTTGAGAAGCACCTCCACTTCATTGGGAATGCACCCAATCTCCGTCGTTCTTCACGTTACTGCTTACTGCTAAAAGACCTTCGTCGGGTGCTTATAAGATACAGAGCATCCTCCTGAGCTCCAGTTAGAGGAGCCGAGCCTCCTATACGATTACCACCCTTAGCGGCCATCATCTCGCCAAGATCCACCGGCCAACCACCAACTGAGGCGGTTACCTCTCCATTCGCTACCTCGAGTCCTGGCTCTATAGTCTATTGGAGTTCGCCATCCATCCATTCTTTTTCGTTGTTTGCGGCCTGCGATGCATCTGTTTCACGTCGTCTTTCAACCCAGGGCTTGTTCCTGGAGAGGATTCTACATTCGACCAAGAGGGAGGTTGGGCTGCAGTCAAGGCGACGACATGAGACCACAGGGAGGCAGGAGGGAGTCACCAGTCGTGAAGTGTGGGCTGCATCAGAGAGGAGACGAAGGGGTAGGTGAACCGACAATAAAGGAGGAGGCGGTCGAGGTAACAACTAACAACCCAAGTTTTTGGATGAGTATGGACGTAGAAGGCAGTGATGAAATCATCCATGGCAAAATCGGAGGTCCTATCCAAAAGATAGGGCAAAACTGGAATGTAGATACCAAAAATTAATAGGCGGGGGCCAAGACCCCCTGCTTAATATGTAGTAATGGATCCGCATCCATTTGCATCTCTACCTACCAGTGATCATATATCACAATTTTAATCACATTTCAATGAATCACTAATAAGCCTAATCATGCACCCAAACGGTTGATCGGTTTAGGATCTAGTGAGATCCGGATATGATCGGATCCAATTCGAATATTTGCCCAAAAATTGAAACTTTGATCTCCTTTCTGCTCAAATAAACCGTGCCCTAACCAGCTGCTTCCTCCATCGCCAGCGACCCGACGTTCGCCGCTGCCTCGGCCCTCCCCAGCCCATTCATCGCCACCTCCCCTTAACCTTGTCTCTCACCTACGGCTTCTTCCGTCGCCGCCTCCAATCTGTACATCTTGCCAGCCTCCTCCTAGCACTCCTACTCGTGCCAGCTGCTTTCTTCATTGTTGCCTCCAAGCTGCGCAACCGCCTCCCTGCAGCCTCGGCCCTCTTCACCACCTTCCTTCATCGCCGCCTTCTGGCTGCAATCTTCACAAGCACCTTCCTCCTATGTAAGTTCTTGTGACATGCAAGTTTCTGCAAGTTTTCTTATTATTTATAATGTTACAAGATGACAATGTTGCAAGATATGTTGTTTTCTTACCATTCTGCGTGTTCCTGTGTTATGCTACAAGTTGATAATGGAACTTTATAATGTGCTAAGTTGGCGTGATATGTTACAATATAATAATGAAACTTTATAATGCAACCGAGGTATTACATAAACTAGGATGTAACCCACGCTTTACGGCGGATAATAAATTTATAATATAATGTAAATTTAAGTAATAATTTGTAATGTTTAAATTAAAATTAGAAATAAATAAAATGAAAAGGAGTAAACGGAATAAATATGCTGTACAGAATTAGGTAAAAAATTTTAATATATAATTTCCATCTAAAATAGTTACATATTTATAATAAAAATGAGGAAGATTGTGTAGTTTTATAAAGAGATGGATCCCGTAGATAATGATCTCCTTGTATATTTGATCAACATTATAATTCTTTTATTATGAATTAAATGAAATATGTAGTGATTTTTTTCAAAATATATCTTCTATGTGCACCCTTTCATATTATATGGCACACATTCATATATGTGCACCCAAAGGTGCAAAATACAGCTAAAAATAAATATTCAAATACATATATATTGCGTGGGGCGAGCACCATCGAGTGTTTCCCCCTCTTTTTTGGACTTCAAAAACATACATATATATTGTTTCTAAATCCTAAAGTCGAATACAAAATCTAAAATCAATGGGTTTTGGATAAATGAAACAAAATCCAAAGGTAATAGGTGAATTTGCAATTGCAATAGAAAGGATCCATCCCAAAGGTGCTGAAATGTACTGAATTATACATATTTTTTAAAAATAAATAAATGAAACTTTCTACCATTTATTAAATTGGAAGGTTATCTAATAAATAGGTTTTTAGAAGTCCCACATCTAAAGAAACGAAGATGTAATTTTTGATGGTTATCAACCAACAGAACTCTTGCATATGATTTTAACATGAAATGTTAGAATGATTTGATTTGTTGTTTTAACAAATTATATTAGATTAAAATTTTTTAAATATGTAAAATAACAGATTGGACAGAACCATTTTATATGGGCATCCATACATTGTATATACGTGTGATTCTTTTAATTGTCGTGTGTCGGAATATATTCGTATGCGATACCATATATTACATTGTTAAAAAATGTGAAAGAGATGATATATTAAAATTGATAACTCTTTTTCTTATTCCATTGTACTATTTCGTCCACGATCGCTTTACTCATGTTTTTTTATTATTGTTTTAACAAACAACAACACATTAATTAGGAAGGATAAGAAAGATGAATTTAGGATTAAAATATAAAAAATACAACATCCATTTTAACAAATATTCATTTCTTTAAATCTAACACAATAATCAAACTATAATATGAATGTCAAGCGATGTGAACATGAGAATATGTTATTTTAAGGGAATATGTAAATTTCAAAAAACTAATGTATTATGAAATGTAGTGAAATATATGGACATCAATGCAAGTGCAAGTATTTAATAGATTGGATTTAAAAAATAAAATTCATTAAAATTGAATAGGATGCGACTAAACCAAAATCTAATCCATTCAAATTTATGTGAACCCATGTTTATTACAATTCGTATGAACATTGTACGTTATTAATGATCGATGATTAGAAGGTAATGGAATTTATAAATAATTACTCTCCCTAAATGGTAAAACATGGTGGCCATCGGGAGCTCCTCTCGTAAGGTCGTGATCTCACTTCCTCAACTTATCGGTTTTAATTATAATATTTCGTACATAAACATGCATATGCATACATACATACATACATGCATACACACCATGGCCTCAAATTTCAGCGAAATTCGGTCGAATTTCTGTCGAATATCGATATCCAGTCGAAATCGAAATTCGACCGAAATGACCGAAATGACCGAAATATGGGGGTCCTAGTACAAAAAATGACCGAAAGGATCGAAATTTCGGTCGAAATTCCACCGAAATTCCATCGAAATTCTGTTTTGGTCGATGCCGAAATGGTGACCGAAACCGACATTTTACACACACATATAGTTATAGCACTTTGAGTTCAACTTTTATGATATATTGTATGTAGCATGTATACTTCAAATATCAAAAAACACATGGATTAATTAAAAATCCAACAGTAACCTTATCAATTAATCATTATTTTATTTACAATGTATCCATGAAGTACTTATCAAATATACATTAATTTACATTACAGATGAAGGGATGAAGAGTTGTTTTTGAATACTTACATTTTATATTTCCAAAAATAGTAGTTGTAGATAGAAAAAATTTAATATACATTTTTCAAATATTGGTACATTAGTATAAAATCACTAAAAAATATTAAAAATCTAAATAATTAATTAGGGAGTAAAACATGAATTAAAATATTAAATGAATAATATAAAGTGGATATTTAAAAAAACTTAAGAATAATAATAAATCATCAAAAGATTAAAATAATAAATTAAGACTTTTTTTAAAAAAAGTTAAGTGAATAAAACATCTTTGGAATAAATTAATCAAGATCCAAAAGTAGCAACTTTACATAAAATAACTATTAATTGATGGTTCTAACATTAAGCAATTTACATATATGTAATATGTAATCACCGATAAATTTAAAAGGTAATATATGTATATATATATTTAAGAATTACTAAATATAGATTTTTTGTTTATATGGATTTTTATGGATTTATTTGTATTTTATGAATTTTAAATATTAATATGTAATTTCCATTTTTATTTACTTAAAAAGAAAATGAGCTTAATTTTCATAAATATTTCAATATACTATAAGGTGTAGTAATATGTATTCATGGATATTTTTATTAATTGTTTATTAACATATTTTATTTAATATAACATTTATAGTCAGTTATTAATATGGTGAATATGGATATAATTATAAATAAGAATAAATTATAAGTGAATGCATGTAATATCAATAAATGGCAGGGTTTTCTTCATAAAAACCTCCATAATTTGCATATTCTATTTATAGAAAGAGAGATAGGGAGAGATGAGAGAGATCGTGTACCGAGAGAGAGAGAGAGAGTAGTGGCGGGTTAACGTGCAAACAAAGAGACAAGGACAGATTCTAAAATGGGGGAAGGGAAAACTCTGGGGAAGCCACGTGTCAACTGCAGGGTAAAAAAACCCAGCTTTAAATAGGTATATAGATTCTCGTGATATATTTATTAGACAAAGTTTGTTTTGAACTTTACATGAAAGTCTTTTTCCTTATATCTTCTTAAAGTGTACTTTTATTACATAAATTTAGTTCAATTGTAGTACTATTATTTGTAGTTATATTTTTATCTTTAGATAAAAAAATTAGAATACTTCTTAGAACTGCATATAACCCATATATGCCCTAGTACACTGCTTTATCACTATTCGGTGACTTGCTCGAATGCATACGCTTATCGTTTTCCTGAATCCTGTATCCTCATCCCCGTCTCCCCCTCTCATCCTGGACCTCGACCTTTGCCTCTATTGGTTGTTGGTCTTATTTAGGGTGTTTCCATGTTTGTTTATTTGGTTACTTTAGTTGTGGGGGAACTTAGTCCCTATTTATAGAAAAAGGGGGAGATTGGAGAAGTGCCCTTTCAAGCATGGCCTCAAATTTCAACGAAATTCGGTCGAATTTCTGTCAAATATCGATATCCAGTCGATATCGAAATTCGACCGAAATGACCAAAATATGGGGGTTCTAGTACAAAAAATGACCGAAATGACCGAAATTTCGATCGAAATTCTGTTTTGGTCGATACCGAAATGGTGACCGAAACCGACATTTAAGGCCTTGCTTTCAAGGGTCTGTACTAGATGCAAAAGATGGCACATCTCTATCTGTTGGAGGAGAGGTTGTGGCTCCGAGTGATGTGAAGGAAGCTGGACGTTCACAAGGGAGGGTGATGAGATGTGCGCATAGCAGCACTTGGAGGAGTGGGGTGGGCCTTGGGGTCCTTGCTGTTATTGTGGAGCTTTCGAGCATCATGTTAGGGAAGAAGGGGAGAGCTGCATCTTCCAGCCGTTTGGGAGCTTTAGTTGATGTTTGAGGAGATGATTGGTGGTGGTTTCAACCACTATTTCAACAATATGTTTTGCCAAGAGAGCTTCGTATGGCCGGACTTGGATTTTGTTAGAAAGGAAAAAAAGGCGCGGCTTCGCAAAGACGTGCACCCGAAGTGGATGGTGGAGGAGCCGAGAGGTTTGATGCAGTTTCTTCTCATTGCTAGATGATTAGATGGCTGCAATGGATGGTTAATTATTATTTTTACTAGTTAAGGGGGGGAGGGTGGGGTTGGAATCTTGGTCATTTGGTTGGGAGCCACTGCTTCAACTACTAGGCTGATTTTGGTTAATTGTTACAGGGCTGATTTTCAACCTTCTGGAGTTAAGAGACGACATATTTGGCGATGCTCCCTCCCACGTGCGTTGTTTAACACCATCAATATTGTTGAGATAGTGAGATGCATCTGGAAAGGATGATGATGGATAAGTCACGCACATTGAGAGGGTGAATGTCATGTTCGTTTCTCGCTAGTAAGATGACGTGATGGGGAAGATGCTTGCATGCATTCCTAGATCTAGCTTCTCTTTCCATCACAAACATTCTTGTGTGAAGATGGGTGGAACAATGCATCATAACCAACCTGGCGAAGTTGCTAGTTGCATTTCATGATTTGCTTGAATCCTATGCTCGAGGACAAAAATGACTAGTGGAGATTTCTCTTTCGACGAAGAGTTTCAACAGCATCATTCAACCATATGTAACGTAGTAATTCCATGATCGACGATCTCAATGGTTGTAAATGGACACATGACAACATTGCATTGACGGTCATCTCCTATATGCGACAACATTTTTACCTTCGGTACAGTTGCAAGGATTGCCCAAGCCTTGCCCTTGTGCGATGTTACGGCCATCGACGAGGAGGACAAAAAGAATATCAGGTCACATGCGGGTATTGTTGGAATATTTGGTCGAATATTCTTATTATGTGGGATGATCGAATAGAATTTTACTATTCGATCAATATTCGGTCTAACCCAAATATTCCTAAATATTAGGTCCGAATATTCGGGTATTTGACTGACTTTTGCAAAAAAAAATATTGATTTTTTATTTTATTTCTAGAGGTTCCCGTTTCTCCCAGCATCACCACAAATGTTAAAGTTCCATATATGTAACTTGTTAATTGATACTTTTATCTTGGACTCTTATTAATTGATGGCCATATATGAATAAATATATAAGAACATATATTGACATGATCACTATATTTCAACTAATTTAAAAATGTATAAGCGAATAATTCCAATTAGTCTCCCGAATACCAAAATTTCTTTATTCAATGATATGTCCGATTGAATACCAAATACCGACTTCTGCAACACTTCATACGGGGCATCTGGTGAGTTCGTGCATAGCAGTGCTCTTCCATACTCTGAGGAGAACCTCATGCTTGAAAATCACGTGGTTAGCAAATTTTGGATTTCTCGGAAGCTTGATTTATAGTTGCAAGCCAATTATTTTTCTCTTTGTATTGTTCACACTACCATATTGCCATAAACTTTTGCAATACTACTAAGTGTATCTCATTCTTATTATTCGATACCTAATTGTGTGTATTTTAGTTTGTTTTTTTTGTACTTTACTTTTGTTTCTGTGATCACAATTCTAAGTCATAAATAAATTATTTGACAAATTCTATACATATCACTAATGTACCTTTTGGATTTGATCCCTACCAATGTAATCCTTGGTTATGGTATCTTCTCTCGTGCAAAGTACAAGTATGCTCTAGTGTATATCAATTCAATGTCAAAAGGTATTATATTATAAATTATACGAAAAAGGCTAAAAAGGACACCATCGCCCCTCTCCTTGTCTCCTCTCCTTGTCTTCCTCGTCGCCATTGTCTACCTTTACCTCTCCCCTTTTTCCACCATTCCCCTCACCCTACCAGAGGCTGTCGCTTAATCAATGCCACCATGCTGTCTATCCTCTCCCGCTTCTACATCCTTGTCACCATGTTGCCGTCCCCATAGCCGCCACTTCCATTTTCTTCCATCGTACTCATGAGAGGATCTACCATAAGCTCAAGATATTGCGAGGTCTTGTGCCCATCAGCAAAAAGGTTAGTCCCTCAAGTAAGGCTTTGAACTCATTTTTTTTAACCTATTTTTATTTTACTCCCAAATGTTTAGCTAGAATTTTGGTTCTTCCCATTAGAAAAAATTTAACTCTCAATCATGTTTTGGTTACAAATTTAAATGTCTTGACGAATTTTGAAATGGAATTTTACTTGCAACTTGGGCTCCTAGTGCATCATCTGATGTAGAGGCTAAAGTAATAATTGTTTTAAAAATTCATTTCCTTCTTCCCATACCTCGCCTTACCAAATATGACTAGGTTATGTCATTGTAAACGGTAATATTCGATCACCTCACCTTCTTTCTTTCTAATTCCTAGTTGCTTTATATTTTTTTCTCATGCACTATATTTTATGGAAAATGGTTATTGCACCAAAAACACTCAAAATTATATCCGTTCTCCATGGCATGATATCTCAGGTGCCGCATATGACAGTCACAATCTAGAGATGGTGATTTAATAGCAACTGTGTCATGTGTTACATTTTTCATAATTTTCGCTTGGATTGTTGAGGCAATACTTTACTATCATGTTTTTGCATATCTAGTTAGGTTAATCCGTGTGCTAGATTGCATCAAGATACTGCCACAAGTTGGCACTCAGTGAGATCTGAGACACGAAAGTGTTGCTCGATCGCATGGCCAACCATCTAGATTTTCTCCACCTACTTCTTCGGTGACCACATAAACCATGAAACTTCCATATTGACTTACGAAGATGGACTGGACATGGATTTTCCAGGTCAAAATGGATGACTGTTGTGGCTGACGCTAACTCCCGCATTCCAGACATGCTGATCATACAGAAGAGATTGCGAATCCTGAACAGTCTCAGTTGACAATACTATTGCTATATATTTTAGTTTCTGTGGTCAGTTTATTTGCTTGTGATTAGTCAAATCATTTATTTCTAAAATTTTGCATTTGGTATCGATCTGCTGCATTCTCTGAGCTAGCATACTTTCTTTTCTATCGTTTTGTTCATTATTTGCATGTTCCAGATCTGTTGTACAAATTTGTTCGTTCATCATTTATTTTACATTGCCTTCGTATTTTATTCTTAATCGTTGTATGTAGATTGCATGAGATATTTTCTGTTCTTGTAAGGTTCTCGTGTTAAGAATATGACGAAAGTCACTGAAGAAATGAAGAATGATTTTGATCTTACTTTTCTTCTCTAAGTTGTATCTTGTATGGAAAAGCCTATTGCCTACTCTACTATGTTTCTTGCCTAGAGATCAAACTTTTTGTGCTTAGAAATGATTATTTTTTACTCTGATCAATTTTGATTCGTCAAACTTTGTGTATTTGCAGCTCTTACATCTTCAAGCTTTGAAATGACAACTGACGAGGAGCAAAAGAAGGCACAAGTCGTAGAAGCTAGGGCAAGGAATATCAGTCATAATGTACGCTGCACTGAGTGTGGGAGTCAATCCATCGAAGATTCCCAAGCAGATATAGCCATCCTCCTCAGAAAGGTAAATTTTACAATTTCAGAAACAAATCAAGGCTATCTGTTACTCCTTTAACTGATAAATCTGATATTATTGGGTTCTGCATTTAATAAACTCGAAAAAGTGCAAAAGTCCCTTTTTCCTTTTTGTTGATATTTATTATTTATCCTCTCTGTAAACCCCTTCTGGGGGCAGTATTGTACTTTCCTTTGTTGGCTCCCTAGGGTTCGCTCTATATACAGAGGGATTTGGGAGAAGAGGGAGAAATTTCAGAGGGTTTCCAAACCGGTCTGCAAATTCAACCGTTGGATCACCAATTGCCACGTGGCTCTTTTCTCCGCATTTACAGCAGAGTGTGCTGTAAATGACTTATAGCAGACGATAGGACCTCCACCAACATGCCTATATATGCATGGAAATAGTGGAACAGATGCCATGATAGAGTGTTGGAACTGTCTTTGGCTTAAAAACTTAAAAACAAAGAGACATGCTTAATAAATTAGAAATTTCTGGCTATGTCATTTTACTATTGTTGCAAAAGACACGATTCTGAAATTTTAAAAAAATGACGTTGGAATAAAGCATGATATCCGAAAAGATAGTGGCATATTGTATAATGATGATCCATGCTGCATAATCAGTCTTATGTTGCAGATGTGAAATTTTGATTAGTATAGAGCTCTTAAGATTTATTTTGCTTCACGTCTCTAGATCAGTGCTCATAAAATATTTAACACTTGGATGCTGGATGTGTTTTTTTATTTGTGCTAATATTCCCTTCAAATTTAATTATATAATCTTATTTTTAGTGCCAAAATCATGGGTTTGAGTGGGTTCTTTTGTTACTGCAATTTTTTAACCTGCCATTGTTACCAATGATATGCTGTAAAGTTTAAATATTTCTTCCCCCTTATATTTTCTTATTTTTGTCTAGTTAATTCGAGATGAGATCCGTGCTGGTAAATCTGACAAGGAGATCTTTAAGAAACTTGAGAAGGATTTTGGAGAAACTGTACTCTATACTCCTCATTTTGACATGCAAACTGCAGCTTTATGGCTATCCCCGGTTTGTTCACATACACCAGTTTTTTATATATGCAACGCCCTTTCTATCTTTGCTCTATCTTATTTCAACCTTATATAGTTGTCGACCAGAGATAAAGAATAAGAGCAATGAAGAACACTGTGATTTTTACGTGGAACACTACTCTCCAAGGAGCGGGACGAAATCACAAGAAAATGCCTCAAAGGGTTGCTGTTTCTAGTAACTTTTCTCATTTGGTACAATGGGTGTGGATCTTCTTATATAGCCTACATTCTCTCCAAGTCCCACAAATAGTAGATGTGCGGTAATTGGACCATGGAAGGATCCAATTACCCATCTCCACACATGACGCTTATGCTCCAACACTCCTCAAGCTGAAGCATGCAATGCCCGGCTTGGACAAATAGAAAGAAATCTCAAACTCACAATACAAGGCAATACCGACAATATCAACTTAACGCATACACAACTGTCGCTTTTTGTCGAGGACGTTCCTTCTCATGTCATGCTGGTGTGGAGGAACAGACATGTTGGAGTGTGAGTCGAATTGGGTCTCCTCGTCGGAGAACATGTGCTATGTATTGCGTTTGTCAGAGTCATTGAAACTGAAATGGGTCTCCTCGTAGGAGTACTTTGGCCCGTCTCATGTAGAAGATTGTGCATCATGTGGACAACTGCTCCATCTCTGAAAGGTCGAACTGAAAAAGCTGTAGAAACATCCTCGTCGGAGTCCACCGTCGCTGAGGAATGGAGTCTGAAAGTCTCCTCATCGGAGAACTAAGTCTCTCCCATACCGACTTAGAGAATGGGATCTACTCTGGAGTCCCTATAAAAGCCCTAGCCCACAATGGCACAGAGAATGCGAGATCTACTTTGGAGTCCCTATGGATCACATGAAAATTCCGAGATAAAAAACAAAGATGGGGACCGCATAAATGATGATCACATACATGTGCACATCAAACTGAAGACTCCGAACCAATCTGAACATCACATATGGATTTGAATTGTAGTGTCTGAAATCTGGCTGGCCTGGAATCTGGAGAATCTGAAAATCTGGCCTATAGAACTCTATACAATACCCCCCCTTTCTCCCATTCTGTACGGAAAACAATGACATCAATCAAGTTGGGAGAAGACAAGAAGACGAGGGAGAAAAAAACAATATCACCATTTTCCTGCGCCCCAAACCCCCCAAAAGCCCCAAGGGTGGAAAGGCAAGCCCTTGTCTGGTCCCCAGAAGAGTTCGGTCGATCATTTAAATGGATGATTGACTCATTCCATACTAGAAAGAATTGCAGGAAATTCTTTGATAACACTCCTTCCTATTTCTCAATGATATCTCACGATCGAAACAATTGGCTGAATCATGATCTTAATTTTTTCTCGGCTTTTCTTTCCTTTTTTCCCCTGTACGGTTTCTTTTTGTATACACATTTTTTTTGCAAAAAACTCATTTTTAATCGTTTTCCTCTTTTTTTGGTGATTTTTTTGCAAATCAGGACACTTTTTTTCTTCCGGTCTTCCTTTATCTTCTCTCTCTCTCTCTCTTTCTTTTTTTAAATACAAGACCCACTTGGCCTTATATTTCTTCTCTCTCTCTCTATTTACATATAAGCAGCAACATCCGGGCCCAATATTGGGCCCACCAAGAAATACCAGGGAGCCCTAGGTTTTCCCATCAGAAAACCCTTTGCTGGAGTCGCTGCCAAGAGAAGAATCGTGCGAGGGGGTTCCATCACCGTCGCCGTCAGCTACTTGTAATCTTGCATGAGGGGTCGATCTCTGGAGGGTCGGCGAGGGCGTCACCTTCTCGATGGGAGAACCCATCTGCATTGATGGAGGGGTATGTGTTACCGCCACCATCATCAACTGGAGGGAGATGTGCTGCTGCCGCTACCATCGACTAGAGAGAGGATCGTGGCTTCGCCTGGAGTCGCTTCATCGTCGTCGCCTTGGAGATGTAGTAGGAGGCAGCGATGGTCAGGTTCCACCCGAAGCCTTTGTAGAAGGAGTCACGACTTCTTCTTCTTTGACTTTGCGTCACCACCTTGAGTCTTACGCCAGTGATGGAGATATCTTGCTCATGGGCAAGTCGCATGGACTTGAATCGAGAAGGAGGAGGTGCCTGGGATTGAGAGATAGCGTCGCCATGGCGTGTACGACCAAAAGAGGAAGACTTTCGAGAACTTTGAGAGCCTTCGCCTGTGGAGATAACTCACTGGAGATCGATGCTTGGAGAATCCAGGCGAAGGGTCACCAGGGTTTTGGGACTGCTTCCTCAGGCCCCTCTTCTTTGAGCATGGCCTCATTGTTGGAGGGTGGCGGTGATTTGGAGGTACAAAACTAGGGTTTCATTGGACACTCTAGATCCTTGAAGACAATATTCTGAACTAGAACAATATGTTCAGAAATTAGGGTTTAAAAAAACCCATGTAGAAAACAATATGTAGAACTTGAACCAGATGCTTGCATGCTAGAATTAGGCTTTCGTGAAATCCTAGAAATCTTGAAGAAATCACGAATCTCGAACAAATAATGAATATACAATAAGTAATTGAGAATTGAACCCGCTCTGATACCATATTATAAGACGAGAATGCGGAAGCATAACCAGAGATAAAGAATAAGAACAATGAAGTACACCGAGATTTTTATGTGGAATACTACTCCCTAAGGAGCAGGATGAAACCGCAGGAGAATGCCTCAAAAGGTTGATATTTCTATTAACTTTTTTCATCTGGTACAATGGGTATGGAGCTTCTTATATAGCCCCTGCTGACAATCCAAGTCCCACAAATAGTAGATGTGGGACTAAATCACTGGATGTGGTAATTGGACCCTGTAGGAATCCAATTACCCATCTCCACATATGACGACTATGCTCCAACATCCATGTAGCATGCCTCCACATAATCTGTTTCTTTGATATTTTTTGGGAGCTATCTACCGTACGCTCGAATACAAATTATCTTTATTATTCTCAAGGAGAGGGTTGTCACATTCAGTATGAGATACCTTGGTGTATGTTGTTCCCCGATGATATTGTATTTGATTGATGAGACAAGAGATGTAGTAAATGAGAAGTTGGAGGTTTGAAGCCATAGTTTAGAGACTAAAGGATTTTATATAAGTAGGGATAAGATTGAATATATTAAGTGAACACTTGATGGAAACAACAGTGAATGACTCGAAGTTAAGATTGGAGATAATAACATTCAAAAGAAAGATTCTTTCAGATACTTGGGATCTATTTTGCAACGGGATGGTGAAACTAATGGAGCACATTGCTGAAGTGGAGAGGAATATCTAATGTTCTTTGTGCTAAGAAAATCCCTTTGAAAGTCAAAGGGAAGTATTACAAAGCAACTCGTGAGATCTGCTATGCTCTATGGATTGGAATGTTGTCCTGTAAATCATAGGTATGTGCAGAGAATGACGTTAACAGAAATGAAATTGCTAAGGTGTATGTGCGGTCATACAAGAAAAGATCAGATTCGGATTGATGCGATCAAAAGGAAAGTTGGTGTAGCTTTGATAGAGGATGAGGCAAAATCTCTTAAGATTATTTGACCATTTGCAAAGGTCGGTTGAAGTACCGGTTAGAAGATTCGAGATTTGAGATGTTGAGCTGGTTAAGAGAGGATGAGGAAGGTTCAATAAGTGTTGGAATGGGACTATTCGAAGGGATCTTAATTATTTGGATTTAAGCCCGAGAGCGACCCAAAATATATCTGAATGGAGGTAGAAAATCCATTTAGTCGACCCTACTTAATTGTGGGAAAGGACTTTGTTGTTGTGTGTTCTCAAAGAGAGAATTGTCTTCTTAGCCTAAGCTTTATGGAAAAACGAAGGGATACTATGGGATACCATGATGTCTTCGCAAGATCTACTAAATATGTTAACTAGTTTTTCTTTCTAAAATGTCTAAATGGTTTTGCTGTTTATTTTGACAGTATTTATCTGGATATTTTACCTAATACAAGTTTGCTGTTGGCATATTTGACTTATTTTGGATTGTATGATGCAAATCTTGTCAGTAGTCATACTTATGTATATATATAGTTTGAATCTTAAAAGTAGACGTGGACTAGTTCTGTAAAAGCCAAAAAAACGTTTACATGAGCTGGATGAGGGGATTTTAATATGCAATTAAATGCTTAAAATGGAAGTTATCATACGCCTAAAATGGATGGTATTAGAAATCAACTTTCCGATACAAGACCTATTTTTTTAAACATTGTCCTCCAAATTAGCTTCAGATTAGGAAGGATATCTCCATGTGATGCTCTATTCAGGCAACATAACGATAGATGGTTGTTATTGGTGGCATGAGCGGAATCAGGATTTGATCAAGGAGGGGCCATGCATACTGCTTTCATGTATGCTCAAAAATAAAAAAATATTATATTTTAAAATGATGTTTTTAAAATAAAGTTAATATTTTTAAATGATTTTTTCTATTTTGATAAAATTACGATTTAAATCTTATTTAAATTTATCAATAAGGTTAGATTTTCAAATAAATTACTATTTTCGATGGTGAGTTTTAAATTTGTTAAATCTAATTATTTAAACGTTCCTAAATTCGCTAAATTATCAAGTGAAAATGTTAAACAAAAATTGCCATGGTTAAAAAGAAGGGCTTTTATCACTTGCACTCCTCCGAGGTATTGTAATATCAATTATGCCCCTTCCTTTTTTGAAATATCAATTGTGCCCTCGACTTCTTGTCATTCTATCACTTGTGACCCTTCATTACTTCTTAACCATGGTTTCTTAAGGCATGATGAGGTTAAGAGGGGTATAACTGTCCAAAAACTCCTCCAACTCTTCCCATCCAAGAGCTCATCCTCCGTCCCCGCCTCGTCATTGGTGAGGAGTGGCGCGCGACGGAGCTGGCAGGTGCGATAGTCGAGGTCGACCTTGGGTTCGAGGCAGTGACAATGGAATACATGGCAACACTCCTGGAGGCTACGCACATCACCCCCATCCTCGTCGGACGAGAAACAGGAGGGGAGGACCTGTAGGGTGCGGAGGGGAGGGCATCCTTGACGTGAGAGGGGGGGTCAGAGTAGGAACGAGGTGGGGATGGGGGGAAGTGGGTTGAAGGAGGAAGGAAGATGAGAGGAGGGGGAGGGAAGGAGGTGAAGAAGGAGAGGAGAGGTTGTTGCTACGGAGGGGTGTCGAGGGAGGCATGAATGATGTTGGAGGGGTGTTGAGGAGGAGCGATCCAGAGTTTATGGGTGCATATCATTGGTGAGGGCGAGGGGAGGGGGAGGCGACAAGGGAGGAGTGGTAGAGGAGAAGGTCCGAAAATGAGGATGAGAGGGAGGAGGAAGAAGGTGGTGGTGGTGGCCATCCTCTGCTACTTTTTACATTCGGAGGAGGGGGAATGGGGGAGGAGCAGGCAGTGGAGGAGGATGATGGGTGCGTGGGGGAGGAGCAAGGGGTAGAGGAGGAGGGGGGCACGAGAGAAGAGCAGCAGGCAGAGGAGGAGGGGGTGTGGGGGAGGAGCAATGGGCGGAGGGGGGCACAGGGGGGAGCAGTGTGCGAAGGAGGGGGGTGCAGGGGAGGAGCAATAGGCAGCTGAGGGTGGGGAGCATGGGGGAGGAGCAATAGGCAGAGGAGGAGGGGGTAGCATCAGGCAGAGAGACTGTTCGGTGAGCCTGGCAGGCGGTGGTGGGGGGAGGAGGTTGGGGAGTGGGAGGAGGGAGGGGGCGCTAGAGACGAGGGAAGGAGAAGCACGGGGTTGGGGAGGGAGGGGGAGGAGTTGGTGAAAAGACATTTCAACCTTTAATTTAACTTGATCAACCGTGATACAGCTGTTATTCCAAAAAAAAGAGGGGCATAACTGATATTGCAATATCTCAGAGAGGCACAACTGATAAAAATTCTAAAAAGAAACAACAAAGTTTATTTTGTTTACAAGAGTTAAAGAAATAAAGGGAGAATAAATGAGCTTTAATCCTATTTAATATCAAATCATACATCAACCAAATTTTATTAAATAAAAATAAACTATTTGTAAAGGATTCGAACACTGTTCACAATTTAATAAACACATCAATCAACTACCATACCAATAAGTGCGTTTTTTTACTTTGTTTTACACAGATAATTACTTGTGGGGTCATGTCAAAATTCTAATGCATTATACAAGTGAAATATACGAATTAAGGAGGGGCCATGGCCCCCCTATAGTATATTGGATCCGCCCCTGATCGCTGGTTCTCTGGATAATCTGTGATGTGTTTACATGTAAAAAGGCCCTATCTTGCAAATTTAATACACGGTATTAAAGTGTTGGGGCCAATTTAGGCTCCTTGGGGGTCTATGTTGATGGCACCTTCCTGCATATATAAGTTTGTAAAATTTCTCGGTGTTTACTGAATTCTCTGGTTGAGATCTAACCTCAGGAATCATCCTTTAGTTTCTATAAAGTATTCTTATCGACCAAGAACTACCGCATCAAGTGACATGATATTAAAGTCTCAAGATCTCACTTTTTTTAGAAAGTTTAAACAGCTTCAGATATGCTTCTTAACACATCATGAAACGACAGATAAGAAATAAGCTTTGCTGCTGCAGGTAATTGTCGGAGGTGCAGCCGTCGGCATATGGGCATATCAGAAGCACCGTCAAAAGACTAATGTGCACGTTATGGCTTTGAATCTTGTGAGAGGTGCTCCTCTGACCTTGAAGGAGAAGGAGACAATGCTCGATCTGCTAACACCTCCACCACCTCAACGTAAAAGATGGTGGTAGAATTCATGACTTGCTTGCAGGTTCTCTCTGTCAAGAGATAGCCCATCTAACATGGTAGAGAAAATCTTAATAACTTCTCAATCATGGATTTAGAGCATATATAACTTATACAAATCTTGTACCATGACTACAAGGTAGAATTTTCCCTAGATATATAGCATGATGAACAGGTTTGTACTTTATATACTCTGTTTCAAGTGCAGCCAAGGTTTAAAAACCGAATCAGATGTTGAACCGGTTTCGTGATTGATTTTGGTTTGATGCCCACGATATTTTAGATAACTGAAGTATCATGACACCTTTCACCTAACCTCATCCCCTCAGCATCAACAAGTTACAAGGATTTCCCTTGGGTTTTTTTGTGTAGTTCCCACAAGGAGGGAGTTCAAACAGATCCCCATCCTTTTTTCATTACAGCAATATTATCTTTGCCATTGTATATGTAAATCGACCACGTAACTGGCTGTCTATCTTCTTCGCAGCCAAACAGCAGGATCATCATCAAGCGGGCTGCGGGATGGCTGAGACACATCACCTGCTCTGCAATCCACTTTGTTGCCTAGCCAAGCAGCCCCGACAATTGCGGCACTGCAAAGCCCGGCCATTGCGATGATCACGACTCTTCCAATGCCACAACTGCAATTACAGTTTCACCTGATCGGTACAGAGACTGTTCAACCAGGGAACCAAGAAATTGTATTCGATTTTTATTTATGTTTCTTGCTACAATTATTGCACGAGGTTTAATCAGATGAGGGATAAAGAATAATGTGAAATTAGGGATGTGTGGTTTATCCATCATGTTCGGTTGATTTGAATAATCCAGAAGGGATAAAGACTATCATTATTGGACTTTTATGCCATGACCTGACCTTTAAATGTCGTCCTATTATTTGGCAACTCCTATGATCTTTGTAATTACACTAGGATTTGTGTTACCATATCCTAAAAAAAAACTACAAATACAAACTAATACAGATCGGATGCAGCTAATAACGGAAATACTCTGTAGATTAGTTTAAATATGCATGTATTGGATGGCTTACCTATGATATAAATACATTAAATATATTTATTTCCTAACAATTCTATCAAATATGGTGTAAATGAGTATCACATTTTGTTACATACAATTAAAAATAAATCTACAACTATATTTATATATGAGAATGGATACACGAATACGGATCCGGATAAGGCTTTACCCTCTTCATCCACATCTACTTGTTATTCCGGTGGAGGAGAACATGCTTGCGACATTAGGGTTTCGGGAGAGGAATTGAGGTTAGCTGGCTCGTCTCCCTCTCCTTCCTTCTGTAACAGTTCATTTCTCTCCATTCAGGGATCTATTGATTCTCAATTTCAATTCATTTATCTTGATTTTTTTCTCGGAGCTATTAATATCGTTGTAGTTTTCTTTTCTTAATTATGTCTTTTACTTGTTCTTTTTTTCGTCCAATATTAGCCCCTAATGCTTTTATTTACAAAAAAATGGTTCACTATTGGTTAAATTTCTACTTTCGTGTGCTGCCCAATACTTAATTTTCCCCCAATGCTACCGATCTAGCGGTTGCTGTAGAACAGAGATGAAGGTGCATGACCTGATGACAGAGGAATAATTGTTATTGATAAAGTACTTTCAATACAATAAAATAGCATTTTGACAATGAATACCTTTAAAAAAAGCATTTGACAACGAATATTCATTTACTCGTTGTCATAGGTCAAATTTGTTGCAGTGATTATGCTTATTTTATTGGGATTTTTACCCGGCAGATTTTATAAAGTTTTTAAATTATCCCTACGACCTTTTTCACAACGTAATTACCCCATCAACCCTGTAAATTACCTCAAGAACCCTCACGAGCTTCAAACAGATTAACCGCAGGGTTCATTGGATAAGAGTTGGCAAGTTTACCGGATCGAGGGGGGGAATTATGTTGGGGATTTTTACTTGACAGACCTTATAAACTTTGCCAATTGCCTCCACGACCTTTGAAACAACATAATTCTCCCCTCGACCCCGTAATCTTGCCAACTCTTACCCTATGAACCTTGTGGTTACTCCGTTTGAAGCTCGCAAGGGTTCTTGGGGTAATTTATAGGGTCGATAGGGTAATTACGTTATGCAAAAGGTCGTAGAGGTGATTGACAAAGTTTATAGGGTCTGCTGGGTAAAAATCCCAATATGTATAAATATTTGAATCCGTTGCGCTATTATATTCAATCTGTACAAATTTTAACATCTATCAGTTATAAAAAGGATATATATATATAATAATAATAATTTTAATAACTATACATATTCATATAGATGAGTGATTCTATGAGAGCAAAAAGTTGTGAGAGCATGAGAGGGGTGATTCTGGACCACATGATTCACCCAGGAGAGAAGACCAGAAGAGAGAAAACAGAATCATGTGATCCTTAATCATTCCTCTCATGCTCTCACCACTTTTTGCTCTCATAGGATCACTTCTCATTCATATATGTTAGTTAACAATTGCACATATATTTTTTAAATATGAATATTGCACATATTTATGTAAACGAGAAATGTCTACCATATCCTTGATAACAACAAATATGTACTGGATATTACTAACCGTGAAAAAAATACAATTGCAAATTAAGTTTTATATATATATTATGATGATTTCCAAATAAAAAAAGGATTTTTACCCGGTAGACCCTATAAACTTTGCCAATTACCTCCACGACCTTTGAAACAACATAATGGGATTTTTACCCAGCAGACCCTATAAACTTTGTCAATCACCTCTACGACCTTTTGCATAACGTAATTACCCTATCGATCCTATAAATTACCCCAAGAACCCTTGAGAGCTTCAAACAAAGTAACCACAAGGTTCATAGGGTAAGAGTTAGCAAGATTACGGGGTCGAGGGAAGAATTATATTGTTTCAAAGGTCGTGGAGGCAATTGGCAAAGTTTATAAGGTCTGCCAAGTAAAAATCCCTATTTTGTTTTGTTGATTTCGAGATATGATGTTTCTGTTACCGATATTATAAAAGTTGTATTTATTACAAC
This sequence comes from Ottelia alismoides, assembly GCA_037367405.1. Taxonomy (NCBI): domain Eukaryota; kingdom Viridiplantae; phylum Streptophyta; class Magnoliopsida; order Alismatales; family Hydrocharitaceae; genus Ottelia; species Ottelia alismoides. The sequence goes on along the minus strand of JAZKJV010001476.1, from coordinate 56,910 downwards.
AATAACTTTGAATATAGTTCTTACTTCTTAGTCATGTGTTCCAATGACAACAGTATAACCCATGCAAAGCACGAGGTATGCAATAATTTGGCACAATAAACCGAAAGTTTGCATGCTGTGCTTGCATTAAAATTTGTTATCCAACTTCGTAGATTTGATCTACAATTAGTTCTCCACGTACCTACCAAATTTCAACCAAATCCGATTTTTATTTTTTTAAAAAGGTAAATCCGATGTTCATCATCATTTAATCTTTTTAAAATGGGTTTTGATTTTCTTAAATGTTGACTTCTCTCTGTCGGCCGTTAAGATTAAGTAGCTATAACATCGAATTTTGACGAAATTTGATAGGTATATAGAGAATTAGTCATGGATCAAGTCAATACGATATATAGGAAGTTGGCTGTCTCATTCACTTTACCTTCATCCTGATCGTATCCAATGTTATCGTGTCTAAGGTAGACTTTCATTGACTATAAATCCGACGTGAACAAATACCAATCAATCAACATATTTGACATAATTGATGACTCAGATGCACATACTGACAAATTGAATCCAATGGCTATAAAAATTTGAAAATTCAAATATTAGTCACAAAATTTGACAAATTCAAATCCAATAGCTATAAATGTCGAATGAACCCATAATATCGGGCAGTGGGCTATCTTACCCCAAATGGAGATGTTCTAATTTGATTGAATTTGATGACGACTCAGAGGTTATCTAAGATAACTACGATGATCATAGGATGACATGTGATCGTTCGGTTACCAGGTTACCTCGGGATAACCTGGTTTACCCCCAACATTCCTCGGTTGGAATTCCATCACATCACATTAGTCATCCTAATCCTTTTAGCCATCCAAACATCTACTATTCACAGCAGGTTACTCCAACCTAACCCAGTTACCAAACGGGCCCTTGAAGAAACATTCGAGGTAAACATTCAAATGATCAAGCCCAAACTTGGACACCTATCTTCTCGCTTCCTCGAGGATCTTACAAGAGACGACATGACTAATCCTTACTTGGAACCACTTCCTGAAAACTTTTCACCATGAAGATCACTTTCCTATAGGGAAGATCTAGTAACCTTCATGTTTGAAGACGCTTTCATCTCCATCAAAACCTATTTTTCGAACATCAAACCGGTCTCATGCCCTTCTAAACCAAACAAAGACCATTCCCATTTAGATCAAAACCAAGATGTGTGTATTGTCCTACACACCCTTCATTGTTAATTGCATTTTTGGCATTAGTCCCACTACAACTTAAAATATGAATGCCTTGTTTACTTATACAACCTTCGAACCAAGGAAGGTGTAGTTTACGAGCACGAACTTCTTAAGCATGTGTTAACTCATAAACCATGTCTCCCTAGATCATGCGGTAGTCTACAAATCTCGATCTATTAAGATCTCTACGCACAGATTACACTCAACTTAGTTGAGGAGTGTGTAATATCATGTGGATCTAGTCGAGTGAAAGGAAATCCTCTTGATTATATCTAAAATGTCAACATCGCAGTCGGAGTACGAAGCATGTATATGTAGATCCTAGTTAATGCTCAACCTTGACTAACACCTATGAAGTTCGACGAAGAGTTTTGGGACGTGGTATTCTATGTAGGAGTCTAGGTTTATAAAAAAATACATATACAACGCGATAAAAAATATTAAAAATTGTAGGACCTTGATCATTCCCAACCTATAATGTAAATGTCAAATGCATCCACAAAAATAAGGGCATTGATGAGTAGCATCCTCACCATTTTTATTCATCTAAATAAGAGCTAAAACCCAGCTAAATACCTTTTTAAATAACTTTTAAGGACTTATTATAAAAATGCACAAAAATATAAGAACTGTGAACTGGCATATTTAGATAATACAAAAATATCAAGAAGAACTCTAGAGAATATAACTTGAAAAGATATAAAATCCTAATTGTACATGTGCACAATATATACCAATTAACAGTAAAGTAAATTTAGTTTTTATTTGAATTATATTTAATCAAAATATGCCTTAAGACCCTAAATATAAGCAACTTATATAAAAAGAAGAAAAATGTATAAAATCAAAATTAAATAGAAAGAAATCTAGGTTTCTTCCCCAATCATTATTTTGTATTTATCACTATACATCAATTTTTTTTATCATTTTTTAATTTCATTATATATTTATATTTAAATAAATCACATTTTTAGTAGAAAGTATTTAAAAATAATCGATATATATACATATATACATATATACATAAAATAGAATTATGAAAGCTAAGGGTATATTATACACATGGAAGGCCGTATCCCGATATATCGGCGATATATCGTCGATATATCGGTATCGACATGGGACCGATATCGAAATCGATATATCGACATATCTGATTTTCGGCATTTTCTTCAGAAAAATTCCTGGATATCCCGATATATCGGCGATATATCCCGATATATCGTCGATATATCGATATCGACACGATATCGAAACGATATCGATATCGATACGGCCTTCCATGATTATACATATAATACGAGTCAATAAGATATTCTTGTCGACTCCTCATCGACAAGAATATGTTTCTTACCCGTAGACAGCATTAGGCGCATGAACTACATGACCCATAGTTCATAATTCGTCCCGTCCATCTTCACTATTGACAGTAGACCTCGAAAATCGCATGTGACGGGAATATCAACTACGCCTTCTGGCATATTATCGAATTCGAGGACTAGGGCTTGTAGATTAAAGGAGTTTGTTTACACAAACATGTAGGGAAGTGGTTGCATGTGTAAACTCAAAATGCAACCATTCCCATCAACCTATAAAATGCCTCGCACTAACGGATGATATACTGATCTGAAATCTCCCGAGAAACACTAAAATCAAACCAACATGCACAAGATCACATTCTCGGAGCCCTAAGAGAGGGCACACAAGCCACATGTAGCAACCCAGTGGGTAGCAACAACCACTGGGTTGGCAAGGATGACAATAGCCGTGAGATGAGGTGCGACGACAATCGTTGGAGCGACGTCAACAACATCAACAATAAGGTGATGTGGCGACAACAACAACAGTGACAGCAAGGTGCTGCAGCAATCTCTTAGAAGGCGTCAAGATGTAGCGACGGTAGCTGTTGGAGGGAGGAGTGGGCGGCAGGTGGGTTAGGGATTTTGGGTACGAGAGCTTCGGTTTATGACCGCCGCTCTGATACCATGTTGGAAGAAACGATTAACCTTTCTATTCAAGGGAACCCTAGGGCTTTCTTATATAGGGAGAGATCCAAAGGGTAAATTACATAATTTCGATGGAAGAAATAGAAAATACAGAAATTGTTCCTTTTCCAACAACAATAGCAGAAGACCTGTCTGCAGCGGTAACTTTCTCTTAGATCACCTGCCATATGATAAGACACACCACTATGGATAATCCACTCAGTTCTTGTAGAGCAAGCATTGTCAGATCTCTTCGTATTAAGAGATGAACCACTATTTGTTGACTGCAAAAAACCAAGTTCTTTCGTAAATGATTCCTTCAAGGATTGTAAAGCCAAGATGGTACCCTTTTTGAAATCAAGTTCTCTGGATTCTCAAAGCATCATCATGTCATTCACCAACAAAATTATGCCATTTATACTTTGACTGTCTCTCACAGACGTTCCTTCAGATACCTTGAGTTCAATATCAATAAGAGAACACTCTTGCATATCATCAAACACCTAGTATGCACAACCACACACACGATAATTCTCACTAAGAGACAAAAAGCACCTCAACAACACTCAAGGGAGCTAAACTCAAGGTGCCAAAAGCATACCCAACAAGATCCACGAGGCTCTTACCACCAAAAGAAAAAAATCAGTCCTACGGTTTGAAACAACATCAGCGGCCGAGGCTCCCGAATGTAGAAAAACAAGCAATCACACTTTGGAGGTCACGGTCTTCGGTGTGAAACAATCCCGTTATCTGGAATTCTGTGATATGGACACAAACACGAGGCAATCTGCCACCTAGAGACCAGATCTAGGCACGGTTTGCTGTAGGGAACACGAACCCGATTTGAACATAGAGATTTAATTTGCATAAACCTGATTTGAGCACAACGAGGGCACGGTTTGAGCACATGTCAGATGGCAATATGATCTGCACGAACTGGGCCTGATCTGGAGCACGATTTGCACGATTCGATCACAAATCTGCGATCTGAACGAACACAGAAATCTACGACATGATCTGGACAAGCACGGACAAACGCATTGCGGAAAGCTTATGCATGACAATCTGAACAATTCATGGCTCTGATACCATGTTAGAATCAAACAATCAAAACACACACAAAAATGGAGGTAAGGATTTACGTGGAAAACTCTACAGAGAGGTAAAAACTACATAGGCACACAATCGCTAATCTCCCTCACTAGAGCTTAGGGCTCTCTTCACTAAAAACTTAATTCTAGAGGGATGAGTACAATATATAGATGACGGATAAACAGTCCCTCATCCTGAGATCTGTTTACCCATATAAGTACGATAACTCAACAATCGCTTTCTTTTTATTCTTCAAAATTTGAAGTAGAGTTACATACATGGTGAAGAGATCAATACATGAACAAATTTCTACTTGAATAAAACCTTGCACATGATCTGAATACATGAAAGAAGCCCTGGAATACACAATCTGGAAGATGACCAGGTGTCCAATATGATAGGCGAATATGATGAATTAGATGTACACTACAATGTAAGACTTAATCAACTGAGCCTTGTAATTATTACCCTCGTCTGCTATACCTATAGATTGTAGAATTTCAGTATCCTAAACAAAAGTGAAAAATACAAATTGAAACCCTGACCAACGTTTCCTTGTAGCTAAAAAGCGTCAGAACTTGAAACATGTTGCCCCTTGTAACACCTGCAAAAACAGAAGCCCCATTGTCACATAACGTGGACATACCTTCGCACTAACATTTCAAATGAATAACATTAGCAGAAAAAGATAAAACTTCATGTTAAGAAGACTTTTCAAAATTAAATTACATAGACCATGCGGGATAGTGGGAAAGAATACCGAATCATGTGGAAGGAGATGTATATGACCAACGATGTGGAGGTTAAGCAGTAAATATTTCATCAAGAAGATCATGACTTTAAGATTTGCACATAGCAAAAAACATGCACACTGACCTGCATTAGTCTAGGCAGATTCTTTCTGTGCTTTTGGACTGTACAAGATGTCGAACGCTTTGGAGTCAATGCTATCTTTTAAAATAGAGATCTGACCCTCCTTAATGAGAACATCCTCTTCAAGTGCTTCAATCTTCTTTTTCAAAGATTTTACTTCATATTTCAAAAGCATGTCTGTCTCTTTTAACTGCTTCACTTCCTCCCAGAGGCGGTCTCTCTCATTGGAGACTTTGGGCAATATGTTTCTGTTCATATTCAACTCCTTCAGACACTCCTTGAATTCCTGCTCAAGCTGGTTCAAGCTCTGATCTTTCTTATGCATCTGATGGTAATTTTCCAACAATAGTATTAGAAGAAAAACACTATTTATAACAGAAACCTTTCTGTCAATTTCTCCGATTTGAAGGTATTAATAGTGAATGAATATTCACCTGATCTTCCACGTCCTTTGCTTTGAGGGTAAGACTAGAAAGCTCGTCCTGTAACCTCTGAACTTCTGACCTCAGAACTTCATGTCCTCTTAATGAGGATGCCAAGTCACCTTTAAGTTGCTCTAGTTCCAACTCCTTAGAAAGAAGCTTCTCTCGCAAAATACTTGTAAGAAGAGTCTCAGCTTTCAAGTCAAGCTCAATGCGACCCTAGAAAGAAATTTAAAAAAGCAGAAAAATGAACCAAACCAGAATATAACAGCTGGGATTTAAGCACAAGAACAGGAGTACATATACTTTGCTCTGAATTAGGAGTAAAAACCGACACAAAAAGAGTCCCTTTTGAGTTTTGACATCTAATATATATATAGGGAAAAGGGAGTCCCTTTTGAGTTATGACATCTAATATATATATATATATATATATATATATATATATATAGGGGTCCTTTCAATAGGACGCAGTCCTTCCTGAGTTCAGAAAGGCCGCCCTCTTTTTATATAAAACACGGGCACTTTAGTAGAATACGTATACGGTTTGTATTATAGCTGCACATTATAGATACAAAACCGCATACAAAACTGCACATTATAATACAAACATTAAAACTGCGTATTATAATACTAATTGTACGTATTCTACTAAATTCATCATGCTTTTTTTACAAAAAAGGGCCGACCTTCCTGAACTCAGGAGAGAATGTGTCCTATTGAAAGAAAATCCTATATATATATATATATAGTTCAAATAAAAGGACAGATAATTACCATTGCAGATAAGGGATACTTTTTTAGTTTAAAAAACAGTAAATAAATTACCTCCAAATCCTGGTCTTTCCTTTGTTTTGACAGACAGTTATCACCATCCTGTGACCGGCATCCAGGCGATTCTTCGGACTTTTCTTTCATGGTTACAGATACCACCTGCAAGCTTCTTTTCAAATTCTCGATGCCCTTCTTTAAACCATGGAATTTCATATTATATTCAACTACAGAATATGCATCAAGTTCAACACTAATTTCTTTCCCATGTCTGAACTGTTGAGTTTCCACCAACCTAAGCAACTTGGCACAAAGGTCAATATTTTCATTAAGCAATAATAATCCCTGATTCTGCAAATACTCGAGTCGAGATTTTAGCTCAACATCCAACTGAAAAACTGAAGATCCGCTGCTACCTGTAACACTTCGCAAACGATCTAACAGACAAGTGTTTTCATGCCTGAGTGATTTGACTTCATTCATACATGTCTCTATCTCTCTTCTTAAGGTCTGTTCAACACTGGTGAGTCTAAGTTGCTCCAACTGCAATATATGAATAAGATCACCCCTAGCTTGAGGTTGCTCCACTGCATCAGTAAGTCCTTGCCTTAACCCAGCAATAGTTTTCTCGTTTTCATTACATATCTTTTGGAACCTCGCAACAATCTTATGTAGCTCATTGTTCTCCTTCTCCTTCATTTTGTAGCTTCTTTTAATACAGTCTACATCTGCCTCCGCCAAGTCACAGCGTTCCTTAAGTTCCAACAAGGCTTGGTGGAGATTTTCATTTTCTTTTCTTACAACTTCCAACTGTGTGGTCAAATCATTCAACTGCAACTCTAAATTAGTTATCTTGTTCTGTGTATCTGCTTCTCTGACACTAAGAGAAGAAACTTCTCTTTGAAGAGATACATTTTGTTCTGCCAACTCCCTGACACGTTCTCTCAACCTCTGCTCTTCAACTCGGAATTTCTCAAGCTTCACAGACCAATCGCATGACCTTCTATCCAGTTCCTTCTCCAGACATGATTGAAGTTCCTGTTTTTCTTTCTCAAGCCTCCTTGTTCTAGTACTCAGCTCTGTCTCTACATTTTTTAGAGTCTCTTTTGAAGAAGACCTTTCTGCTATCCGACACTCTATTTGATTTACAAGCTCCAATGCTAAGTACCTTCTATCTCTATCACATTCTTTGACCAATTGTAAAATTGATGGAACGAACAAATTGCCATGCTTTTCCATCTTGGACTCAAGATCAATATCTGTTAGAAACTCAAGCCTCTCCTTAGCCTCTTTCAGTTTCATAGTTAGCTCCTTATCAATCTCCTCTTCATTCCTCAAACAAGAAGGGTCATATTCTTTCTGGAAACACAGTGGCTCCTGCAAATAGTACCCATTTGCTGACTTGAAATGATATACATCATCAGACAGACGGCAGCTCTGAGATACATCATCGGCGATTGAACAACCCCGTGTAAAATTGACATCCTCATATATATCCTCAACAGTAGTTGTCGTTTCGGAGTCATATTCTGGGGAGGTTGTTCTAGGTCTTCCAGAGAATGCATTAGAAAGTCTCTGCACAAACTTTTTTGAGTGTTTTTTAGGAGATGGAGATCTTGCATCATACTTTTCCCACTCTTGATCAGAAAGATGATAATGAAAATCATTCATATTCCCGGATGAGTATGATCTTACATTCTCCTTATTGCATATTGGTGAGGAAGGTGCCGTTGAATAAGCACGTGGAGGCCGCCAAGAATTAGCAATTATTCTATTCTCCACCAAGCACCCTTCACTGTCAGGAAACACCCCTTTACTTAAAATCTGTTCATGTTTCTCACCGTCAATATACAGGTCGAGAACTTCATTCTTATTTGAGATTTTTTTAACTCGAGCAACTCTGCATCTTAATGGAACTGGTGAAGTGTGTGGTGAATTCCTAGATGAGCTGCAGTGATCTTTGGATGTACTAGGAGAATCACCTATCTCAAATGGATGTGCCCTCCGATTTGCTTCCAAATTGCATCTTTTCGACTTGGAGGGCCTCTCAGGAGTAACAAATCTATGACTGCAAAAAAACAAGATGAAATTATGAAGAATAGTGGTTCCAATAAAAAAAGAATCATCACAAGCATTGCAGCACATATATAGCAACCACACTTAATGCTGGATTAAAACCTAGCTAGGAGTTAGCTTTTATGTTTTTCGAAGATGATAAGAAACTGGTGCAGAATGCAAAACATGTCAAAATGCGTTCCATTAAAGAAAATGAGCTGCTGAAGATAGACACATTAACTCATTACTTAAGAGCTCAAGAATTTTGTATTTAAGACCTCATCAGGCTAATGTGCAAGATTCAAATATAATAAGAAATAAAATAACTAGTATGGATATGGCATCGACAAAAATCATCTTTCACATTTTACAAAAGATACAATAAAATGAATAAAATCCTAAAAGCTGAAGAATTATTGCCCAGGTAATTCGAATTGAAAACAAAATGTGTGGAGACTACTAGAGTCAGATAAAAAACATGGCATTATCTTATCCAAAGCAGCATGCGAGAATTTACCACATAAATGATACTAATGGATACAAATCACAATGCCTAAGAATTAAGGTTGAGCAGCATATTAGAATAAATTATAAGAAAAAACATCAGGTTCTTTGCATGATGTGTTGTTAAAAATCTAAAGTTCAGTGTATATACTGGTGAACAACCATGTAAATGTTATTATCCTCCAAAATTTGAACTGCAATTAAGCTCTGACCAGAAAAAAAAACATGGGCCTTGAACTAAATTTAAAAAACCTGAAAAATGGTAGTATCTTATCATGAAGGGTATTTAGAACAGGGCAATGCAACTCAGGTTAAGCAGCATACGCGAATTTACCAGATAAAGGACAATTACGAATACAATCCATAATGCCTAAAAAAGTGAGTATTTACAGTTAAGATTGAGCAGCATATTAGGATGTATTGAAAGAAAAAAAACATCAGGTTCTTCGCATGACGTGTTGCTCGAAATCTAAAAATCAGTGGGTACCATCTAAAGGCTCTTATCACCCAAAATTTGAATTGCATACATGATTACAACCATCCCAATAAAATTGTGACCAGAAAAAGAAACACCGGTCTTGAACTGAAATCAAAAGAAAGTAAAAAAGACATGGCAGTATCTAATCCAGAAGGGTTTTTAAAACCGAGCAATGTAACTGAGGTTGAGCAAATACCTCGGATGCCTTTCTCCAGAAAAAGAAAAACTCCTACTCAGACCAGGACATGTATCCTCCAGTTTCTTGGTGGAATTCGAAGACCTGACACTTGAATCCTCACCGGCTTCAAGGCCATCCTTTCCGTTATCTTCTGCATCATTCTGCTGCGGCTTCTCCCAAAACACCTTTTCAACGTTCCGATCCGACACATCGCAACTATCTATTTCGCTGCCCGATGCGGACGATGATCGAAAAGAGAAGAATTTCCTCATCTATAGACTCTCAACTCAACATAAACTATTCCAAGCATCAGAATTTCTAGTATTACAGGATCTCCTCAAACAATTCTCAAGAACTTACTCAACGAAGCTGACAAAAGAAAAAAATCAGCATTAAAACACAAAAAAAGTAAGAATTTCTGAAGCAAATAGGAAAATACACGTCACATATCAGTTGAAAATCAGACCAGCAAGCAAACATATCGCACGCAACCCGAAGTTTCAAAACAATCATCACATAATCTCGGTCACAACACTTCAAGCACGATACCAATCAAGAAGTTGACCCGTATAAAAATATCAAGTAGTTCTAAAAAATCAATGGCAAATATAATTAACTGGGAGCATGTACGCCATTATTAACCTAATCTCTCCTCTCTTTACAGGAGAAAAAAAGTACCAAATACGAGAATCGGAAAAGGGAGCAAATAGAATCGATCCAATCAAATTGGATCCAATCAAATAACAAAGGGAGCAAAGAATGACCTGAAAGGGGAAGCAAGAGAACGATCGAACTCGTTGTGGAGCGAGGACGAGATCGAAGTGGACACACGAGGGCTACTTCACAACGGCAAGAGAGATCGTTGAGGGGTCTCTTTCATCGGTTTCTCGTGGATTTTTCTTCTGCGAATTCGAATTAGGGGGTTAATTGTGGGTGGATTAATGGGAGGATTAGAGAGAGAACGAGAGATATGGGAGTCTTACCTTTTGTGGCGGCTGCTAACGTTGGAGCTCCCAACTTCTGTGGGCTCGACAGAGAGAGAGAGAGAGAGAGAGAGAGAGAGAGAGGGGGTAATGGCGGAATGGCGTCGTAGTCCAAATAGAAATACGATTGGGGGAGGCCAGTCTTTGAAATTTGGGTCTTTTACATTATAACCCCTAAAATAGTTTCTTATTGCATAACTCTTGTAATATTTATGTACAATTGTACCAAAACCCTGTAACTTTACCCTACGTAACACACTGCCCCTGTTCACGGGCCGCGTACAAACGTAAGGGTGTGTTATAAACGGCGTCGATCGGAGACTATTATCTGTGAACTCATATTCAGGTATTTTGAGTGGTTATTTAGATACTTGGAATCTATTTTACAACATGATGAGGAAATTTATGGATTGGTTACTCATAGAATAAATGTATATTGGCTAAAGCGAAGGAGAGCCTCTATTGTTTTTGCAATAAGAAAATTCTTTTGGAAGTCAAAGGAAAGTATTACAAAGCAGTCGTGAGACCTGTCATGCTCTATGGATTAGAATGTTGTCATGTGAACCATAGACATGTGTAGAGAATAATTGTAGTAGAAATCAACGTATTTTCATCCATTTCGATTCCGATACCTTTGGCTTGACAGCTGAAGCGGTAGTGCTCCTTAAGAGGGTCCAAAAAATTATGCATAGCAATGTTATGGTTCTCGGGTCTATGGATGTTGTGTTTCGAAGAATTGGATTTGCTATCCAAAAGGGATTGACGGCGTAGCTTGTTTCTCATTTTCCATCAATCTCTCTGTAAAAGCGTTTAGTTTTCTAATGGCTAGTAGAAATAAAAATGCTGAAGTGGATGTGTGGTCATAAATGGAAAGATGAGAGTTGTAATGCTGCGATTAAAAGGAAAGTTGGTGTAGCTTCGTTAGATGATAAGATTAGAGAAAGCCGTTTAAGATGGTTTGATCATTTGCAAAGGAGGCTGGTTGGTGCACTTGTAAGATGTGGGATTTGGAATGATGAACAGGTTAAGAGAGAACGATGACGGCACAAGAAGTGTTGGAATGAAACTATCCGAAAGGATCTTAATTATTTGGATTTAAGCCTGAAAATGATCCAAAATAAATTCAAATGGAGACAAAAAGTCCATGTATCTGATCTACTTAATTGTGAGAAAAGACTTTATTATTATTATATTTAAATATCAAAAATTGATTTCCCTTTGTAGCAGCCCCAGATATAAGATGTGATAGAATTAGTAAGATTACTGGGATCGTGATGTAGTTTATAGAGACTGTAGTGTAATTACAAATAACGCATGGGTTGTAATTACAAATACCGCATGGGTTATATTCTAGTTGGTCAATATTTTAGAAGGCATGGTGTAACAATTCCCTGAAATTTTTGAATATTTATTTTATTGCTTGGCAGTTGGCATTCCATTTTCTGTTAATAACATATTGTAGCCGTATATTTTTCATATTAATTAGGGATTTTTTCCCAGTAGAACCTATAAACTTTGTCAATCACCTTCACGACCTTTTGCATAACGTAATTACCCTGTCGATCCTATAAATTACCTCAAGAACCCTCGCGAGCTTCAAACATAGTAACCACAATGTTCATAGGGTACGAGTTGGCAAGTTTACGGGGTCGAGGGGAGGATTATGTTGCTTCAAAGGTCGTGGAGGCAATTGGCAAAGTTTATAGGATCTGCTGGGTAAAAATCCCTATTAATTAACACGGGGTTCCCTTTTGAACTTCCAGAATATTACACTTTCCCCCTGAGGTGAATATTTGTGAATTTAGAAGGCTTACAGTGGTCTTGGTATAGATATGAAAAAAGAATAGGTGTATGAGTGCAATTCGCGTTTTGCATTTTGGACATCTATTTATCTTTAATTTTTTTAATGTGCATCGTGTATATCCTTTCTAACCAAGGATATGATCATCAATGAATTAGGCATTTTAAACGTATTTGCAGCACGTCTAAGCATTAAAGGTGCATATTTTGAAGCTTATCCACATATTACTTGTATCCATCTGTATGGAGTCTATCAATCTGTTTTAAAATATATAATATATGGCAACGCAATCTCAAAATAAGAATATGGTATTAATGGAATTGTTTGCATCCTTATTTAGAAGAGAATGTTAGGCATGTGCCTTCAAATTTCTCTTTTAGGCTTATCCCTTTTCTAGATTAGAAATGTTTCGCGTTGGGTTCGTAGAATTTTTAAGATTTTAATATTTGGGCAATTTGCAAAAAATGAAATGATTAAATTATTTTACGAGTAAATAAAAGGATTTTTTACACTCATAATTCGGTATACTTTCATTATTACATATATAACCTTCCGTAATCGTGAATCACAACAGAACATCGAATGGTTGCTCTGTCTTACATACTAGCCCCTTTGTCATCCATTGACCTGACTGAACCCTTGAATTAATCTAACGAAACTCAATCAAAAGATGGGTATTGACGAATCTCCATTTCATCACCTTTATTATTTCATTGTGACCTTAAATCCCTAGCTAAATGCATGTGTATAACATTAATTTGTACAAAATAACACTCCTTAATTGATCTATAAATATTGTATAAATACATGTATTTAATTTTAAAATAAAAGAATAAAGGAAAGAAAAGAAAAAGAAATGAAGTGTCAAAGACATCAAATGACCCTAGTCCCCAAGACCAAGTCAATATTGACTTGGTCGACCAGGAATAAAGTACGGGGAGATAGGGCACTCAAACTGTACAAAATACACACCAAAAAGCCTAATTTTACTCATCAATATATGGCATTTTTAGCCTTATTTTATTTTTTTCTTTTTAAACACATCAAATAATAAAACTCTCAACATGAAATCTGTATTAAAAATACAAAAAAAATACAAAATTAATTTCACATAAAAGTAACACACAATGCACAATGGACACACAGGACAAAAATCAACAAATAAAACTTCTTAGACATGTATCTCCTATTCAGATTCAAAATTGACCAAACTTACCTTTATTTTTCATAAAACTTAATTATCTATTTAATGAATATGATTCCTTAAAAATGGAGTTAAGCTGCAAAAGTTAGCTTTTGGGTCCATATTGTGTTGTATACATGTATATTTTATTCAATATATTCATTCTTGATATTCTTATCTTTCTTATATTTAGATACTTGTGAATATTATTTGAAATATATTAAAAATATAAAATAAAAGGCATAAAAATGTATTAAAATAAAAAATGTATTATAATATAAAGGTATACTATATCTATAATATGCATATACATATTTATTTAAGTAAACAAATAAAATCAGAAAAGTAAACTAAAAATATGTAAATGTGTATCTAAATATATTATAAATATATAAAATATGTATATACGATATTAAAATACATAATTTCAAATAAAAATAAAACATCTCAAATACATGTATTTATACCTATGTATATACATATAAATATCAACATCCAATAAGTAGTATTGTAAAAATAAAAAACATTCATAAAATAGTACATTAAAAAGGAAATATTTTTTATTTTTTGAAATAAAATTAATACAATTATTTATTATTTTTCATATAGAATTAATAATGGATTTCTTCCTTGAATTTCCTGGTTGGTCCACGTGGACCAACCAGCTCTCTTTTTTTGTTGACCACGGGTCAACTGTACATCTCCCAGCTGCCCGACCTGTCAAACTCATGGGTGCATATCTTTCTCCCTTTTTTCATGCTTCTTCCACTCCATTTCTCTCGAGACCTTCACCTTCCTACAACACGCATCACCCTACTCCACACCAACCCTCTAGCATCCACCAACCCCCTTCTCCTTGCACGCCATCTCCTTCGCCCTTTTACCCCTCACATTGCATGTAAATAAACCCCATGGCCTTCTTTTTTGATTTTGATCCCAATTTTCCCTTGTAACCCCAATAGCAAGCAATCGAGTGGAGTTCTTAGTGACAGGAGGAGCTCCCCGATCCTTGTCGGTGGGGAGAAGATGTAGAGATCGGAGGTCTAGGGTCCACTGAAGCTTCTCCAATGAGCTCTTCTATGCTCCCTGAATCCTTCAGGTTTGAGCTATTAGTTTTAGCATTTCATTACCTTAGCTTAGTGTAGTGGTTAGTTTATTCAGTCAGCCCTTATTAGTTTAATTTCTAGATCTTAGGTTGGATGGAGCTTCGACTTCACCTCCGATTTTACTATGGTATCAAATGTATTTTGACCCATTTCCACCCAATTCTTGAACCTCGTCGCATTCTCCATAAAATCCCCACCATTGCCCCCTTGATTTTGCAAGAATCAAGGTCCAATCGAGCCTCTTCTTCCACCCTTGCATGAGGCTCATTCACCCATCCACTCTCTTGTTGTCCAGCTTCAAAATAGGCCAAGGACCTTCACCTTGAACCGAGGACTCTTTTTGTGCAAGAACATGTCTTGATAGAGCTGTTTGGGAGGTGATTCGATCGAAGAACAAATCTCTAGGGAGTTGAAAGCGACAGACCTTCCAGGTCCCCATCGATGGGACCTGGAGTCATCTGAGGGCACCTGCAGGTGCGGGGGACCACCAGGAACGAGTGGAGACCATCAGGAGCGTTGGAGGTGGTCGGTGCTGCGAGGAATCGGTGGACGAAGGAGCTCTAGTTGCAGGTTCTTGGGTGCTCTTCGTGAACACCTAGGCATCATCCGATCTTCTTCCTCCATCAGATTCTTTCTCCACCATCACATCAGAGCGGAACTTTTGCACAGCCGCCTCCGCTAGATCTACTTAAGTGTGCTTCATGGCATGTTGAGTGCCACTCGATGAGGCACTATTAGTGGATATTTTGCTAAGGCCCCCAACTTCTTTTTGTATTTATGTTTTACTTCTGTAAATATAAATTCTAGTTTGAATATTTATGTAATAGTTGCAAAAGGGACCCTATACTTTTGTCTATTTGCAAACGGGTCTTTGTGCCTCACGTGTTGTGCCACGTGAGGAGTTGTGATATTTGCACAGAAGCCCTCATAAATTTAATTATTTAGTTTTAATCCTAATAATTGTTTATATAGTATTAATATTTTTGAGGGATATTTGCACGTAGACCCTTGTTCTTTATTTTTATTACAAAATACCCCTTCCATGTTGTGTATTATTTCTTAACTTTTCTATTTTTTATAAAATATATCATATGCTTATTAAATGTTGGGAAAATAGATTAGATGCCTTAAATCATCGTGATGCACGCCCGTATTTTATTTATTATTTTATTACATTTTCCATTTATTAAAAATTAAATAGGAGCTATTTAGTCCTTGTTTACATAAAAAAATCCAAAAAATATAAAACTGTCTTTAAAAATTCCGAAAAGTAGAATATATTATCATATAGAGACCTCCAAACCAAAATTCACAAAAAAATATGAAAGGAAAACATTAAAAATTACAAAACCCTAAAAATCCTATAAAAATCAGTAAAAATTCCTTAAAAATACAAAAATGTTTTCTATTCTATATATTTTTATATTATGTAGTATTTTTGGGCATTTTTGAAGTTATTATCTATTTTTAAAACCCAAAACAATTCAATCTAGTTATATTACTCACTGTTTTGATATATTAAATACCTTAAAATACATAAAAATAGCAAAAGTTATCGGAAAAATCACAAAAATAAATAAAAATATCAAAAATACAAAACATTTTATTTTCTGAATTTTGACTACTTTTAGTTACATTTAAAATCATAAAATCATATATATATGCCTTTGTAATACTTATATACTACTTATTATTATTACTTATAAATATCTATTATATATTTAAAATATTTAAAAATATAAAAAAGATTATACCTTCATATATTTATTTATTTATTATATATACCTTATATATTATTTTAATATCTACATTATTACTACTATATATATTATATCTTTAAAAACAAAGGGAAACTAAAATCTTGCATAATTAAAAAGAAAGTAAAAATTAAAAAGTTAAAAAAATAACATAAAACAACTAAATAACACATAAAAATAAATATAATAAAAAACTCAAAAAAGTAAAAAAAAAGAAATACAAAAAATATTATTATTAGTTTTATTAATTAATAACAATTATGCGTATCCATGTGCTCTTAGTGGTTCGACCCCTACTACTTTGTCGATGTACTGTACACATTTTCTCAGGTGTAATAAATTTCACCCCAAATTTTATTCATTGTTTGATCTATATCGTGGGTTGATTGTTTGCTTGATTTGATTGGTGATAGTCTGAGTGCCGAGAGAGGTGCCGATACAGTAGTTGCCGAGATCCAACTTATTAGACATCGCGAGCCCTCCAAGATTGGACGTTAGGAACCTCTCATCCGATGGATCAATGTGTATTTATCCTTTTTATTTTATTTTATTTTTTAATACCCAAACTACTCCCTAAACCCCTCCTCCAATACGAATCCACTGGTCGTTGCCCTATCCCTCTGCCTCCCCTCCTTCGACACCACTCCATCTCTTCTCCCTCACGAAGTTCCTCTCTCTACGCATGCTACCAACATACAGAGTCATCGATCTGGTACAGATCTCTTCAAATTTGGGCTTGATGGAGAACCAATCACTTGAGAGAAGCACCACAAACTTCGCGCAAAAGAACCTTCAATGCTTGGCACCACTACTCTAGAGAGAATCTCATATGCTTTAATTATTCCGACCCCAAGCCTTAGAATCGCATCAACACCTTCCACATAGAAGCAACCTCCTCCAAGTGCCCCCTCCTTCACATCCACATGCTTTCATATCTTTATGGGTACTCAAGGACCACCAGGTCCACAAACACTAGAAATTCCCCATTAAAAGAAATTTAGATCATCAAGTAAGATCACATCGAGCCTTAGATTGATCAAAAGCCTCTCAAGAGAGATCTTCGAATTGCGACCAGATCCCATATCCGTTCTTGCGATCAGCCAAATCGGTGGAAAAAGGGGTGCTTGAGGAAGTCACCCCCAGTAAGATGAAAAGCTTTAACTGCTTTCTCCAGTTGTGGTAGTGCTTCGGGGAGTGGCAGAACTTCAATTGAGCACTAATCATTTGTTTCTTTCAGAGGAGGAACATGGATAAACAAGATTGTCTAGATAGCAAAGTAGAGGAAGGGTTGGAGATAGTCCGTATTGGAGGCATGGTACCTTTTTCAAATTCGATTGAGTTTAAGTGGTAAAATTATCAAAATTTGATGAATTCCGTCAAGATAACATACAAAATGGATGGAAGTTAACCCATGATAATTCCATGTAAAGGTCAAATTTTACAATGGATCATATGATGTGGTTGCACCATACCAAAACCCTCTGTAAAAAACATGGCTCAAATTTTTCTTCAAATTAATTGAAAGAATCATGGTTTAAGTAAATGCTTTACTCCAATAAAAGGTTCAACCTTTGATGGTGTATAAGATTCATTGAGGTCTGATAGTGAGGGGCAAGATACAAGCCTTAATGAGGTCTAAGTATTGTGATAGGGGCATGCAACTAAGTCACTTATCTAAAATATTAAAAGCAACTGCAAGAGCATTTAGAGTATGTATTACAACCCAATTGAGGTCCAATGATCCTATAAGGGTTTGGTAACAACCTTTGATATGTGATACCGAGTATCTCCTTCTATGGAAATTGGGAGAAAGGGAAATAGGACATGAATGGCAAAGCATTGTTTCCCCACTGAGATCCCTTATCTCATAGTATTAATATATAGTAATGAAGTGAGAATTGATAGCCCTATACTTCTTATAAAGGGGCAAAACTAGTAAATTAATCACGGACCATTGTAACCACATTCAAAAAAGCAATATATATCTTTACAATATTTATTGAAACTACACACCTAAGAAAACATAATTGTAATTATGACTATATAAATAAATGAAGTATGCTTATAAAGTACATTAAAATTTCATATTCAAGGAGTTGTTCATTCTTAATTCCCGGTATATGATGGAGAGTAGCTTCTCACAATTTTCATTATGGATAATTTTAGCTCTATATATGTAGTTGACATTGCTAGAGTTGATACAAGATGAATCACTTTTATCATTTATAAGTTTTATTACTTGCAAACAAGTCTAAAAAGTTGTATTTTTAGTTATTCCTCTAAATAATGATGTTAACATTGAATAAGTATCCATATAAAGAGCATGTATTGGGGATACTTATTCGAGTGATTCATCAGTACAAAAGTCCCACATCTCTAAATCACATATTGTCTAGTGGAAAATGGTGTAATGGAAATATGATGATATAAAGAAATGAAAGATTGTGATCCTTTGACAATAATGACATGAAAAGGTACATAGAAAATTGGACTAAATACTGATAGTGCCATGAAAAAGGAATAGAGTACTCATTTGGTTGGCAGATTATTACGGGGTAACCTGGCTATCCCCAGCTTTACCCTTGCATTTATGGGTTGGAATTAGTTGTAGGGATCCCAACAATTTCTTTGTTACAATATTTTTTAACCACGTTCAAATAAAAAAATGAACGTCATAATATATTATAATCATAAAAATTTTTAATATAGCTCATAATCAATGTGACATCACATGGCATTTACCATTCCAACCCTCCTAACCATCCAAACAATTACTATTCACATGAGGATACTCTGACCCAAATCACCCCTGTTACCAAATGTGCCTAATCTGGAATTTGGAGAGAAGATGATCACATTGTTCTTGCCATGCGAAAGGTGATGTGATGGTTGCCTTTCAAGTTGAGAGAATTAAATAGGAATTAAGATAGGATTTTACTTTTTACATTTTCCTATATGTAGGCTTGGCATATGAATAAATATAGGAGGGGCCAACGAAGATACAAAGGTTTTCAAAAATCAAGGCGGGGCCATGGCACCCCCATGCATCTGATAAATCTGTGTTTTATCGCCATATTTCTTATTTATTATCCTTCTATCTTAGACTTCTCAATAAAAGCTAACCCTAAATTACTAATATTAACAAGATGACTTTTGTTCATTATCTAACCCTAATTGTTGTATATATTTAACATTAATTTATTTCCTTTATTTTTATTTTCTTATTATTAAAAATTACAAAAATATATTAGATAATTATTGTCTATATTTGTGTTATCATAAATTAAAAATACAAAAAATATAGAAAAATAAATTTAAAACAAGTGTTTTTAATTACTTAAAATTGCTTACAAAAACATTTCTTTGTATATATGACTTACTTTGGCTTTTTGTTCAACATGAAATTTGTAGATCTCATTTAGATCTACATCTTTTATGTTTTGCACTTTTTTGAAATCAACTTGTAATTATTTATTTTTGATTTTTCAGGTTTTTCTTATTTTTCGATTTTCTTATTTGGTCATGTGGCTCCCTTTGGATGAGCCATGTGGCCCGACCATTTATTAACACCTGCCCACTTCTCCACCGTCCATCCACTCCTGATGGATCTTATTAGATCCATCCGCTCGCGCCCCATCTTCATCTATTGGATCTCCAGATCCAACAATTATCAACTCTACTTCCTCCTCCACAATTGTGCCTCTCTCCCACTACGCATCTCACCACCCGCCTCTCTTCTCCAAATTCCTCCAATCGTCGCACGCACCTCACCGCCCACCTCTCTTCTACAAATTCTTTCAACCGTCATACGCCACCTCGCCATCTCACTCCACCTCTTTGTCACTACCCTAACTCCCCTTTTACTTGCTAATGACCTAACCTCCACGTTCATACACCCACTAAGCCACGAGGAGCAGTTGAACTTTGAACGCCAACCACTTGGAACTAACTACTCCTCTTCATATCCTCCATCTTCATTCACTACTCCACCCGTCCACCTTCATGCGAAGCATCCCCTAGCATTCTCCTTCCCTCCGTGAGGGAGGTGAAGGATTGATGATGTGAAGATGGCGGTTGGCACCCAGTGAGACCCATGTCATATGGCCATGTCACGACCTCTCTATTGGTCGTTCAAGCTTCGTGCCATGGCTGGGCATATGAAGCAAAGACTCGAGATCCTCCAGGAGCTCAACCCCAAGCCCTCCGACTATCGCACATCATCTTCAATTCCCATTTAAGCTCTCCAGCTTTATTTTCTTCCGTTTTTTCTTAACTAATTAGGACATTACGATCAACCCCATCCCCAATTCAAGTTTCAACCCTCATTCACCTTCACCAGACCCCGCATCGACGTGCCGACCTCCGTTCACCCTTCTTCCTCCTCCAGAACCTAATTCACCTCGCCCCCTTTCTCCTCCAGCAATGGAGGAGGAACCCACCTGGGACCCTCCATTTCTCCCCTTCCTTAGTCCCCCACTCCACTCCACTTCATAAGCAGACACTATTTCAGCTACGGCTAACCCCTTTTGCAGGTCCCCCCTTCAATAATCGGAGATTCAGAGGAAGCTCCAACCTAGAGCTTATACTCCGATGAGGATGCATCGTTTCGCTGCTCCGAGCTTCTCCAGGAACCCCTAGAATTGCCCCAACCTTCGTCAGAGGTCAATGGAGGTTCTTGGACCTCCAATGCTCAGAGGATGATAGAGGAGCGAAGGAGTCCTCGTCGGAGCCTCATATCACCGTCGCGCAAAGGTGGAGGAGGAACTCAACACGCGTTACAGATACCGTTCGATCAATTTGATCGGATGTCTCAGATGGATTCTACCCCTCTGCTCCAAACCAGCTGCCTCGGTGGGTCTGAGCCTCCATCGAACCTACTCAGGCTTCCCACGGGGTGGTCCAAGCCTCACTCTAAGCCCCCATGCGCGTGCCAAACACGTGAGGGGGATGGGTCATTTGTAATACGACTGCTAACTTCTCCAAATTCACAAATGGGTCCAGACGCACATGCCTTACATGGCGCACCTGGGTAATTTGCATAGGGACCTCACTGAAATTTGAAAATTAAAAAAGGTTCCTACGCGCATGGAAAATTTCAGGGAAGCTCCATCGGGTTTCTTTAATTACATATATACCCCTCAAGGGATTATTTGTGAATTTTTATTTATTTATATTTATGTTTTTATTTGCAATTATGCTCCTATACTCTTTGCTTTATATCTTGAGCTTATGGATTCTGATTTCAGTTTCATTTTGTTGCTTATTCAATTCCCAATCTAATGATATTATTGGTTTCCTGAATTGACATTTAGAATATAATGCTGAATTTGAGATATAATGTATCTTATTCTTATTTATTTAAATGTCATTTTCTTTAATTTGATATCTCAGATGATCTTGTAGTTAATCACCCTTGTTTTGCTCACTTAATTGATAGACTTAGGGGCATACTTATGCATGTATATAAGTGTTTGCATTGCATTGCATTATGTTGCATACTTTCACTTTATTTAACTTGCTTAAAAGTCAAATAAAAATGCATTTTGTGGCATAGCATCATATCATGTCTCTTCATTGTGCTTCACTGTATCATTTTTGTATGCATTATTTGTTTGATGTCTTATATGTGCATTGTTGACCTAAGTAGAAGTAATCGCTTAATTCAAATTTTATTATCAAAGTACTAAATTTGATAGCTAGTGTCCCTATGTTGGACATTGGTATACTTATCAAGTAAAAACCTTCCACAATATTTAAAGGTTGTGGTCTCTGATCAAATCATTTTCACCTCCTATACTATGATAATTACACATTATTAAGAGAGGTGAAAACACATGCATCAGATGTTGCCATTGTCGGGGACACATCTCATTTTCGTGATTTCTTAGATTTTTATGTTTAATTAAGTTGATTTTTTTTATATGCATTGTAAATAGGGCTAAATTGCAAAATTTACTGAATTTGGGCTAAATTGCAAAATCTGTAACAAGTATTCAAATATTTGATTGAGGAGCCCATCACGTAGTACTCGTCAAGATCTTTCCAACGGTACCAAGAACGTCCAAATCCGACATCGAACGAGGAAGTTATGGTCGTTTTACGACCGTGGGACAGAAACCGGACCCGGATCCGAACCCGGATCTGTTCATCCGAACACAGGTATAAAATGAACACGATTAGGGCTTGGTCGACCAGACCATTCCCCCCCCCCACCCACCCAGTCCGTCGGAGCTCCACCCCGGAGCATACTGGAGCGCCGACAAGGTTGCCAGAGTTCATCGGAATTGTCTAATCACGGAGCCGAAAGCGTCCACGCAAAGATCTCGTCGTGGGGAACTCGTTCCTCACCTCCGAAAGGTATGGATCATCCCCTCTTGCTGTCGTTTCCGCAGTTTTTGTTTCCTATTGGATGGATTCCGGTGTTGTTGTCGGGTCGCGTTGGGTGTTTTCGGAACTATGCATGCGGGTCAAAGGGAAAGAGGTAGGCTTCGCACACATCTCTTGAATTCATGATGTCCATTTTCCGTTGTAGTACTTAAGGGGTTCTTTGTTGATTCTCTACGGGTGCGTTTGGTTCGTGGGTTATTGACGAGTCCGGAAAAGCCGCGTTAAGAAGTTGTTTTTAATGTTTGTTCGTGGTACTAATTATGAGTCGTTCGTTGTAGGCGGCGATCGGAACAGTCAAGAAATAACCACAATTTTTAATCAAATTTAATCAAGTGGCTTTTATGTTTATTTTACTTGGGCAAGTCCCAAGGTCGATCACAAGGAGGCAAAGGAACAACCTAGAGTTTGTCTATCAAATTTCGTGTTCGGTTTTCAAAGCGGTCTTTTTTTGGAATTTTTCAATGCAATAGAGGGTGCAATATGCAAATTCGGCCTATTTTAGGGACTAAAATGTAAATTTCAATCAAACGATGTCCGAAAAATACGAAACTTGGCCGAGATGTAAAATATGAGGAAATAAGTGCACTGTAATTTTTTTGGAATTTTTAGATGTAATATGAATTTTTTATGAATTTTTGAATGCAAACAAATTAATTTTCAATATTTAATTTTAATAAATATTAAACCTACTTATTTTCGAGAACTAAAATTATCTAAGATCTATCACTAGGTAATGGATCTTAGAAAAATCCTAGACCTCAAAAATGTGGGATTTTATACCTATTAAAAATCAAACATTGAAATGTGCAAAATGATTTTTACAGGGCAAATGATGCATGTAAATGCAAAGATTTTTGGGCAGAATGTTAATCAAAGTAATCTCTACAATATTTGATTTTTGGGGAATTTTTAGAGCAACGGTTAATTACCTATGAATTTCAGAGCACAGATTGGGAAAAATATTCCAATTTCCACAAAATAATTATTTATTAATTAACCGTTAATCACAAAAATATCCATAACATGTCAAAATGTAGAGAATTAGTCAATGAACATCATGCTATTTTTAAATAAATAAACTAGGGTAAACTAAAGGTCTAAAATGCACAAGGAATGCAGGGGTACAGATGTAAATAAAATAAACAAAATATAAAGACGGGGACCTAAATGAAATTACCTAAACTGGAGGGGAGGTTTCTGCAACTTTTCCAGAGAGGCACGTGCAAGGCACGTGCCCTCTGGAGGCGGGGTCTGAAGCGTAAATAAAGAATCCTCCGGGGGGGGGCGTCTGCAAATGACCCACGGTCACGTGCTAAGCACGTGACCTGGGCTGCTGACGCAAGGCTGAGGTCGTCCCCCCACGCACGTGCGGCTCACGTGCGGGGGGTCTCGGGCCTGGCGCCCGGCGGTGGCGAGTGCGGCGGAGGGGAGCCGCTCCTGGCGGAGGACGGTGCCGCTCCTGGTGGAGCTTGGCGGTGCGGCGGATCGGCCAAGACAGACGGAGGAGGGCCGGCTGTGCTCCTGCGGCAGATGGCGAAGGCGGTGGCCGTCGGGAGGAGATGGAGCTTGATGGCGGAGCGCAGGGCGTCGTTGGCGATGAAGTCGGAGAAGATGATCGATGCAGGCGGATGGCGAGGCGGAGGGGTTGGAGATGGAGGTTGGCAATGGCGCGTCGGTGGTCGTCGATGAAGATGGTGAACGTTGTCGAAGCGCGAGTAGATGGAGGTTGATGAAGATGTCGGAATCGTCGGGCGGTGATGTTACGGCTGCGGAGAAGGCGGAGTTGGCTAGGCACGCGGTGGTCGTTGGCGATGTCGTTGGCCGAGGAAGATGAAGTCGAGGGCTCGATAGTAGCGGGCTGGAGCGTGTCGAAGAAGGTGGAGTCGCGGAGGCGTAGGCTCGACGGAGGAGAACCCGGAGCTGAGCAATCGCGCGGCGGAGCCGCGGCACTGCAACGAGGGGTGGGCCTCGGACCTCGCCGGAGAGGGATGAAGAGGAAGCGGCGCTGTCACCGCCGCTCCTCCGACCTGTAGCTTAATCGGCGGATGCCTGGGCTATAGGTTGGCGAGGTGCCTTTATAGGCGAGGGAGGCGGCCGGTGGTTGCGGAAGACGCGGGGGACCGGTACGGAGGGGAGGGTCAACGGCGGTGGGCGGAGATAACGGGGGGGCGGCGCGGCGGTTTCGGGACGATGGGGGAAGATGACGCACAAGCGGCCGTTCGATCGCTCGTTGATCGAACGGCTGGGGGGAAGCCACGTGGCTAGGGCGGTTTGAGGAGATAGGCAGCGGCGCACGTGCAGTGCGCGTGCGAGGGTGGCACGTGCGTGGGTTTATTTTTTTATTTATTTATTTTTCTTTTTTAATAAAAACGAGATAATAAAAAGGCGAAAAATAGCTGACACGTGGCGGCCTCTGGGGCTGCCACGTGTCAGCTCCAGAAAAATCGAAAATAAAACCCTTTGTAAAATCAAAAAGAAATAACAAATGACCTCGGATCGAAAAAGTTCCTTCACGAAAAATGCTCGTCTCGACGAGATCTACAACTTTTATGAAGACATCAAAGCCAAATTCGGTCAAATTTGAAAAGTGAATTTTTGGGGTATCCCATGTACATAGAATACCTTGATTTTTGGGTTTTCTAATTTTTTGTCATTTTTAAACACGATAAAAATCCGGAAAAATAAGGAAAACTCAAAGATAAATAAAAGAGACCTTAATCTAATTTTTTTGGATTTTTATTAATGAAGAAAATAAGTACATAAAATACAAGGTCAAAAGCCGCGAAAAATGCAATGTACAAAAGAGGCCCAAAACCCAATTTTCACATACGAACTCCGATTCACTTGAACTTGGTCTTGTTTTGAAGATAATTGAATGTGCATTAGTTCAAAAGTGAGTAGGATCAAATCGGACACTGGATGGGGAAGATATGTGGCTTTTAGTCTGAAAATCATATAACTAGGGTTTGGGTTTTTGGTCCACTTTCCTGGGTTAATTATTTTTTTTTGTATTTTTTTTTATTCTTGTTAGTGATGTGTACACAGAGGAAGTGGTTTTGTGGCATTCGGAGTTAGCATGAAGGAGTTAAAAATAGGGGAAGTTAGGCTATTTACAGGTCAATTTGGGCTTGGATTTTTGGCTTCCTATTTTATGCGGAATTTTAATGCTAACATGCAATTCTTATGAAATCATGCACAAATGCTAATTATGCAAAATAGATGCAGAAATATTGTTGATTTTGAGGGACTTGAGCTTAATTAATGAGACTTAGAACGGTGAATCCGAGATTCATCATCCCCCTATACTTAAACCATGCTCGTCCCTGAGCATCAAAAAGAAATGCCATGAAGTGAAATGAGACTGGGTTCCATACCAAGACCATGAACTGAAGGTGAAAGAGAAACTAAACTCGACCTTTGGATTAATAATGTGGCGGAACTTCTGTGAGACTTAGAATTTTAAAATCAACAGCCCTCAAGTTCTACACATCATTGTCACAGTTTTGGCTCAGAAGTCATCTTAGATCAATCCTCTTCCCAAAGTATACCCTATGAACATTGAATAACCGACTCATGTGTGTGAAGGGTTTTAGCTCTTCCCATCCAGAATGTCGGACTACCATGCTCCTCTCCTCTCTAGTAACTCGTCCTCGGGGAGTCAGGTATTTCCTTCTAAGGTCTGTCGCGCTGTGTTCACAATCGAATGAGGGAGAAGATAGAAGAAAGAGAAAAGAACTGGAGGGTGGCCAGTGTAGTCACCTCTCCTTGTGAAGATGGCCAGTGTAGCCGAGTCTCCACCAAGATCTGCAGGTTCTAGAAGCTTGGACCTTTTTGGTCGGATTTTTATTTGGTAGAATGCTTCTTTGTATTTGGAATTTTTGGTGGTTCTGCTTGGATCTTGTTGTGCCCCTACGGATATAGAATCTTTTTGTTCCGTACATTTTTTGGGGTCTTAGAAAAAATTGTGCCCAGCCGTCCATCCCTTTTCCGAAGCTTTATTTCAACCTGTACTCCGGTCTTTAGATTTCCACGCTACCAGAAAAGAGACTCACACAGTCTTTCAACATCCCGTTTGGGTTGAGCTAAGTGCATAGTGCGAGAGTGCGAATTAATTCCCTATTCCAGAGTTGTACCCAGAATGAAGAGACCGGGTTAGACACTAAGAGTCAAACGTTGTACATTGTCATGTGGAACTTAAGGAATTAAGTCACAAAGACTTGAAGCTCTTAAAATCCTATTTCTCGGTGAAGTTCCTCTGAAAATTAGATGGATTAAGGTCAAGTCCAGACCACTCTCGGTTTCGGCTCATAACTTGGTTCAGAACCCAATGACTTTTCACGGATGCAAATGCATGTGATGTTGGATGGAGTGCAGGTGCGTGAAATGCAGACATTTTTTTTGAACATTTTATGCAAGGGATTTTTTATGCAGAAAATGGAATAAGAAGCCTCTTTTTCATTCATTTTTCTTTTTTTTTTCAGAAAGTTAGGGCAAGTCAGTGTTCTTCTTCTTCTTTTTTCAGTTAGTACCCACCCCGTAAATACATATAGACTTACACGAAAGTACGAGATATGGGTAAAATATATACAAAGTATATATACCGACCCCCCTATACTTAGCGAGTGCTGTGTCCTCAGAGCACAAGAAGCGTAAAGAAGACATAGCTCGGGCTAAGCGTAAGAGAGTGAGAGAAAAGAAAGAAAAAAGAAAAAGAATGAAAAGAAAAGCGGTCAGGAAATGAGGAGAGTATATACGGGTGGATGTCGGTTCCCCCTATACTTAGGCTCTGGACAGCCTAAGTATGGAAGAAGGGTGAAAATGACGCGATCAGGAATTAGGAGAAGAATGGTATATACAGATGGCATCGGTCCCCCCTATACTTAGGCCTTGGCCTAAGTAGAGGAAGAAGCTGTACAAGAGAACCGATGTGGTCGGGAGGGAGGGTGGGTAGCCGATGATTAAGGCGGTTTTCGGCTAATCTTTTTGTGAGCCTGCGGTGGGAGATCGTAATGATGAGTCGGAGATGAGGCATATGATTCCCAACAATTGTCAGTGTCATCCTCAGACAAATTATGATGGATAGTGGATGAATTGTTTGAGTCAGATGAAAGATATCCTTCATCGGAATCATCCTCAGAGGAGTGGTAATTGAAAGTGGGCATACTCCAAGTATTCTGGTCTTTTTGTTTTTTCAATTGTTTTCTCAGAATTCGTTCCTTCTTGGGGTCAATCAGTTTGTCCTCGGATGAATGCTCAGAAGCACCGGTCTCAGTCAGCTCATACGAAAGAATTCCAGTGTACTTGAAGAATGCAGGAGCATCAGCTTTGGATGAGTAGTAGTTAGGAACGGGAGTTGTCCAACGCGGATTGAATTTTGGATCCTTACGAAGATATGGCTTTAGGGCTGCCGAACAGACTTCACTCATGTAAACCATCTTTTCCGGATCTGATGAGGGACCATCAACTGATTCCTCTTCCGAAAGGTCAAAGGTGACTTTCTTTTTATTTCGTCGTGAAGGTGTTGGTTCACTTGAGTATCCAGATGAATAGCCATTGAAATTCTCCTTGGTTGGTGCTTGGTCTGCGTGCTCTCTCTTAGTCTTTTGAATGTTTGAGCACTCTCGATTCGGGATGATTTGGTCAAGATATTCAGAGAATGTTGCTCCCGGGTGTGACCATGCATATGTCTCAGGATCGTAGTAGAAAGATTTGTCTATTTTGAGATCCGCGGGAATTTGAATATTGGGGAGAGTCTCTGCATGTTCTTTCTCTATCGATTCGATGTTGGTGCATTCCTGAGTCGAGTTGATGTAATCCATGTAGTCGGAGTAGGTTGACCCAGGGTGTGCCCATGCATAAGTCTCCGGATCATATGATTCATATACATGGTTGTCCATGGTGAGAGCGGCTGGGAATGGAGCCGGGGGAGATTTTCTAAACCAATAGTCTCATCAACAACTGCTATCTCAGGTGTGGTTGCAGGGTAGGGCTCTTCTACCGCTTCATGGTTACGGTTGTCGGGGACTTCGTGGGTTGCCTCAGAAGATCGTGGTTCCTCAAAGATAGGGTCGGTTTTAAGTGCTTCCAATGCTGTGAGATTGATTTCCCAGGTCTCACAATCGATACTTGCCTTGGTCAATGCCAAGAATGGCTTTCCGAGAATGATTGGAGACTGGGTAAATTCTCCTTGATGCTCAATATCAATGATCGTGAATTCTACCTTGAGCGGAGCACCTTGGAATTTCATGATGACAGAAATGGTTCCTCTCGGCCGCTTTATCGATCGGTCCGCTAATTGTACAATCTCTCGTATCTTCCGAATCGGTCCGAGTTTGAGTTCATGGAATACAGAGGTCGGGAGGATATTAATTGGTGAATCATCATCAATCCGAGCATGGGTGAAAGTTGTGTCTTTGATTTTGCAGTCAAATCTGGGCAACCGCTTTACTATGCGGCTCTTGGTTTTTCTCCTCAACACCAAGGAGGAGGCCATTGACAAGATATGTCTTTCAGTCTTTGTTCGTATTCTGCCCGACTTTTTGTTCATTAATTTATCTTTTATAAATCTTTTAAGGTCAGGGAAGTGTTCAATGGCCTGTATAAAGGGAAGTTCAAATATCAAGCGTTTTTCCAGTGCTTCCCGTATAGTCGGATCCAAATTTTGCAGATCATCTTCAGTTTCAATTTTTATTAAATTTTCTGAATTTTCAATTTTTTTGTGATTTTCAAATATTTCCATTTTTTTGGTATTTTCTGGGTGGTGTAAGGGTGTGGGGTGTTCTTCAGACGAAGAGGGGCTCTGGTGTTCAGGGTGGTGGTCAGCAGCATAATCATTTTCAGAACTGTCCATAGGTCCCTGAATATCCTCAGAATTTTCAATCTCAGATCCACTTATTTCCTCATTCATTTTACTGTCCGAGCCACCATAGAATGCGATGAATCGATCGGTAAATTTTTTAAATCTCTCCTCTATTGAATTGAATTTCTTATTTATCATCGAAATATCCTCCTCAAGATTTGGTTCATGATTAATTATGGGAGCAGTAGGTGTATGTTCGATAATTTCATCTTCCATTTTTCTCTTTGTACTGAGAGGAGAGCTTCTTGGAATATCCGAAATATGCTCATTATTTTCTGAAAATTTCTCCTCAAAAATAATGGAAGGAGGCTGCTCATAAGGTTCAGACATGTGTCGTTGATTGGTCAGACCTTGATATTGTGGAGTCAACATACAGGGTTTATGTGTTTCTAAGCGGTCAGTCCAGTCCTCTGTATGAGCATCATGTCTGACGAGGGGTCTATCATGGTCAATCCAATGTCGATGATTATTCAGTGCATGTCTATCCATCTGAGTTTGGTTTCTCTGCCAGTCATGAGGTTTGAAGGGATTTTGATCTTGAAAAGTTTCATTGGCGAGAAACTGAGAATAAGACGATTTGGTCCAAGATGGTAGGTGGTCATTTACGGTCGGATTGTTCGAATAGAAATTTAATGAGGAGGCTGAATTTATCTGCGGGTGAAAGCCTCCCGCAAATGTTGGAGGATTATTGAAAGAAGGGGATTGAGTTGATTTGGGCCTAACCGAAACAAATTCATTTTCATAGTAAAGCTCTAATGGGTGTTCGGTCATTTTCGAGAGGAATGGGGAGTTGGATCTGTGAGAGTTTTTGGACAAGAGTTCCATGATGAGATTCTAATCAAGATAGGGAAGAGATGATTGCACGGGATAGTCAAGAGAAATCAAATGTGCGGTTATTGATCTTGAAATCGGTTCACGCACACCAATGCAAACACAATTCAAACCCCGGGTTCACCAACTCACACAATGAAGCCGTAAGAGTTCGGCTATTATCTTTTCAATTTTAGTTGGTGATAAATTCAATCTTGCAAGCCGTTTAGACGAGATGTTAGGTTTGGAGCTGGGCTCTATCCTAGTGTGCGTTTCTCTCCTCGCTGCAAGAGAAAATCAAACAATGACGGGGTTGCTCTCCCGCAGAAATTCTTGATTTTATGATTTTTTAAGATCGGCTTTATTTAGCATTCCCAGTTTTATTAAGGCGATCACTGTAGAATTTAGATGAACACAAATACACGTCTACCGTCCAGTCCCAATTTCCTTTAGACTTATGTGATAAAATAAGAGAGAGGAATTCGGGAAAAGCCGATGCACGCGGAAAACTTATGATGAATGCTCAGTTAGAAGACTTACAGTGCCTCCTCGCAATCTCCATGTGGGATGCAATACAGAATTGAAAATTTATACTAAATGCGTGCAAGCCGATGAAAACTGCACCTAAGCAGAAAGTTCTATTAGCGGGAAGAATTGAGTTGAATTTGGCTAAGTTGAACGATCTAATGTGCGTCTCAGTTAAAGTGCAGTGTGGCTTAATATCCTACGAGCACAATCAAAAATAAAAAATGCTCTAAGAGCCGTATGTGCAGGTCTATCCTAATCGCCACTCAAGTCGGGCCCCACCCTCTCCGGAGAGTGAAACAGGCCACGACACACCACAAATAAAGTTCAAGGTCTTTTTTACACACGCGAGAGTCCAAACGGACACCGCTATAAATGAGCAGAAATTAAAAGTGCAGAAATTAAAAACCTAGACTCTACTCTCTCACGACTCGACTCGATCTTAATTTAATTGCGGTTTCTTCGGGTGTCGGTGAAGATGCGTCGGTTCCTTGAAAAACCGCTCCACGTGTGCCGGATACCTCGCAAGAAAAAATAAGAGAGAGATTGTAAGAGAGTGACTCAGAAAATAATCAATAATAAAATAAATGAAAGAAATGCTGAAAAATAAATACAAGAAATAAAATGGGATTTACAATGACAAATTCGGGGGTCAGACTACCCGAATTCGGAAAACCGAACAAAAAATTTTTAAAACACAAAACTAAGCCGTTTGCCTCCCCGGCAACGGTGCCATCTGACGAGTCCGGAAAAACCGCGTTAAGAAGTTGTTTTTAATGTTTGTTCGTGGTACTAATTATGAGTCGTTCGTTGTAGGCGGCGATCGGAACAGTCAAGAAATAACCACAATTTTTAATCAAATTTAATCAAGTGGCTTTTATGTTTATTTTACTTGGGCAAGTCCCAAGGTCGATCACAAGGAGGCAAAGGAACAACCTAGAGTTTGTCTATCAAATTTCGTGTTCGGTTTTCAAAGCGGTCTTTTTTTTGGAATTTTTCAATGCAATAGAGGGTGCAATATGCAAATTCGGCCTATTTTAGGGACTAAAATGTAAATTTCAATCAAACGATGTCCGAAAAATACGAAACTTGGCCGAGATGTAAAATATGAGGAAATAAGTGCACTGTAATTTTTTTGGAATTTTTAGATGTAATATGATTTTTTTATGAATTTTTGAATGCAAACAAATTAATTTTCAATATTTAATTTTAATAAATATTAAACCTACTTATTTTCAAGAACTAAAATTATCTAAGATCTATCACTAGGTAATGGATCTTAGAAAAATCCTAGACCTCAAAAATGTGGGATTTTATACCTATTAAAAATCAAACATTGAAATGTGCAAAATGATTTTTACAGGGCAAATGATGCATGCAAATGCAAAGAGTTTTGGGCACAATGTTAACAAAGTAATCTCTACAATATTTGATTTTTGGGGAATTTTTAGAGCAACGGTTAATTACCCATGAATTTAAGAGCACAGATTGGGTAAAATATTCCAATTTCCACAAAATAATTATTTATTAATTAACCGTTAATCACAAAAAATCTACGACATGTCAAAATGTAGAGAATTAGTCAATGAACATCATGCTATTTTTAAATAAATAAACTAGGGTAAACTAAAGGTCTAAAATGCACAAGGAATGCAGGGGTACAGATGTAAATAAAATAAACAAAATATAAAGACGGGGACCTAAATGAAATTACCTAAACTGGAGGGGAGGTTTCTGCAACTTTTCCAGAGAGGCACGTGCAAGGCACGTGCCCTCTGGAGGCGGGGTCTGAAGCGTAAATAAAGAATCCTCCGGGGGGCGTCTGCAAATGACCCACGGTCACGTGCTAAGCACGTGACCTGGGCCGCTGACGCAAGGCGGAGGTCGTCCCCCCACGCACGTGCGGCTCACGTGCGGGGGGTCTCGGGCCTGGCGCCCGGTGGTGGCGAGTGCGGCGGAGGGGAGCCGCTCCTGGCGGAGGACGGTGCCGCTCCTAGTGGAGCTTGGCGGTGCGGCGGATCGGCCAAGACAGACGGAGGAGGGCCGGCTGTGCTCCTGCGGTAGATGGCGAAGGCGGTGGCCGTCGGGAGGAGATGGAGCTTGATGGCGGAGCGCAGGGCGTCGTTGGCGATGAAGTCGGAGAAGATGATCGATGCAGGCGGATGGCGAGGCGGAGGGGTTGGAGATGGAGGTTGGCGATGACGCGTCGGTGGTCGTCGATGAAGATGGTGAACGTTGTCGAAGCGCGAGTAGCTGGAGGTTGATGAAGATGTCGGAATCGTCGGGCGGTGATGTTACGGCTGCGGAGAAGGCGGAGTTGGCTAGGCGCGCGGTGGTCGTTGGCGATGTCGTTGGCCGAGGAAGATGAAGTCGAGGGCTCGACAGTAGCGGGCTGGAGCGTGTCGAAGAAGGTGGAGTCGCGGAGGCGTAGGCTCGACGGAGGAGAACCCGGAGCTGAGCAATCGCACGGCGGAGCCGCGGCACTGCAACGAGGGGTGGGCCTCGGACCTCGCTGGAGAGGGATGAAGAGGAAGCGGCGCTGTCACCGCCGCTCCTCCGACCTGTAGCTTAATCGGCGGATGCCTGGGCTATAGGTTGGCGAGGTGCCTTTATAGGCGAGGGAGGCGGCCGGTGGTTGCGGAAGACGCGGGGGACCGGTACGGAGGGGAGGGTCAACGGCGGTGGGCGGAGATAACGGGGGGGGGGGGGGGGGCGGCGCGGCGGTTTCGGGACGATGGGGGAAGATGACGCACAGGCGGCCGTTCGATCGCTCGTTGATCGAACGGCTGGGAGGAAGCCACGTGGCTAGGGCGGTTTGAGGAGATAGGCAGCGGGCGCACGTGCAGTGCGCGTGCGAGGGTGGCACGTGCGCTGCACGTGCGTGGGTTTATTTTTTTATTTATTTTTTATTTATTTTTTAATAAAAACGAGATAATAAAAAGGCGAAAAATAGCTGACACGTGGCGGCCTCTGGGGCTGCCACGTGTCAGCTCCAGAAAAATCGAAAATAAAACCCTTTGTAAAATCAAAAAGAAATAACAAATGACCTCGGATCGAAAAAGTTCCTTCACGAAAAATGCTCGTCTCGACGAGATCTACAACTTTCATGAAGACATCAAAGCCAAATTCGGTCAAATGTGAAAAGTGAATTTTTGGGGTATCCCATGTACATAGAATACCTTGATTTTTGGGTTTTCTAATTTTTTGTCATTTTTAAACACGATAAAAATCCGGAAAAATAAGGAAAACTCAAAGATAAATAAAAGAGACCTTAATCTAATTTTTTTGGATTTTTATTAATGAAGAAAATAAGTACATAAAATACAAGGTCAAAAGCCGCGAAAAATGCAATGTACAAAAGAGGCCCAAAACCCAATTTTCACATACGAACTCCGATTCACTTGAACTTGGTCTTGTTTTGAAGGTAATTGAATGTGCATTAGTTCAAAAGTGAGTAGGATCAAATCGGACACTGGATGGGGAAGATATGTGGCTTTTAGTCCGAAAATCCTATAACTAGGGTTTGGGTTTTTGGTCCACTTTCCTGGGTTAATTATTTTTTTTGTATTTTTTTATTTATTCTTGTTAGTGATGTGTACACAGAGGAAGTGGTTTTGTGGCATTCGGAGTTAGCATGAAGGAGTTAAAAATAGGGGAAGTTAGGCTATTTACAGGTCAATTTGGGCTTGGATTTTTGGCTTCCTATTTTATGCGGAATTTTAATGCTAACATGCAATTCTTATGAAATCATGCACAAATGCTAATTATGCAAAATAGATGCAGAAATATTGTTGATTTTGAGGGACTTGAGCTTAATTAATGAGACTTAGAATGGTGAATCCGAGATTCATCAGTTATCCAGGGGTGGATAACCCGGTTTTGTGTTTGTGTGTTTGGTTGGTGGGTTAAGGGTTGGGAGGGTTTGTGTGATGTGATTGTATTGGAATTTGAAAAAGTTGGTAGTTATTATGGTATGATTGTATTGAAATTTTAAAAAGTAGGTGGTTGTTGTGATGTGATTGTATTGAAGTTTGGAATAGTGAGTAGAAGTTGAGTATTTTATGATTTTTTGATGATATGATGGTATAATATATATTTTTTTGGTTGCAAAGAGAGTGGGCCCCACTAGTGGTTGGGAATATGGGTTTTGGGGGGTAACCCACCCAAAGTGGGGGTAACCCTCCAACCAAAGTGTGGAGTGGGGGATCCTTCTCAGTGATGAAGGCTTACAAGGATAGATGTTGGTCTGTGCCTATGAACTCGGTATTAGCGATGGTCAGTCAATACACTTGAAAATTGAAAGCCCCTGTGAAGATTTGATTCTTTACGTGGTCATTGTGGAGCAGATTGGTTACCAAGGTGTACCATTATATGTTCCCAATGGTGGATACGATACCTCTTCTGCTTGGATGGGCTTGAAGTTGTTGGGCACTTTTGTTTTATAGTGCTACTGCCAAACTAATGTTATAGTCGTTCTAGATGTTTCGACGGCCTCTTGCAGACCTTGATGGGTTGGTCATATTTTTATTTACACATTTTTTTTCAGTTAAAATAAACATTGGCCATCTGTGATGCTTTTCTCGCACATGCTACCATAAGTCAAGTTGTTACATGCCGCTTTGCGTGGGATGGTTGTTCTTTGTGAGGTGTCGTTTCTTAGTGGATATTGGAAACATAGAAGTTGTTATACTTGTGAGTTTTCACAACTACATCTTGTACACTTTCTCTTTACCTTTTTAATTGTTATTTTATATCCGTATTGGACGCTTTGCTCATAAACCTATTTGCGTGAATTCGGCAGGTTCGCAGGAGCAACAACCGTAGTGGTAGGCAGCCCGTGATTGACTTTATTACAGCTCTCTTTTTGTGGTACAATAGGAACCTGTTCTTTTGAGTTTTACTTGTATATGTACTTCTTTTTGAGAGGCGTGATGTGATATATGCATGTGGCTATAAGTGTGTGGCGATGTATACTTGTTGCTACAATTGTAAATCATGTTGTATAAATTTTTGTGGACATGATGTATGAATAGAATGAAAATGGAATGAAAAAATGTAGTTCTTCCTTTTTTACTTTTCTCCTGCAAGTTGGGTATAACTTGGTATTTCGAATGTGGAATCATATGTTATGGATGTGTATTTGGTGAGTATCTGGATCCCTGGGGGGCGTCACATGCACGTCTTCCTGTCTGTGTTGTTTTTGTATTATTTTGTTGTTTATTGAATTTATTGATCGTATATCTAATGCATGACTTTTGTGGCAGGGTCTGTGGAGATCGAGGATACTCGATAGACACGGAGGCGAGAGTCGAGAGCTCTCGCTACGAGAATCTACAAAACCACCTTTTGAAGCATCAAGATTAATGAGCATTTTTGTTAATTTTATTTGTTGTATATATGTGTGATAATTGCATTTCTAGCGATCCTAGTTTGAGGGCTCGCATGTGTATTCATGAATCTGGACTTTCATATGGTGTGTGGAGTCTATTTCACACCTACCTAGGTGGGACTCCACTTGAGTGTTCGATCTAGTGTTAGGCACGTGACTCTCTGAGCTTATTTTTCATTTCATATCATATGTGCTTGATCATAGGTAGGACACACTAATAAGCATATAGGAGATTCACGTCATCTCCATAGATTCATTGAGACAAACGTAAACATCGATCTACTTAGCCAAACTCGATTCACTTCTTCTCGCTAATAGTATCATGTTGAGGATGCGACTTGTCTCGACTTGCATGCATTTAGTGATAGATTTAATTCAGTCTTGCACTTGCATGGAGAATACTGGAGGCACTGTAAGTACTTCTCTTGAGCATGCAACATGTTTTCTCGTTGCATCAGCTTTTCTCGACATCCTACTCTTGATTTATAACCTATGATTTTAAATGGAATTGGGGCTGGTTGTTAGACGATGATTGCTTGATTTGTACTCACATTAAATTCAATGATTACCTAAGCATAAAATTGGGACTGGTAATGCAAGTCTACCTTAATAAAATGGAGTAAAATTCACCTTGTATTATGGGAGAGGAAACCCCGACATTGTACGTAGGATGTGTTTGTATATTGTGAGGTTAGGTCGCATCTCTAGGATAGTGTCCAAAACCTATCATTAAACCTTGCGTAACGGATGTATATCTTGGATAATCACCAATAAAATTGACAAGTTAAAATGACTAACACTTATTGGTCTTCATGTGTGAAGTTGGTGAAATCAAAGGTGTTTGCTTGACTGGTTGAGCCTTGATTGAGTATTCTGCCTAACCCTCCTGTAAACCTTAGACTCCATATTCATCTCCGAAGATTCAACCATCAAGCAATTCATATCACTTAACTCTAATTGTTGTCCTGGTTCCCTATCCTTAGTTCCATATTCAGATACTTAGTCTCCTCTTCAGCCTAAGTATATGGGGAACCATGTTCCATCTGATTGTTCCCCTCGGGCCCCTCCCCTCTTCATTACCTATATCTATACTTTGGCTCTTCTCAGCCTAAGTATAGGGGGACCCGAGCCCCCGTCCCTTTCCATTATTCACTCATTGATCTCTCATCTTAGTCTTCTTCTTATACTTAGGTTATTTTTAACCTAAGTATATGGGAGAGCTGAGTCAGTTCATTTACATCTTTCTATATTTCAACATGAAGTTTGGCTTCATATCGCTTTGTGCTACAAAGCTAAGTATAGGGAGTATACCGTATATATTTCATATATACTTTAGCCATAGCTCGTATTTCAAAAAAGTTTCAAACTTTTTGGACTAGGGTATAATAATTTTGAACTGACTTGTTTAAAAATTTGTAAATGCTTCGAAAATTTTTCTGACTATGTGACATTGTTTTGAAAAATATTTGATATTGGTTTGAAAAATAGTATTTTACTTGTTTTGAATTTTTTTAAAATATTTTGAAAATCTATATATTGTGTGACATGGTTTGGAAAATCTGTTCAAAATTCTTTTAAAAAATGAGGATGTAAGTGAGACTAGCTTTATTTTTATAAATGCTTCTAACTTTATTCAAAAAATCCATAAAAATTGAAAAAAAATCAAAAATCACAAAAATATTAACCAATTGAGTTAGTATATACTTGATACTTTTCACTATCACTCAAGACTTGAGGAACAAAGAAACTTTGGTTTATGTGGTCTTAAAAATTTGAGTTAACCAACCTTAGTCATTAGGGTTTGAGACTAAATAATCCACACTTCCATGATTTGAAAAATATATGTAATATGTTGCAAACTTTATCTTTACCTTAATGAATATGACCCGCACATTATTTGCACAACTACATTAATGATGAGATGAGTTGGGGTTTCACTTGAGGAACTAGGATTTGAGATTTAAGTCTAGACCTGATCTTATTGATACTCGAGGATGGGATAAAGTCGGTGAAGGCTGCATGAAATCTAAATCTCACCAACTCAAGCCAGTATGAGAACAAGTTCTCATGATATCTCTTAATAGTGACCTATGTGCCAGGGTGTGATGAAATAATAAATAGTGATCAGTGTGCGCCAACTTGGTAAAAGTAGTGGAGCTAGCCTACAAAACAAAGAAAGAGGAAGAAAAAGCTCTCACATTACAAAGACAAAATATAGAAGAGCTTACATTAAAGGCAAGTGCTCCCAACCGTTCTCCCAACCATTTTAAGTGTCTACTTGGACCAAAGCTATTAGGGTCATAGGAGTCGGGTTATGATGAGTCCATGATTCATTAACATTCTTTCTGCATTTTATCTTAAAATCGTTAACAAATATGTGTAAACATGCATTAAATCTCATATTTTATCAAAATCATATTCATGAATAAAAATGTTATTTTATGCATCAAAAACATGTAAATTAAAAAAAATAAAAAGCAAGAAAATAAAAAGAAGGTTGACTGTAAATATGTATATATGTACAATATGACTAAATTAAATATAAATATAACTACAAGATATATTTATATAACCTAACCCCCAAGACCAAGTCAACATGGATTGGTCGACAAACAAATAAGTAGGGAGATATAAGGAAGAAAACATCAAAAAGAATTAAGTATTCGCTCTACACACTATTTATTATTTATCCAATATTTATCAACACTTCAATGATTTTTAGTTAATTCAATTGTACATACTTTTCACCAAACTCTTCTCTTATTTATTTCTAAAAATGTATAGAAAAATATAAAAATAAGTTAAAAATACTATCTTGTATATATGCCAAGAAATCCAACTTTTAAATTGCCAATTTCTCAACCTCTGGACATCATAACTTCTTCATACGAACTACAATTTCACTCTACTCACTTTAAAGTTCATAAAATAATATTCTCTAATAAATGAAGGTGATTTCACTAATATCGGAACCCGTTTGCAAAAAGTCGGTCTTGGAACATAATGACAACTAGGTTCATGGGCTATTTATTTTATGGGATATATACACCCATAACCCTGAGTAATTTCGTAATTACCCCAAGAACCCTGCGTAATCATGAATTACATGAGAAACCCCGAGTATTGGTTAACGTTTACATGTGTAACCCTCCGTTACATTTTGACGTTAGCAGTAACCACAGTTGGGCTACCACCTACCACGTCCTAGTTACGAGGTGGAGATCAAGTGGCTAGGTTCGTTGGCCCAAATCGTGCACCACGTGTAGGGTCTTGACGGAATCGGTTGTCAAATCAATGAATAGTGCACTTGCGACGAGGTGGAGGTTTAGCCCTCGTCCCGCCCTCAACATCTTCACTTCATCTCTCCCGCCTTCACCTCATCCTCTTCGTCATCTTCTCCAAGTTGAGGAAGAAGAAGAGCCCCCACCCCAGTTACGACCCCATCAGTCACCGACGAGACCCTTCCTCCTACACTGAGGAACCTGAAGCAACTCAAAAAGGGAAGGTATGACCTCCTCATCATCTTAGCCTATAAATTTCTTCTTAAAATCAAACTGACCAAATGAGAATAAAACACACATGTATCTTATAGCATGGGCCAGTTTGAAGGCCATGAAGGGATCCTTAGCATTTGCGTCCTGTATGGGTGATACTTCAAGAAGGTACGAGGGTGCGGTGGCGATAGGTACTTGTTGGGGAAGCAAGTCGTAATAGGGACAAACCCAGATCACACTTGTTGGTTCGACATCATCGATGGCATTGCAGAAGTCGTTCCATGGCAAGCAAAGGACTCCTTGCGTATGTGCTACAAAGTTCCTAATTCTCATCCATCTAGGTACAAAACTATCTCATGGTTTGATTTTTACGCCATAATCAGTTATGATTTAATCACAAATTTTTTCTTCGTCAGGTATGCGAAGTTATTAGATGAGAAGCAGATGATGGAGATGTTTCACTTGCACCAAGATGGGATCCAGATTGAGTTGGTGGTAGAGTTTGATCAAGATGCAGAAGCACTCACTGCCGTGGAAGAGCGTGTGAATGCAGACCAAGATCCAACCACAAGTTCTCTAGGGAATTATGTGAATGAGACTACGGAGGCTTTGAAGGAGTTGGGGAAGGTCATGCATGAAACCATGGAGTCTCTTGATTGTATTGCTTTCACCAAATGTGCGCAAGGGGATGATGTGGAGGGATTGTCTCCTCATGTGATGTATTTGGAGGACGAAGTTGTGCAAATGGACATTGACCGAATGATATAGTGGAGATGGATGACGATCCATTATTTCGAGATCCAGTGGACACACTTGGGGATGAATCAAGGACCCCCATCAGTCCTAGTCTAATGGAGACACTACTGAGGAGTTCTCACCAATCGCATATAGTGAGATTAAAGAAAGTGTTGCGCTCCCAAACCCAATGGATCGACATAAGTGAATCAGATGACTCCGACTTTGTTGTTGATAACACAAGTACCAGTGATGATGATGATGAACTCAATGGTCTTGAGTCCGAGAATAGCTACCACTATCTCTTGGATTCAGATTTAGAGGATGTGGCGGACTTCGAAGGTCGAATATCGACAAATGACATGGAGATCCCTTACATTACAACTGGATTTGAGTTTGATGGACACGATGAATTTAAACATGCATTAAGCACTTATTGTCTGAAACATGAGTTTGATGTAAGATATATCAAGAGCGAGGCAATTAGGGTGACATCCATATGAAGGAAGAAGACTGTAAATGGTGAATTCATGCATCTAGGATCCAAGATATCACGCGATTCCAAGTCAAGACTCCGCACAGGGATCACAATTGTTCCTCTATCAGTAGGGTTGGCAATTCATTGGCTTCACAAGAGTGGATTGCGAAGTACATTGATTGAAGCATGGATCAGGGACAACCCAGAAATGACTGTCAATGCCATATCTCGACGGATAGCCAAGCAATTCTAAGTCCGTATACCATACATGAGGCTATGGAGGGGATAAAGGATTGCTTTAGATAAGATCTATGGAAAAGTTGAGGAGTCATACGAGAGACTTCCATCTCTCATTTACAAATCGAAGAATCACTATAAAATTGAGAAGGACGATTTATTTTTACATGTTTTCATATCGTTGAAAGCACAATGGCAAGATTTTGTTGAATGTAGGGCTGTCAGGAAAGCTCGAGCTCGATGAGCTCAACTCGGGCTCGGTTCGTTAAGGGCTCACGAGCCGGACTCGAAACCTTAACGAGCCCGAGCCCGAGTTGGGTTTTATTGTAATACGCGTTTTGTACACTATGCCTTTGAATGTGATCAACTGTTATTTCAAGGAAATATTGGATTGATAGTGTTCACACTTTACGGATACCATAGTCAGTAGATTCACCTTGATGCAATGATTTCAAAAGGTTCTCTGAATTGTGTAGCACCTCAAAACATAGTACCACATCTAGTAATATGGAATTTTGGTAGTACCTTATAAGTAGTAGAAGCCACTACTTGCATAGTGCCCATAATGTTATAGATTTACACTCATTAGCCATAATCATGTCATTAAGACTAATTAAGCATGATTAGTGCTAATTACCCGTCATTAGTGATAATTAAGCGTCATTAGCATAGATTTACACTCATTAGTCATAACCACATCATTAAGACTAATTAAGCATGATTAGTGCTAATTACCCGATATTAGTGATAATTAAGCGTCATTGGCATAGATTTACACTCATTAGCCATAATCACATCATTAAGACTAATTAAGCACGATTAGTGCTAATTACCCGTCATTAGTGATAATTAAGAGTCATTAGCATAGATTTACACTCATTAGCCATAATCACATCATTAAGACTAATTAAACATGATTAGTGCTAATTACCCGTCATTAGTGATAACTAAGTGTCATTAGCATAGATTTACACTCATTAGCCATAATCACATCATTAAGACTAATTAAGCATGATTAGTGATAATTACCCGTCGTTAGTGATAATTAAGCGTCATTAGCAAAAGTAGGCCACATGGAGAGGAAATCATGGGACACGTGTCGTTATATAGTCAGGACAAGTGTCAAAACCTCAATAGTGCCATGTGTCATTATCCTAAGACTAGCACGTGTCATGGAATAGCCCCCTTGCTTGGGCAACAAGTTATCTCGTGGATAAGCCACACCTTGCTTGGGCAACAAGTTATCTTGTGGATAAACCAAACCTATTACTTGGGCAACAAGTTTCTTATGAATAAGAAATGTGGCATACCATGTGTCGTCATACATGGAAGAGAGGCAACATGTGGCTTAGAGGCTCCCTTACATGTTGACATATGTCACACATGTAATGGGGGGTGGAGGCCTATAAATACCATGACCCCCCATAGTCCTCCTCACTTCATTCACGCCCATCACTCCACCTTAGAGCCGCAAGGCAGCCGAGCTTGCGGGAGGAGCACGAGAGGAGCACGGCGAAGCCCTATCGGTGATCGAGAGCGTTTTTAAAAGCCGTAACGAAGTTCTGTCCGCATCGAACCGTAGTACTCAAATCTAGGACAACTATAGAGGGAGATTTCACAAAAGAAGGCGATCCTGACTCGAGTTAGATATCGATCAGGTGAGGGATTCTCAAGTGCTAATTTAAAGCACTAGTCTTTAGCTTTTATGCATGGTTTTGAATAGCAAGTATGAAATCGTGTTTTCTAAAGCTTTTACGCATGAATTACAAGTACCATACATTTGATATGAAATCAGGGCTTTAGAACGTATTTCAGATGTCATCTTAGGTGTTTTATCATGATAACACGTTTTTAAGCATTTTGTTCATGATTTATGTTGGATATGAGTTTTTATGAGTTTCACTACTTGGATATGAGTTTTTATGTGAAGAATTATGTTTTGCACGGTTACTTCTAGTTGTCAGAATATGTATGTTATGTCAAGAGTATTTTAAGTTCATGAATTAGCTGTTATGAGCTTGAATTAGCAAAAGTACGGTTTATTAGTGGCAAGAAATGAATCAGAACCAGAAGATAAGCACCACAGTAGCTCTTTTATACAAATCATGAACTAGCCATTAGATATGGTGATGTCATTAGATATGACCCTGAAACCGCCATTAGATATGGCAAAACCATTAGATATGGTATCAAGAGGACTTTGGGTCCGCATTCTGTATACATATAGGCTTTGGGCCGTATGCAGTATGTTTTTGGTCTTTGGGACCGTCTGCGCGTATGACTTAGCTTTGTTTCAGCGTTCATGAGTCACTAAATTAGCCACAGTGGTGATTAGTACAAACAGCTTGATAGTGATGATTATGTTTCAGTTTATCTGCTTTTGAAGTGATTTCAGTTTTCAATTGCAAAACTAGCATGTTGTTATATGTAATTTCTATCATAAATTCTCTTTCAAGCTATTTCACAGTATTCAACATAAATTCTTGTCATCATGCTCATATTTCAGATTTTATCAATAAGTAAAAAGCTTGAGATCCTTTCACTGGGTCTAAGCTCATAATTGGGTTTAGACTCATCCCTTTATATTATAATTATGTACAGATCAGCAGAATCACGAATAGCAGGGGAAAGGACCGCCTATACACTTGGAGGAGGTGTCTTTTGCTTTTCGTTGTTTTTATACTCTCTGGGTTATTTTGTAAGAAGTTGTAATATATAGAACTTGTGTAATATACTTCTTGGTGTTGTGAACTTGAAATACAAAGATATTATGTTTTTGAGATGGCCACATGTTTGCTTGAGGAAAAAAAATTAAAGGAAAAGAAAGATCTCTGTCGCGGTACGTTCCGGTTAGCGGGACGGGTCGTGACAACTTGTGGTATCAGAGCAATGGTTTTAGGACCTTAAGCAAGAATTATATTAGGAGTTGACCTATAAGTACTGGAAGATAATTTAGTTATTGATATTATAATATTGAGGATGTCTAGAATCATTATTGGAGGATTTTGTTGATGAAGGATCTAACTGAAGTTTTATTTTTATAGGAAACTATGGCAGAAGAGCAGCCACCTATGACCACACAAGGCCCTAGTCACGAGAATGATAACAATAACAACGTGTACGATACGTTGACCTTGATAGCTCAAACACTGGGAGGCATGGCTGCCCACTCAGTTAAAAGACATGAATTTGAGCACCAGTTACCACTTAAACATGTAAAGAAGTTGGGAGAGAACTATTTGTAGGAGACAGTGACCCAAAGAAAAATAGAAGACTAAACAGAGTGACTGTCCACAATAAATATCCTTTGCCCAGAATAGATGACTTATTTGACCAATTGCAAGGGCCTCTGTAT
The DNA here is from genome assembly GCA_037367405.1 of Ottelia alismoides. Classification (NCBI taxonomy): domain Eukaryota; kingdom Viridiplantae; phylum Streptophyta; class Magnoliopsida; order Alismatales; family Hydrocharitaceae; genus Ottelia; species Ottelia alismoides. The sequence continues at coordinate 12,215 of JAZKJV010001476.1, read as the reverse complement.
TTTCCAAGATTGATTTGAGATCTGGCTATCATCAGTTAAAGTTAGAGGAGAAGATGTCCCTAAAACTGCATTCCGAACCTGATATGGGCATTATGAATTCCTAGTAATGCCTTTTGGATTGACAAATGCCCCAGCTACCTTTATGGACTTGATGAATAGAGTTTTCCGTCTATATCTGGACAAGTTCGTGATCGTATTTATTGATGATATTCTAGTATATTCTAAAACAGAGGAAGAATATAGAAGACACTTGAGAATTGTACTTCAAACTCTGAAGGAACACCGATTATATGTAAAGTTTGATAAATGTGAGTTTTGGTTAAGGAATGTTGCATTTCTAGGCCATGTCATATCTGGAGAAAGAATAACAGTAGATCCATCAAAGATAGAAGCGGTTCTTAGATGGGAACGACCGACAAATGCATCAGAAATCCGAAGTTTCCTTGGATTAGCTGGGTATTATCAAAGATTTGTAGAAAACTTCTCTAGAATCGTTGCACCATTGACAAGGTTAACTAGGAAAAATGTGAAGTATAGTTGGGACGAAGAATGCGAAAAGAGTTTTAAGGAACTGAAGAGTCGTCTCACCTCAGCACCTATACTTAGCCTTCCTTCAGGAAAGGGTAATTTTGTAATCTATAGCGATGCCTCAAGACAAGGGTTGGGATGCGTCTTGATGCAGAATGATAATAGTATTTGCCTTAAAGATCTGGAGACACTACCTATATGGAGAAACTTGTCGAATCTTTACAGATCATAAGAGTGTTAAATATATTTTCTCTCAGAAAGAGTTGAATTTAAGGTAAAAAAGATAGTTAGAGCTAATCAAAGATTATAACTGTTCCATAGAATATCACCCGGGGAAAGCCAATGTCGTAGCTGATGCTCTCAGTAGAAAGTCTAATGGTCAGCTATATCACTTAAAAGGAGAATATTATCAGTTGAAAGAGTTACGTGCAAAGTTAACCATAAATAGCTATGGAACCTTATTAGCATCCTTACAAGTGAAACCCATATTATATGAAAAAATTAAGGAGGCACAAGTCCATGATTCTGAAATCATTAGAATGATTGAAAGATTAAGGGAGGAGATGAAGTCGGGTATACAATAGATGATCAAGGGGTCTTATTCTTTAAAGGAAGATTGTGTGTTCCAAAGAAATCTGATATAAAGACTGAGATTCTGGAGGAGGCACATAACTCTATATATACTATGCACCCAGGAAGTAATAAGATGTATAGAACACTTAAGAGCTACTATTGGTGGTCTGGCATGAAGAGAGAAATTGCAGAGTATGTTTCTAGATGTCCTATATACCAACAAACAAAACCGGAGCGTTTGAAACCTGCAGGGACTTTACAGCCACTTCCAATACCAGAATGGAAATGGGAACATATTACTATGGATTTTGTTACAGGATTACCAAGAACCCATCGCGGTCACGATGCAATATGGGTCATAGTGGACAGATTAACTAAGTCTGCACATTCCTTAGCTATTAACATGACATACAGTAGACCGTTTGGGAAAGATCTTTGTTAATGAGATAGTTAGCCGTCATGGAGCTCATGTGTCAATTATTTCTGATAGAGATCCACGATTTACTTCTAAACTTTGGCCAAGCTTACATAAAGCCATGGGAACAAAGTTAGCATTTAGTACTGCCTTTCATCCTCATACATATGGCCAATCAGAATGGACTATCCAGACACTAGAAGACATGCTTAGAGCTTGTGACTGAGCTTTAAAGAAAGCTGGGATGAACATCTCTCACTTATAGAGTTTGCATACAATAACAGCTATCATACTAGTATTGGGATGGCACCTTATGAAGCATTGTATGGAAGACCATGTAGAACACATATTTGTTGGAGTGAGGTTGGAGAACGAAAATTGGTTCAACCTGAACTAATACAAAGCACAATAGAAAAGTTGAGGAAATCAAGAGATGCTTAAAGACAGCGCAAAGCAGACAGAAATGTTATGCAGATAAACGAAGGAGAGATTTAGAATTTCAAGTGGGAGACCATGTGTTTCTAAAAGTATCTCCATGGAAAGGCCTAATCAGATTTGGGAAGAAAGGAAAACTAAGCCCTAGATACATTGGCCCTTAGGAGATCACAGAGAGAATCGGTAGTGTGGCATATCGTCTTCAACTTCCATCTGAACTAGCAAGGATACATGATGTCTTTCATGTCTCCACACTTCAGAAGTTTATTCCAGATCCAACCATATGATACAACCTCGAGATATTCAATTGAAGGAAGATCTTTCATACGAGAAGGTTCCTGTGGAAATTCTAGATTATAAAGAACAAGAGCTTCGTACAAAGAAGATTCCTTTAGTTAAAGTTTTATGGAGGAGTCACGCAATAGAAGAAGCCACATGGGAACGAGAGGAAGAAATGAGATCTCAATATCCCCACTTATTTTCAAGCTAGCAAAGGTACTTAAATTTCGAGGACGAAATTTATTGCAAGTAGAGGAGAATTGTAATACGCGTTTTGTACACTATGCCTTTGAATGTGATCAACTGTTATTTCAAGGAAATATTGGATTGATAGTGTTCACACTTTACGGATACCATAGTCAATAGATTCACCTTGATGCAATGATTTCAAAAGGTTCTCTGAATTGTGTAGCACCTCAAAACATAGTACCACATCTAGTAATATGGAATTTTGGTAGTACCTTATAAGTAGTAGAAGCCACTACTTGCATAGTGTCCATAATGTTATAGATTTACACTCATTAGCCATAATCACGTCATTAAGACTAATTAAGCATGATTAGTGCTAATTACCCGTCATTAGTGATAATTAAGCGTCATTAGCATAGATTTACACTCATTAGTCATAATCACATCATTAAGACTAATTAAGCATGATTAGTGCTAATTACCCGATATTAGTGATAATTAAGCGTCATTGGCATAGATTTACACTCATTAGCCAAAATCGCATCATTAAGACTAATTAAGCACGATTAGTGCTAATTACCCGTCATTAGTGATAATTAAGAGTCATTAGCATAGATTTACACTCATTAGCCATAATCACATCATTAAGACTAATTAAACATGATTAGTGCTAATTACCCGTCATTAGTGATAATTAAGTGTCATTAGCATAGATTTACACTCATTAGCCATAATCACATCATTAAGACTAATTAAGCATGATTAGTGATAATTACCCGTCGTTAGTGATAATTAAGGCGTCATTAGCAAAAAGTAGAGCCACATGGAGAGGAAATCATGGGACACGTGTCGTTATATAGTCAGGACAAGTGTCAAAACCTCAATAGTGCCATGTGTCATTATCCTAAGACTAGCACGTGTCATGGAATAGCCCCCTTGCTTGGGCAACAAGTTATCTCGTGGATAAGCCACACCTTGCTTGGGCAACAAGTTATCTTGTGGATAAACCAAACCTATTACTTGGGCAACAAGTTTCTCATGAATAAGAAATGTGGCATACCATGTGTCGTCATACATGGAAGAGAGGCAACATGTGGCTTAGAGGCTCCCCTTACATGTTGACATATGTCACACATGTAAAGGGGGGTGGAGGCCTATAAATACCATGACCCCCCATAGTCCTCCTCACTTCATTCACGCCCATCACTCCACCTTAGAGCCGCAAGGCCGCCGAGCTTGCGGGAGGAGCACGAGAGGAGCACGGCGAAGCCCTGTCGGTGATCGAGAGCGTTTTTAAAAGCCGTAACGAAGTTCTGTCCGCATCGAGCCGTAGTACTCAAATCTAGGACAGCTATAGAGGGAGATTTCACAAAAGAAGGCGATCTTGACTCGAGTTAGATATCGATCAGGTGAGGGATTCTCAAGCGCTAATTTAAAGCACTAGTCTTTAGCTTTTATGCTTGGTTTTGAATAGCAAGTATGAAATCGTGTTTTCTAAAGCTTTTACGCATGAATTACAAGTACCATACATTTGATATGAAATCAGGGCTTTAGAACGTATTTCAGACGTCGTTTTAGGTGTTTTATCATGATAACACGTTTTTAAGCATTTTGTTCATGATTTATGTTGGATATGAGTTTTTATGAGTTTCACTACTTGGATATGAGTTTTTATGTGAAGAATTATGTTTTGCACGGTTACTATGCAGTATGGATCGATTTTCAAGTTCTTAATAAGTTCTAGTTGTCAGAATATGTATGTTATGTCAAGAGTATTTTAAGTTCATGAATTAGTTGTTATGAGCTTGAATTAGCAAAAGTACAGTTTATTAGTGGCAAGAAATGAATCAGAATCAGAAGATAAGCACCACAGTAGCTCTTTTATACAAATCATGAACTAGCCATTAGATATGGTGATGTCATTAGATATGACCCTGAAACCGCCATTAGATATGGCAAAACCATTAGATATGGTATCAAGAGGACTTTGGGTCCGCATTCTGTATACATATAGGCTTTGGGCCGTATGCAGTATGTTTTTGGTCTTTGGGACCGTCTGCGCGTATGACTTAGCTTTGTTTCAGCGTTCATGAGTCACTAAATTAGCCACAGTGGTGATTAGTACAAACAGCTTGATAGTGATGATTATGTTTCAGTTTATCTGCTTTTGAAGTGATTTCAGTTTTCAATTGCAAAACTAGCATGTTGTTATATGTAATTTCTATCATAAATTCTCTTTCAAGCTATTTCACAGTATTCAACATAAATTCTTGTCATCATGCTCATATTTCAGATTTTATCAATAAGTAAAAAGCTTGAGATCCTTTCACTGGGTCTAAGCTCATAATTGGGTTTAGACTCATCCCTTTATATTATAATTATGTACAGATCAGCAGAATCACGAATAGCAGGGGAAAGGACCGCCTATACACTTGGAGGAGGTGTCTTTTGCTTTTCGTTGTTTTTATACTCTCTGGGTTATTTTGTAAGAAGTTGTAATATATATAACTTGTGTAATATTCTTCTTGGTGTTGTGAACTTGAAATACAAAGATATTATGTTTTTGAGATGGCCACATGTTTGCTTGAGGAAAAAAATTAAAGGAAAAGAAAGATCTCTGTCGCGGTACGTTCCGGTTAGCGGGACGGGTCGTGACATTTATGGCTTGTTAGTTTATCGGGTCGAGTCCGAGTTGGGTGTTGTTCAACTCGGAAACTCGACTCGATAACTCGTTTCCCGTCTTAATAAGAAGTTGAAATATATATACCGAAACTTCCACATTAAGTTTGATATAAAATAAAGGTAAACATTTTGCTTGCCCAAAAAGCTACAGAAAAGAGTATAAAAAATCAAAGTTACAAATGGCATTTGCATAATTTAATGAATAAAATGGAACGATGACTCGTTAAGAGGTTCATGAGCCTGCTCATTTTGAGGCTTGTGAGCCAACTCATAGACTCATGACTCGATAAGAGGCTCAAGAGCCAGCTCATTTTGAGGTTCGTGAGCCAGCTCAGAAACTCGTGGCTCGATAAGAAGCTCGTGAGTCAGCTCGAACTCGACGAGTTCGAGTTCGAGTTGGTGATCCAGGCTCGACCCTTATCGAGCCCAAGTTCGAGCCTTAGTTTCTTATTGAGTTCGAGTCCGAGTTGATGCCAACTTGGCTCGTTGAACTTGATAGACACCCCTGGTTGAATGATGTAGACCCTTCATTGGTCTTGATGGTTGCTACCTAAAGGGGGAAATACTTAGGAACACTTCTATCGTCTACAGCTTTGGATGGATGCAATGCATTGTTCCCAGTGCATTCACAGTTGTCAAAAGCAAAATCAATGTCACATGGAATTGGTTCATGACTCATTTGAACCATGCTATCGAGTTCGGCAATGAGACTGGATTGACATTCATATCAGATGCACAGAAGGGACTAGAGTTGGCGGTGAAGACCATCTTCCCCCAAGCAAAGCACGGGACATGCATGCGACATATGTATAAGAATTTCAAGAAGAAATTTGCTGACAAGGAATTTGAGATCATAGTTTTGTCTGCTGCAAGGGCGTTCGATGCCAAGCAATATAATCACTGGATATCTGAGCTACAAAAAATAAGCATGGTTGCATGCGAGTGGTTGGCAAATGTGCAGGAGAAGTGGATCCGTCATCAATTTGGTGAAGAGGCAAAGTGTCATTATCTGACTAATAATCTGAGTGAATCCTTAAATGCATCGATATAACTAGCAAGAAACATGTCCATTTGAGATCTTATTGATTGGATAAGGTAAAAGTTGATGACAACCATGGAATAAAGACTTCGATGATTGAAGACTTGGAAGGAAAATGTTGCACCATCGGCCTTGTCCTACGTAAGAGGCATGGACTTGAAAGGCTTCATTGTCAGAAGAGCTGATGATTGCCATGTGGAATTGGAAACTCCTTCAGGGCGGTATATTTTGAACCTTCTGACCCGTGAATGCTCGTGTAGAAGATGGCAACTATGTGGCCTTTCATGCATACATGCCACAACAACATTGGGAAGCATTAGAGTGAGGTGGTAGAATTATGTTGATAATTACTACAAAGTCGTTCGTTATAGGAAAGCCTACTCATGTGCTCACATATCACCAATGCATGACAAGACTTGGTGGTTGGTGGTCAATCTTCCGTTCAAGGTGCAACCACCTCGCATCACAATGCCGCCAGGGCAACCGCGAAAGAACCGCATTCGGCCAAAGAACGAGAATGATGGTAAATCAAGGCGTAAATGCAGTAGGTATAACAAGTTCGGGAACCAAGCTCACACTTGGAAAGAAACAATCAACGCATCATTGAGTGTCGCGTAAATGAATCGAGAGATACCAGTAGGTCCCTTAACGCAAGCTTCATCAAGCGCTCATAATTCAGTATCCGACAGAAGGTATTTATTTCAATTGTTTGCATTTTATGTGGATTAGGTCTTTACTTATGAACTAACATCCACTTAAAACATGTGTTCTTTCCTAGTGGAATTGGAGTAGGTCATGGAGATCTTCGACAAGATGAAGAGGGGGAGAAGGCCTACCAAGAAGGGGGCATGGCCGAAAAAGAACAAGAGATTTGGATGCCTTTTCATATGGACCTTCGGCCTCGATGAATTGATAGGTACATCGCTTCTCATCAAATCTTAGAAATGAACTAGGAGCATCAATCACCACTAAATCTTGGATCTGGAAGTGTTAAATGGTATCCTTATTTCTCATTGTAAGAAAGTCCGGAGAGGGAACTGAAAGATTTTGGTGATTTTTTTAGCGCTTCATGAACAAGCTAATACAGATTTTTGGATATGTATATTTTTGGATGTGTGCATTTTTTGATGCACAAGTGACTTCTTATATGTGTATTTTTGGATATGTACATGAACAATCCTTACATGTACTATGTATTAGTTGTGTTAACTATTTGTTTTTGGATCCTTACATGAACAATCACCACTTTATCATTTATACATGAGATTTCTATTTTCGTTGCAAAATATTATTTGAAAATCATGTATGTGATTAATATGGATATGAATATCAAACATATCGATATTGCTTTTAGTCATACACTATTGCTGAAATCTTAGACACTACAAGGTTAACATTCTTATCTGTTGGTGGAGATTTCTTGATAGAGGTTGTTTTGCTTTGATGTTCTTAGAAGATTGTACTCCTTTGCTCCACTACTCATCCATCCAATGAAAGAAATCAAAAGTTTGAAGGCGCGTGTGTAGAATCGTGCTCCTTTGCTACACGTTTTGCCGGAGGTCTTCAGAACAACTTAGACGTCGCAAAGGCAACACACGCTAGATGATGATTCCAAGGAACGTGACCGTATTTTCTACAATGATCGTAAATATTTGTAAAACAATAATTTGTAGCAACACAAAAAATACAACATTTTGCAGCATCTGAAAAATAAAAAATTGCACCTTTTTCAGTCGTAGATCACCCAAGTATTTTTGTCAAAAAAAAAAACTATTCCCATGGGGGTCTCTACCCCTCATTTTATAGGGCGTTGCATGGGAGAGAAGACCACAAATGACTCTATATCTAGTTTGTTGGAGCACATCAAATCTGGGGGCATTTTCATCTACCTAAACAACCTCCCATCAAAACTAAATGTCTACTAATAGAGGGTTATGCTATGTAAGAGTTAACCATTACTCATGGTTTCTCCTGTAATTTCATGATTACGCAGGGTTCCTGGGGTAATTACGAAATTACTCATGGTTACGGTGTAAATATCTCTTATTTTATTTATAAAATACTATTTATAATTTTAATGATTTTATAAATTCTGATTATTTTCCTTGATCTTGTATATTACATTTAAATTATTTCATAATTTTTAAATATTATTTAGTATTTTAAATAAATCAAAACTCTAATTTATAGATGAATTTGAATTGTGTAACTTATATCTATATTTATTTATATATTTAAATTAATTTATGAAAATCCATAAAATTTTACACATACTTTATTTATTAATCTTATAGTTAATAAAATATAAAAATGACATGTTATTTATTAAAATATAAAATTAAAAATCGAACCCCTATTTATCAAGTATACTATATATATTTATTAATATTATATTTATATTTCATAAAATATCTATTATTTATAAAAGTAAATTATACCATAAATTAAATAAATTAATTATATAGATTTTTAGTTTTATTCCTATTTAAAATAACATTATTTATTAATCATTAATCAATTAATACATTATTTAATCAATCTTGCCTACCAGGTGTTGACACGTGTCTGCATATGAGGCTTTTTTCTCTAAGAATGGTTGTCGGGCGCCTGTATAACAGCCCAAACTTCCACTAATTATTCCCACCGTCTTCTTCACCCATTCCCTGATCTTAACCATCCAAACCATAGACCTAACAACCCTAACACTCGCTAGCCCTAGGATCATCACTAGCTACTCATCGATTCCATTATTTAAAGACCCTAAGATCATATTTCAAAATTTAACTCTTCCCTTGGCAGAAACAACTTGGTCATCATCCTCTCTTCTCCACAAAAATCTGACCTCATCCTGGCCGTGACAAGGCCAGAGGCCACTCTGCATGGAAGTTTGAGTGAGGGAGGAAGGTTCCAAGGTCCAAGATTGGCCTTGCATCGTCGTTTTGCATGCGTAGAGCTCCGGGAAGACCACCCCCATCGAGCAGTGACAGGAGGATCCTACATCCTCTATTCCCATGTACCCCCATTCCATTTCCTCTTTGCATTTCTAGATTTGCATGCACCAAATTAGCCTCATTAATCGCATGATTAGATCATACTAATCACTATATGTGATCCACGCTTCAAATCTCGTCTCAAATCGAACCAAATTGCATCCGATTTCATCTGAAACCTCTTTCATGGAACCCTATTAGCCTTGTTTTGTCTTTCAAACTTGGACCGATTCTTATAAGAATCGAGCACTTAAATATCCTCTATAGGTCTTCATGAGATTCTGGAGCACAAACAGATTGATCTTCATCACCTGGAGTAATTGTCTTATCTTTGTCAAGGAGAGAGGAGCAGCATCCCATCTAGGATTTTCAAACCCTAGAACCTTCTTCACTTCCCAATCGTCGTAGCTTGTGGGAAGCACCTTCCTCGACTCCACCATGCCAGGTGGGTGTGCTCGAGAGGGTGAGGTGCACCCTCTCTGGCCCACCTCTGTCCAGTCATCGCTGGAGCAGACCAATTGAAGCCACGCCGCCACCATTCTCCAGAAAAGGGGAATAACACACCCAAGAACTCAGATAGGAGGTGGGCGACACCTGTCCTCCACTAACAGCTCAGATCTGTTGCACGTTTTAATCTAGTCTATCCATGCCCAATAAGTGTAAAGATTATGAAGATGCCCCCGCAGCTTCAGAAAATTCTAGAAATTACTTCGAGCCTCTAGACCTTCTTATAATTACAATAAAGTCCCCGTATAAGGAGCTAATTGTAAAGATTCCATCTTTTCTTACAATTACGTCCCTGATCAGGGACCTAATTGCAAGAACACTTCAATTTTTTTACTTTTTATTTTTTTATATACATTTCTACACTAGACTTTGTGGACATTGTGGACTATAGACCCTATTATTACATCGTTGCATTTTTCTTTACATTTTATTTTGTATCGAATTTAGACGATTTTTCATCGTATTTTATTTTATATTTTAATTCGTCGATCTTCGATACGTTTTGATTTTTTTGAGTTGTCTTTGAGCTCGTTGCCCGAGTCTCTTTCATCTACTATATAGTATCACATATATCCCATATTACTCCATCTATTGTATTGTAGATAAATTTGATTGAAGAATATCCTTTTGAAATTAAATAAAATTTGGAAAATAAAATTTTAAAAAAAATAAAAAAATAAAAATACAAAAAGAGATTTCTCAGGAAAGAAGAAAAGAATAGAGAGATACAAAATATCACAAAAATATATTGGGATTTTTACCCGGCAGACCCTATAATCTTTGCCAATTACCTCTACGACCTTTGAAACAACGTAAATTCCTCCCTCGACCCCGTAAACTGCTCCGTCTTACCCCACGAACCCTGTCGTTAAATTGACACATCTTGGGCTAACTTGGGTGGGTTAAAACTGAGTTAATCTAACCAACCACGATCAGACAGGTAGAATTAACCCAGAGAAAAAAAACGAGCGGCTCGAGGAGGGAGGCGGCTGGGCCGGGCGAGGTCTCGATCGGGGGACACGACGGGGTCAGGGGAGGGGCTCCGACATGGGGTGATGGTCGAGGTGGGGGGCGAGCATGGGACCCGCAGGGGGGTATCTTCGACCTGGGGAGGTGTGGGTGGCAAGGGGGCTCGACTTGGGGGAGGCACGGGTGGCTCGACCTGGGAGGCGGTGGGCTTGACCTGGGAAGGCTCGGGTGGTGGGGGAGGCTCGACCTGGGGAGGCGGAGGGGGGCTCGACCTGGGGAGGAGCGGGTGGCGAGGTGGCTTCGACCTTGGGGAGGCACGGGAGGGGCGGGGGGCTCGACCTGGGGAGGCGCGGGGAGGGGGCGGGGGTGGGGAGGCGGCGGGAGGCTCGACCTTGGGGAGGCGTGGTGAGGCGACGGGGGGCTCGACCTGGGTAGGCACGGGGGGTGGGGGTGTGGAGGCGGTGAGGGGCTCGACCTGGGGAGGTGCGGATGGCGGGGGCGGGGGGGTGCCAAGCAGGGGATAGAGGCGGTGGAGCGTCGGCCGCTGCGGGGGGGGGGGGGGGGGGGGGTCCGCCGGGGTGCTTCGAGCAGGGAGCCGGTGGAGCGCCAGCCACCGGGGGAAGCAATGGATGCTAAGCAGGGGGAGGGAGAGGGAGTGGCACTTATGATAAATTTGATAGATAAAATGGGCATAATGTACAAGAAGATAACAGAATCCGGTTAACTTTAACGACTTAATGGATGAGGGTTAACCACAGGGTCTGTAGGGTAAAGGTTAATAAGTTTACCGGGGTGAGGAGGAATTACGATGTTTCAAAGGTCGTAGAGGTAATTGACAAAGATTATATGGTCTGTCGGGTAAAAATCCCAAATATATTTTCACTCGAAAATCACAAGCACGATTTTCTGCCTCCTTGTGTTCGACCCAGATACACTTACTTGGATAAATAAATAGTGAGCAAATTCGATCTTTTTCTAATCGGAGTTGGAATTTTGTTTGATCAACTCAGATTTTGTTTAGCGATTTCTACATCGACCAATATTTGTCGATCGCAAAACCCCAGTTATAAGGATATCACTCAAAGAGGGCTCTGCATCGTTAGTGATACAAAGTCTGACTGTCGAAGATATATTAGATATTCAAAAGAGACACACCCTGTGTATTCTCAAGAAAACAAGTGTAGATGACTCCAAATTCTCTTGACGGACACATTGATCAACAATAAAAAATATACTTTTGTTGAGTAATAAGGCACTCGAGAGGATCCTTGTTCCAATGAGAAGGAGAGAAGAAATTACACAAACCTAGGCCCTCCGTCAACTGGCCTTCCATCTTCACTTTCAAAGTCTGACAACTAAAGAGACAGTAGATTGAGTGCAAGAACTAATTTATTCCCTAGTGTTGAGATTGGGTCTTGAGGACGGTCTCTTAGATTGGGACTTTGGGTGACATTTTCAACTCATTCTCATGAATGAAATGCACACTAAATGTCATATCTCTATTTTATATGTATACACCGAGAATTTGATAATTAGAGAAGTTGGATTCCTTTTGACTAGATCTTGGTTCAGCTTAGAAATTTAGAATCACTAAAACCAAGGATTCTTA